>CM076580.1:686358340-686958340 GCA_034641835.2 Pinus albicaulis | reverse complement strand
GTTAAAAATCAACTCTGATCATTGAGTCTCGTTGAGAACTGGTTCATTGTACTTTTGTCCGATGCATTAATATAAGCTTGGTGATTATCTCATCTCTGCGTCTGGATTAACTTAAGGCGGTGTATCCTTGGAGGCTAAGGGCCCGGCCCCGGAGGACACTTGCTTCTGTATCACTACGATTCGATTTCTGCGTGGTTTGTTTATCATTGTTATTTGGTAATCTGATATGCTTTATAAGTTGATACTACATGCTCTGTTAAGATTAAATCATTGAGGTTTTTACAGATAGAATCGTGTATTGACTCTGCATCAAGTTATTAATCCTTTCAGAGTTCATTGCATGTTATTAGTCTTAACTGAATATTCTTACTGTTCTGTTACAGAGCTTTTATATTGAACATTCGTGTCATAGATTCGTTTGAGGTAGTGTTCTTCATAATTGTTGGATTCAGAAATAATGCTGTTCTATTTGGAAGCACAGTCGTATTCCTGTTGATTAAGGTTGATCAGATTATTATTCCAGCGTGTTGTGTGCGTATATGATTTATTAGTACTGTTCTATAATTTATCAATAGTTAATGTTGTTTCATTAGTGTGTTTTGCTTGATTTGCCTTAAGAGTGAAAGATTGTTATTTGATTGCGAAGAGTGCATTTGGGTTAGTAGATTAAGACTCGCGAGATTTAGTTGTTCGATTGCTGTTCCATTTTAGAATTACTGTTCCATTCCAGATTTTCTGTTCAATTCTTTATTTGCTATTCCATTTTGCTATCTGTAGTTCCATTTACTCGCATTTGTTGTTTTGGTGTGAGAGACGATCTAAGGCTGTAGTGAGCTTTGGCATTCACTGTCTAGCTCCCAGACCTGTGGTCTATGCTCTAATTTCCTTTCCATCAGTTTCTAAAGGGATGGGTTATCACTGCCGAACCCTTGACTGATAAGCTGCCTAGTTTTCTGAATGTGTGATTTATTCTTTTGAAGTAACTTAGTTATAAACAAGCATCCGTTTACTCTTTTATTTTTAAACACTGTACTACTAGCATTACTCTGACAAGTGATAGCCTCAGACTGAGACACTCTTTGGAATAACAAAACGCTCCCGGATTGACATATTAATGTGAGGTAATTAGAGGTGAAAGAGACCCTTTTTATAGCTCTACATTTTGGCGCCGTTGCCGGGGAAAGAGTATAGCCATTTGTCTTTTTCAGAGTAGTGTACGAACCTGCTAGGGAAGAGTTGGATCTTAAAAACGGAAGGTAAGAACCTATGTGCGGAGCATGTAAAAACCCTGCTCCATTGTCCGCTTTCCTAACAGATTTGTTTTTGCAATGTTTTTGGTAGTTCATTTGAGTGCATGACTAAGCAGAAAAGACCAGAAAAGAATATCAAACCCCCATCCAAGCCTGAAAAAGCTAAGGGGCCGGTGACCCTTGGCCGAATGACCTTCATAGATGAAATCTATAAGAAAACAGAATCTCAGCCATCAGTAGGCCCCAGGGAAAACATTTTTAAACATCCTACTAGTTCCCTTCAGGCCACAGGATCACCATCTGTAGCCTTTGCTGAGGTGCATAGTCAAACTGAAGAGCAGGACTTTCAAGAAATCGAAAATTCTACTCCAGAACTATTGCAAGAAGGGAATTCCAGCAACTTTTGTGAAGGAGAAGGAGAAACAGGGGAAACCAAGGAACCAAAATCTCCTATTGGAACAAATCAGCCATTAGATAGCCCAGATAAGGGGAGTGCTGCGAAAATCATTGTTGAAGGAATCCAATCTCCTCAGACACCTGGTATTCTCATTATTCCAGATAAGGGAAGTGCTATTAAAACTATCCCTGTCAAAACCATTCCCTCTCAACCTAGGAATACCCTCCTAGATATCCCAGAAGGTTATTGGCATATATTTGATCCCATGGCTCAGAACCAGCCAAATACTCAAACCTCTACATTACAATATCCTATAGTGGATTCTGCAGCAAATGCACCCATGAAAGCTATCCCTCTTCAACATATCCCTACATTTCACGGTCTCACATCAGAAGATCCGGATGCATTTTTATTCGAATTCGATGTGTTATGCAGGGGGTATGATTACACCACCGATCCCCAGAAATTGAAATTATTCCCCTCTACATTAAAAGGGGCTACTTTAAGATGGTTTATGGGACTAGGTGGCGGGGTTATCAACAATTGGGATCAAATGAAAGAATCCTTCTTAAAAAAATATCAGGATTATTGTAGGTCTAGAGAATTAAAAGACGAAATATTCCAAATGACAGCCAGAACGAATGAAACATTGGAGGAGTATGTGGAACGTTTTCAGTACAATCTACAAAGATCTCCTTATGCATCGCTACCTTTACCCGATAATGTGTTAAAAACTGCATTAATAAGGGGCATGAAGGAACAATGGATTGAAACATTAAACATCATGGGAAAAGGGGATATTTATCAAGAGAATTTTGCTGACATCATTGATTTATGTATCAGGAGTTCAAGAGGCAGCACAAGAATAAAACCGACAGAATATGATCGGTTTGCAAGAGATAACAAAGTATCAACAGAAGGAGTAACACGTGCAGAAATTGGAAATTTATTAGAAAATTTCAAAACTGATATTCTGGGGACGCTAACTACACAACTTGATATTGTGCAGGCTAAACAGAAGCAGATGGAGGCAGAACAGAATTTGGCGATCTTCTGTCCCCGATGCAGAAAAAAACATAGCCACAAGGAATGTCCATTGGATACAGTCCAAACATGCGCCATCTGTACAAAAGATCACCTTATAGAGAGCTGCCCCTCACTTCCTGGATTGAAAGCGGTATATAAGGAAGCGGAAGAAGAACCAGAATCGGCGTACTTGATCAACCAGCGTCGCCAGTGGCAGCCGAGACAATCTGGTATGTTTCCGGACTCAACCTCTTTTTTTCAACCTCCACAGTATAATACTCAACAATATGGTATATGGAAAAATCAATCTCAACCCCCATTTTCAAACTGGTCACCACAATCGTTTCCTTCTTCAAACCCATGGCTGAATCAAACAAGCCAATCTGGTTGGCCGAATTTTCCTTACACTCCACCATATTGGCAAAATGGCCCATATCCTTCACAATGGACTCCCCTTACTTCACAAAGTTCACCCTGGCAGACAAGCTGGCAAAGACCGATGCACCAGCCAGCTGGAACTATTCCGCTCCCTCAACCTACTCTGCCAGCCTTACAACAAAATCCCCAGTCTAACCTGAGACCGCAACTCCCAGCCCAACCCGATCCCAATCCAAATAACAGATCGGTCCAATCTATCCAAATCATAGAATCACCAGAAATAGGACCCGACCTGAGGGAGTGCAATGATCTTCAGTTAAGATCTGGACGTATAATTGAAACTGAGGGAGATAAAACAGTTCATATTGAAGATCAGTTACCAAGAGAACATCAGTTGCAACAAGAGGATGTAAATAAGTAGCAGACTCATAACCAAGCAACCACATCCTCTCCTCCGTTCCCAGAACGATTAGTCATACCTCGACCCATACAATATCCCGACTTTGACATTCTGGGAGAATTACAAAATCTGTACATAAAAATCCCATTCCTCCAAGCCATTCAAGACATTCCTATATACGCAAAAACTATCAAAGAGTTGTGCATAAAGAAACCAAGGAGGAATATAACAAGTAATCGAAGAGTCCAAGTAGTCGGTACTTTATCTGACTTATTATCTGGGAAAGAAACACCCATTAAATATGAAGACCCAGGAAATCCAATTATAACTGTTCAAATTTATGGTCAGACCCTGTCTAATGCCTTAGTTGATCTAGGAGCTGCAATTAATATTTTAACAACCACTACTTGCCAAAAGCTCGGCATTACATCCGTAGAACCCACCTCTACTTTGTTAGAATTGGCTGACCGATCTGTGGTTAGACCAGAGGGTATTCTACAGGATGTCATGGTCTCTGTTGATTCCTGGGAGTATCCAACCGATTTCTTGATAATTAATCCAAAAACCCGACTTGATGGACACCCGCTAATTTTAGGTAGACCTTGGCTTGCCACTGCTGATGCCTACATTGGCTGCCGGCAGGGAAATATGACCATAACCAGAGGACCGAATAGCAAGAATTTAGTTCTATATCCTCCAGCGCAGCCAAGTGTCACAATAATCAAAACTAATAAGCACCCTGTATCATACCTTACTGATAACATCAGATCTCCATTGACTATACAAGAGGCACTTGATTTTAAAGACCAAACAGAAGATGATGCCATTAATAATTTCATTAGTCAAACTGAATCTCGCACACAGTGTCACATGATAGAAGCAGCATTTGATAATGAATTGGAGGAAGATCCTCTGAAAGATACGCATGACCAAACGATACCTGTTACTTCTATTGCAAATAGTAAAACTGTGGAAATTGAACCGGGAAAAAATTTAAACATCAATGCCAATCTCACGCCTGAACAAGAAACAAAGCTCATCCATCTGTTAACAAAATATCAATAAGCATTTGCATGGGATTACCCTGATATGAAAGGAATCGATCCCCAGTTATGTACACACCACATTTATATAGAAAAAGATGCCAGACCTGTTCGTCAGTCGCAAAGAAGACTTAATCCTCATCTAAAGGATGTGGTAAAAGCTGAACTTCAGAAACTTTTAGATGTCAATTTTATCTATCCTATTTCTGATAGTAAATGGGTCTCTCTGCTTGTGGTGGTACCAAAAAAGAATGGAAAATGGAGAATCTGTGTGGATTATAGGGAACTAAATAAGGCAACACAGAAAGATCATTTTCCTCTCCCATTCATAGACCAAGTATTAGATACTTTAGCAGGGAAGAAATTCTTTTCTTTCCTGGATGGCTTCAGTGGATACAATCAGATTCAGATTGCCCCTGAAGACCAGGATAAAACTACTTTTACTTGTCCCCGGGGAACATTTGCCTATCGAGTTCTACCTTTTGGCCTATGTAATGCTCCTGCCACATTCCAAAGGGCTATCCTTAGCATTTTTGCAGATTTAATAAATGATGGACTTGAAGTTTACATGGATGAATTTACACCATATGGAGATGATTTTGATCCAGCACTAGACACCCTAGAAAAAGTCCTACAACGCTGCATTGTTACCAGGCTTTGCTTAAGCCACGAAAAATGTTTCATGATGATGACTGAAGGACTTATCCTAGGACATTATGTTTCGGCAGCCGGCATTCAGGTAGACCCGGCCAAAATCCAAATACTTTTGCTCATTCCCACTCCCACTACTCAAACAGAGGTACGCAGCTTTCTTGGATTTTCTGGTTATTATAGACGATTTATAGAAAATTATTCGCACATTGCTGCTCCTTTATATGCACTAACTGGTAACGTTGATTTTCTTTGGACAGAAAAATGTGACCGTGCTTTCGAGGATTTAAAGAAGCTCGTATCCACAGCCCCAGTCCTTCGAGGACCAAATTGGGACCTACCGTTCTAGATATCATCTGATGCCTCAGATACAGCCATTGGCGCAGTCCTTGGGCAGGAAGAGGATAAAAAACCATATGCTATCTATTACATCAGCAAAAATTTATCCCCTGCTGAATTAAATTACACTGTTACTGAAAAAGAATTCCTAGCTGTAATACATGCTGTCAATAAGTTTAGACATTATATTACAGGCTATCCTATTATCTTGTATACAGACCATTCTACCATAAAATATTTAGCAAATAAGCCTGTCACAAATGCTAGAGTAACTAGATGGTTGATTTTGTTGCAGGAATTCGATATCACAATCAAGGATCAGCCTAGCAAAGAAAACCCTGTAGCCGATTTTCTTTCGAGAATACCCAAACCAATCGATGCAGCAGCAGTTGAAGATCAATTTCCAGATGAGCACCTGTTTGCTGTTTCCGTTCAAACACCCTGGTATGCTGATGTTGCCAATTACCTCGCAGTAGGTAAACTACCAAAACACTTAACCCCTAATGAGTGCAAGCAGATTGTTCGGAAGAGTGCTCGATTCTCGTGGATTGGGGGCTATTTGTTTCACACAGGGGCAGACATGCATATCAGGCGATGTGTTCGAGAAGACGAAATCTTTGACATCCTAAAAGCCTGTCACGATGGACCGTGTGGTGGACACTTCGCTGAGCGTAGAACTGGACATAAAGTATTGTAGACAGGATATTACTGGCCTACGATTTTCAAAGATGCAAAGAAATTTGTCCAAGCCTGTGACAGCTGCCAGCGAGCAGGACGACCTGGTCAAGCTGATGAGATGCCTCTGAAACCATAGTTAGTCATTGAACCATTCGAGCGATGGGCTCTTGATTTCGTTGGACCCATCAACCCCTCATCAAATCAGAAAACATATATCTTGGTGGAAACAGAATATGTCACCAAATGGGTCGAGGCAGAAGCATTGCCAAGAGCCACAGAGGACTCTGTCATACAGTTCCTGTTCCATCTATTTGTACGTTATGGCCTTCCAAGGGAAATAATTACAGATGGAGGACCACAATTTGCTGGGAATAGATTAGCTGCAACACTCAACAATTATCACGTCCAGCATAAAATCACTACTCCATACCACCCACAGGCGAATGGGCAGGTAGAAAGCAGCAATAAGATAATAGAATCAATCCTAATGAAAACCATTGCGTCACATAGGCGAGATTGGGCTGTCCGACTGCCTGAAGCACTCTGGGCCTATAGAACAACATGGAGAAGCACCACCGGTTACTCACCTTATCAATTAGTGTTTGGAAAACAACCCATTTTTCCCATAGAATTCGAAATCCAAACATTACGGACAGCACAGGAATTTGGCCTAGATCTAAGCGAGGCACAAATCAATCGACTACAGCAGATCAATGAATTGGACGAAATTAGGCTCTCTGCACTACAAAATACAGCATTGATTCAACAACAGCGAGCTAAATGGCATGATGCACTCATCAAAAACAAAGTCTTCCATGAGGGAGACTGGGCTCTGTTATACGACTCTCGGTTTCAGGACTTCCCTGGGAAACTTCAGATTCGATGGTTGGGACCATACGAAATCCAGAAGGTGCATGACAACAGAACCCTTACTCTAATTACCATTGACGGTTCTGGATATGCATTCAAAGTAAATGGCCACCGAGTTCGTCTCTATCGCAAACCACTCACTCGGGAATCCTTCTGCCAGCAGCTACGCCGAGACACTGATATGGAGATTTTAGGAGGGGAAGAGAAATCTTCCTCACCTGTAATTCATTAAGGAATTCATTTCTTTTTACAATTTGTACATAAGTTCTTGTCTTTGAGTCGTTCTTGTACATAAGTTTGAACTAAATGTTTTCTTGTCATTTTTTGTTGTTCTTTTTCTTTCTCAAAATTTCGATTTTTTTCCATTCTATTTCTAAAAAAATGGCATTTGCGTGTTTTTTATGCTGTTGGCTTTTCTTGTTTTGCTGTTCCTTTTCTAAAGGAACAGCATTCTGGATCTCTGCTGTTCCTTTTCCAAAGGAACGGCATTTTTGCGTCTTTTGCTGTTCCTTTTCCAAAGGAACAACATTTTTGGTTACTACTGTTCCTTTTTTTTCAAAGAAACAACATTCTTTTGTTGCTGTTGTTCCTTTTTCAAAGGAACGACATTTTGAGTGTTTTTATAGTATTTTTATTTTTGTTGTTCCTTTTTCAAAGGAACAGCATTTGCATTTTTGCAATCTATCGTCCGTCGTTGTTTCTTTTTCAAAAGGAACACCACTAGCATACTTTTTCTCTCCTTGTGAAACAGCTTATTCCTTTTGCTGATCTAAATTGAGGATGCTTCTTGCCCATATTCTTCCAAGTCTTTAAGATACAGCTATGTACTTGTGCAATGAATATAAAATCACAACATACCGAAATCCGCAAACCATAAATCGCTATATTTATAAGGCTCTGCATTAGTAAGAGGACAAAAGGAAGGACATACTTATTTCTTATCTTTTGTTGTCATTGTTTTACTAATTTTGCCCTGATTGGTTATCTTTATCATGCTGATCCCTTTAACCCTCTTTGATTATTATTTAGGAATAAAGAGCAAAGGGATTATATCTTCCTATTGAGATGATAAGACTTCTTCCACCATTCCTACTCTTAAGGAGTGTTGAACCACCCTTTGTGTATAAATAAGGAAAAGTACTCTATAAAAAAGAAAAAATATGTGAACATGATGTCAAATGCAGGATAGGGGGTCTCATCAAGAGCCAGCCTACCATGATCATGAGGATGGAAGTGAAGTGGCATTCCCACTATGGCCACCACACCAGGGATATGGTCCAAAAGGTATATCAAATAATCAAACCTTGGAACAGGAGGTCTCATCACGAGCCGGCCTGCCCACTTTTCGCTCCTTCCTCGTGAATGGCATTATGGTTAACTGGTCACCAAGCCAGCATAATGGTCTACATTTTGACATAACAACATTCCTAAGTATACACAAAGGATCATGGTTCCAAGGGTGAAAAACAACTCTGCCAAGGTTATGGACACCTGTCGGCAGCAGAGCACTGTTAATGGTATTGAAGTCACCTTGGTTACACCAATGGGTAAGATACTAATACTCTTTTGTTTCTTATATCCTAGGAATTAATCATATATTATTTCCCGATTTATACATCGCATGAACATTTATCATCACCAATCATGGCAAAGGAAGTGACCATGACCACTTGAGATTTGGCAAGTACGACAGATGTCCTACCCACCAGCCTCATATCATAACACAGCAGCCTCTTACGTAATACGCGATCAACCCTCCGCCTCGATTTCGGTAATTCGTTGTCTTTCTAAACATGGCATAATTCCATATACTGTTCCTTTCTGACTCGGTTGCAGATCGGGTGCTGCTCCTTTATTTGACGGCTGGGACAGCCTATCACAGTGTGGGGGGGAGGTTAACCTCATTATTCCCTGAATTACGTGTCAGCTCACTATTCGGGAAAGATAGTGTACGACGGTATGGCATGGCTTAATGACATGGCATTTCTATTTTTACACAAGTTGCTGTTCATAATCCATTTCTGTTGCATTGTTGCATACTCTGTGTTTTTTTCTCGAAATCTTGCGATTATCACCCTCTCTGTGTTTCAAACAGCACAAGAAGTTGCTGTTCCATTGAGAATCCACAGTGAAACCATGGGAGGAAGGGCAATTCGAAGCGAACCTCAGAAGTTGACAATCTCCGCTGCTGCTCGGGAGATCCTGGAAAGAGAAGGATGGTTGAATTATCTCAGTCGCCTGCAGGAGTCTAATGAAACAGTAGCGATGGAATTTTTGCAGAACCTGCAGGAGGATCACTCCACAGTAAGGGGGAAGCAGATAGCGATCACCGACGATATAATTGCAGAAGTCTCGGGACTACCAGCCACCAGACCAGTATGGACATTAAAGAAGGAAAGATTACAGAAGATCATGGAAATTTTCCAGGACGAAGGCCAGAGCTTGACAATTAAGGGGAAGGGAGTTCTGCCAGCAACGCTAGGAGAACCCTGGACGGAATTAGCAAGAACAGTGCAAAGCTACATCACCTGCGAGGGGAGGAAAGACGTGGTAAGACCACGACATCTTAAACTCTTAGCTGTTTTAAAGCAGAAATGCTCTGTAAATCTACCTGCACTTCTGAATTCATTACTGCATGATGCTGCACGAAGCATAAAAAAGGCACAACATGTAGAGTCAGTCGTCAGTCACCATGGGTTAATACGATTAATAGTTAGTCATAGTCTCACCCAGCAGCAGAGCAGCTGGGAAGAGCTGATTGTAATGATTGAGGGGGGATTGACAGCACCATCCCCAAAACGTAAACATTCTACAAGCACACCAGAACGTCCGACAAAACGTAGAGAATTAGTAAAACAAAAACATGTTGCTAGTGCATCAGAACGACCAGAGATACACCAAGAATCGGCAAAGCGCAAGCATGCCACCGATACACCCGAACAGCCAAAGAAGCCCAGAAAATCAGCGCGGTTAGCTCGGATGCGAGGAAGGCTAGAGAAGCCCAGAAAATTAGCCCGGTTAGCTCGGATGCGAGGAAGGCTGGAAAAGCTCTAGGAAAGCACCAACCAACCAGTGGTAATTGAGGACGAGCAATCCGAAGAGGAAAAAGAGGAAGTAGCTGAGCATTCGGAAACAGAAACAGAGGCAGAAGCTGAACAATCCAGACAGGAGGGGGAAATGGGACAGCAGGAAGGTAGCCCACTACAAGACCTAGTGGGAGAAGATGAATTGGCCGCAGTCCTAGCCAATATGGGTAAGTATGGCCAACCTTCTAGTCCAGAAGACCTCCACGACAAACCCCAAGAAGAAAACACATCTGAAAAATCACATGCGGTAGAGGCAGAAAAAGGAAATCTTCCTGTTCATGATGAAGAGGAGATAAGAGATACTGAACGGGAACAATCTGTTCCCAAGACACCAGAGGAAATTCCGGAGGGAGTAGGAGCAGAAAAAGCAGTTGCCCAGGAAGAGACGGAACCAGTCAAGGTTCCTACCCCAGAATATCCAGAGCAGAACAGCAAGGAAGCACCCCAAGAGAAAGATCCAGAAACTAGTCATGGTCCAAACCGCAGCAGACAGCCTGCTGTTCCTTCTAATGAAACGCTGGAAATTAAGAAATTGCGAAAGGAACGGCAGAAATTATTGAATACAATAACCCAGCTCAGACAGCAAATTAGAATTCTGAAAGCAAACCAGGGGGTAAGAAAGACCGCAGGGAAGAAAAAGAGGGCCACTTCAGTAAAATCCCGCAAGGCGAAAGGGTGAAGGACCAACAATCGCCCTGTTGTTCAAAACCCTGCTGAAAATCCAGCTGCCGTTCCAAATGATGTTGAGGAACAGCAACAGACTGATATTCGCGTTAAAATAGAAAGGGATGATATGAGGACCAGCGACAAGAAAATCCAGACAGAGGCACCACCTTCAGGGGTAATAAGGGTTCTGAACTCCAAACAGCGTAATAAGAAAGTTCAGGTAAAACTCCCGGCCTCCACTGACCTATGGAAAAAAGATCCGAAAACAAGAACCTTGCATAAGATGATGAAGCAAGCCCAGCAAGAAGCCGAACAACTTAGAGAGCAAACGGTCCCCCGAGAGAAATATGAAGAGTTACAGCAGCAACTAAGGGACGTCAATCAATCCACAAGCCAGGCCTTTGAAGGGTGGCGAAAGGAACAAGAGGAAGTTGCAAAGGTAACCCGTAGACTAGATACTGTTATCAAGCAGATGAATACCTTGTGTTCTTTATACAATGATGTTTTAGCATGTAGGGCCCCTGCTAAAAACTATGCTTTGTTTTTATTAGAACGATATTTACAATTAAAAATAAAAGCTGTTAAAGCAGGTGCCCCTATACAAATCAACACTGTCAATGACTTTATAGACTGCTGTAAACATTATGGGGTGAAGGTCCAGAGATTGCTGTGTGAACTTTATTTGCATGACCTTGTGCTAGATCAGGAGACTGAGTTGAACCCTGGCCCTTTCGTTGGAGACATCCAATTACAAGCATTCATTTCATGCGGGGTTAATCAGATTAAGTGGCTCAAAGCCTATGATACTTTCCAGAGACAGGAAAATGGCCTAGATTTACGGGTAAGGGCTGAGCCTAGGAACCCAGTGCAGTTGTGGAAAGCACATAGAAACCTCATGAGGACTCCGGGTGTCATTGAATCGTTAGGACCCATGCATGAGGCACTCATTCGACAGAGTTTAGAATATTTTCTTTCCATCAAAGACCTCGCCATTGATGCAGCCAAATTTCGGTACCGAATCTCTAATCCAAACATCCAGCTCAGAGAACCATTTAAGTATGAGAATTTTGAATTAGCTGCCAACCGTTTGAACCTCTATGGCGAGAGCATTTTGAAAGCAGGGCCATCCTGGTTAGGATATAGATTTCGCACTCCAATTATTTGGCACCCTGCACCCGGATATCAAGCCCTGTATGAGATGCCTGAGGGGCAAACAGGTCAGTTCTTTGACTATCTAATCACTCATCATGGCTGTAGGCCTCCGCATGAGATTCCTTCTCCAGCCTATTCTCTCACTGCCTTGCATGTCAACTATAATGTTTTCATGAGGACATGAAACAAGGTAAGCAGGGGGGTGTGTGGAGTACTAAAAAGGTATGCTTTTGATGATTATTTCAGTGGCTTTTTAGTAGAATTTGTAAACCTTTTTGCATCATGAATTTGGAAAATAATAAAGAATTATAACAAAACATGTGAGAGTTGATATGCAAGACTTAACCGCTGATAATTGTTATTTTTCTGTGCAGGAAAAGGTGAAAACGAGGAGTTGCCGTTCCAAAGGAAAGGACAAAGACGAGATAACTGCTGTCCCTTTGAAGGGGAACCGAATGCAAACAAGGATAAGCAGATCAAAGCAAATCAGCCCGGAAAAGGAGGAGAAGACACCAGCTCGGCGGAAAAGAAAAGAAAAGATGAAGGATTAACAGTTTGGCGAATCCCTCAGGATCTTTGATCCTGAGGGATCGCTGCTTTATTTATCTTGTTACTTGGACATCTCCGCCGTCACCTTTATATAAAGGGACAACACTGTTAGCTTGGGAGATAGACTTTTTATGTAATTTTCTGTTAAACATCAGCTCTGATTATTAAGTCTCGTTGAGAACTGGTTCATTGTACTTTTGTCCGATGCATTAATATAAGCTTGGTGATTCTCTCATCTCTGCGTCTGGATTAACTTAAGGCGGTGTACCCTTGGAGGCTAAGGGCCCGGCCCCGGAGGACACTTGCTTCTGTATCACTACGATTTGATTTCTGCGTGGTTTGTTTATCGTTGTTATTTGGTAATATGATATGCTTTATAAGTTGCTATTACATGCTCTGTTAAGATTAAATCATTAAGGTTTTTACAGATAGAATTGTGTATTGACTCTGCATTATGTTATTGATCCTTTCAGAGTTAATTGCATGTTATTAGTCTTAACCGAATATTCTTACTGTTCTGTTACAGAGCTTTTATACTGAACATTCGTGTCATAGATTCATTTGAAGTAGTGTTTTTCATAATTGTTGGATTCAGAAATAATGCTGTTCTATTTGGAAGCACAGTCGTATCCCTGTTGATTAAGATTGATCAGATTATTATTCCAGCAGGTTGTGTGCGTATATGATTTACTAGTGCTGTTCCATAATTTATCAATAGTTAATGCTGTTCCATTAGTGTGTTTTGCTTGATTTGCCTTAAGAGTGAAAGATTTTTATTTGATTGCGAAGAGTGCATTTGGGTTAATAGATCAAGACTCGCGAGATTTAGTTGTTCGATTGCTGTTCCATTTTAGAATTACTGTTCCATTCCAGATTTGTTGTTCAATTCTTTATTTGCTATTCCATTTTGCTATCTGTAGTTCCATTTACTCGCATTTGTTGTTTTGGTGTGAGAGACGATCTAAGGCTGTAGTGAGCTTTGGCATTCACTGTCCAGCTCCCAGACCCGTGGTCTATGCTCTAATTTCCTTTCCATCAGTTTCCAAAGGGATGGGTTATCGCTGCCGAACCCTTGACTGATAAGCTGCCTAGTTTTCTGAATGTGTGATTTATTCTTTTGAAGTAACTTAGTTATAAACAAGCATCCGTTTACTCTTGTATTTTTAAACACTGTACTACTAGCATTACTCTGACAAGTGATAGCCTCAGACTGAGACACTCTTTGGAATAACAAAACGCTCCCGGATTGACATATTAATGTGAGGTAATTAGAGGTGAAAGAGACCCTTTTTATAGCTCTACAATGAGTTACCATGTTGGAGGGTGACTCACTTCATTTGGATGATTGCATGAATGAGGGAGGCACTCATTCACCATGTTGATCATCACTCATACTTTGTGGATGCCATGAGATAGCTAGAATTTTTCCATTCAAACTTTCCACCTTCGATTGATGCGGACACTTTGGTTTTGCGCCCTTGGAAGGAAGCATTAGATGGAAATTTATTGGAAAATTCTCTTGATGCAGTGATGGAGGCTATTGATGGAGGTCAAATGAGGAGGAGGGGAGATATTTTTCTCTCCTTATGCATTTTATTGAGGAAAAGAAAACATTTTGGAGGGGAGGACTGTAATGTTCCAAATTTTTAGCTTCCAAGCTAAATGGAACATTAGAGTTAGCAGCCGCCTATAGTCGGCAAATAAATGGGTAGAAAAGCTCATAATTCTCATAAGGAGGGTAAAAACACTCCAAGTGTGAAAGGATACATTATTTAAAGCTCAATAAAACACCTATATGTGTGAACAAGGATAAAATGCAGCTACTTTGACTTGGTCAATTGCGCAGTCTTGGAGGAGAAGAAACCCTAGGAAGAATAACGCAATTTTGGAGGGAAATGCATCTTTTGATTGAGGGTACCTAATTGGGTGGGCCCAAGGATAAGAAAATTGGTATTCTATATGAGGAAGAGGATGGGAGCATTGTTCTTCATGCTTTAGATCAATATTCATGTCTCTCTATACATTTGCTTACTCTTGTTTTTCAGCAGAGTAGCAGTGCTGTTTAGCACTTGGGTGTTCCCGAGCGGGAATCCCACCTCTTCCTCTGAGGAGCCTCATTGGGAGAGCTTGAATTCACCATTCCACATCAGGTTTTCAGGCCAAGCTTCAGCCATCTTCATCAGTGCAATTTCTACAACAAATATTGTATAGTGTAGCTGGGTGCAGTAGTGGAAGGGATTGATATCCCACTTTCTAAGCTAATATTTGTTGGAGGGATATTTCATTTCATCTAGAGATATATTTGGAGGGTTTTGAAGCAGATTTTAGATCAGTGTTATCATAACACACACTCCTCAGAGTTTCCAGTGCAGTTGTAGCTAGGAACTGCGTTATTTTGGGAGGCAGATTTCATTGCAGGGTTTGGTGGCTTCTTTGTGGTTTTCCTTGTGATTGAGGGGTTCATTCTCTCATGGGAGGAATCCCTTGAAGGATATGCATCAGATCAGATTTCTATCATCCTATTTCACTCTCATGCTTCATGTTGCAGTGAGTATTCAGAGATTTCTGAATATTACATTTTGTATTTAGAGTGTTTGATAAGAAACCCTTGCCGGGTTGTCTTGCTTTTTGTATAAGGAGACTAGATATCATTCAATGAGAATTTATGATTAATATATGAGTAGATATATTTTTATCTAATAATTTTATGTGTAAACCCTCTCTTAAACTGCGCAGTCCCTTGAGCAGCTACTCCGGCATTTTGCAGTCTTGGGGTTTTTCACTAGTTTTGACTACACTAGTGTGGGAGACCTGTTTAACCCACATAGTTTGATTTATTTTAGCTCTATTCTTAGATTTAGATTGTTTATTGTTGTATATATGGGATCCAAGATTTAATTTTTTCTTCTTGATTCCTGAGTTTTCCCAAGGAGGAATATTTACATAGCTATCGACAGCGCATGAGAAGGGGCCAACTAGCCTCCGGATCTCACCCTCTTTTTAGAGGTGACATATCCGGTAAATTCCCACTCAGTCCATCTCTGAAATAGCCTTGTTCATATTTCCGACAAAGGAACACTTCAGTGGAGAAAAATCTGTTGATTTCCATTTCGGAATATTATAGGAATTGTGGTGGTGTTTAGGGACTTGATTGGTTGTTGATCAGAAAACTCTATGTAATTGTTTCAAATCAGATTTTTACTGAAGCTTAGCCTCTTCAATCAAATAGGGTTGTTGCAAAGGGGTTTATGATATTAAATAATGATAATACTTAGATGGATAACTCTATTTAAAAATTAACTTGATTTTTTGTGTATGTAGGTTGAAAAGAATGCATACTTGCAACCATTGGGCTTATGAAGTCAAAAAATTAGTAGTTTCAGTGGAAAGGTTTCTTGACATGGAAGCTGAGGCAGATAAGAATCTTTAACAAAGGCAAATCACACATAGAACATAGGACAACACAATCATTTCATCAATAAAGGAAGTCAGAGCATAAATATATGAATTCTGAGTAATAAAGATGAAATATACTGCAAGTGCTAAACATAGAGATATAGATTAGAAAGAATTTAAAAACTCCATGAGAATATTAGGTCTGTCAAAAAGAGGTCCTTTGTATTACTGATATAAGTCAAATTACATAAAGCAGCAGTATGGTGCAAAAAGTCTCCAACCCTTTACAACTTTGATAATTTTCCTTTAAATAAACATTCTTAAAGCAGGGATAATTTGCCTCTAGGCTAGATTCATCGAACTCTTCCTATGAATCCTCATAAAATAGAAAAAACATGTCTTTTAATAAGAAAATGATAGCTACACTCTAAAGATGACTTTTCCTAATAAGACTCAAACTCCTATTTATTACATCAGTCTACCTTATCTTTAAACCAATTACAGATCAGTGAAAACTAAGCATCACGTGTTCGAATAGGCTATGACATAGCTCATCACTACTTGACATATTAAAAACCATCCTAATCATGTGGAACAAAACCCTATTTTTCAGGAGTACAAGAAATTATTTTCAACGAAAGCTTTAGTTGATGAGCTATCTCCACTGCATTGTCTTCAAGTCATAAATGATTGATGGTAAGGTCCCTTAACTTGTTGGATGTTTCCACCTGTCCAAAAATGCCACTGGGATACTTCAAAACCTTCAAAAATAGCTCGCTACGAAAACAGGACAGTTTCGTAGCGAGCTTTCGTGGCATCCAAAAAATAGCTTTTGCACCTATAAATTTTTCTCTTTGGCCATTCCAAGGTGTCAACCAAGACATGACACATCATTGCCACAGTTCTCCCTCCTTAAAAGCTACAAAAAGTTGTTTTAGAAGCAAATAAGCTGCTACAGAAATTTTCATAGTGTTTTCTTGGCTTTAAGCCTAAGAAACGCTACGAAACTGTGAAAAACTGCAGAAATTCCAGATTTTAACACTGTCCCAAAAAATTGACCTTAAGCTACAAAAACTTGGTCTTTAACATGCCATAAGCCTTCTAAAACATAATCAAACTCAACTTAAGACTCTTGAGGTGTTTCCTCTTCATTAATGATGAGTTGAGATATGGGCTCCTCAACCACAGTCATCTTTAAGCTCTTCTTCTCCGACTCTTCATGGATTAATTATTGCTACTCTTGGAGGTCTTTGACTTGGTCCTTCAGTTTTCTATTCCTAGATTTCAAGTGCAGGTTCATTTTTCTGATATGCTTCACCTCCCTCTCAATGGCTAAGTCCATTTGATCAATTGATGTGTGTTATCCAAGGTCTTTGACACACTATTAACCTGCTCTTCCCAAATCTCTTTCATTTTCTTAAACTACACCTTCTAAACATTATGTTTCCTTGCCTCTTTCTTCAAGACTGCTATTTCATGATTTGCTAACTTCAACTGCTCCTTAAGGACCTCCATCTTTGTTTTTTCAATGATTTTCTCCTTTCCTTTTTTTTTCTTGATGACTAGATCTTCTTTTGCACGTGATGAGAGGTCAATGATGCTTGGTGGTGGCTGGACAATTTCAGTGACCTTCTGAGCTTCTTTACTGCTTTCCAAGACCTTTCTGGCATGTCTTGTCATTGTTTTCCTAGCCTGAAACATGAATCCTGCATATTCACCCTTAAACTCTAATTTCTTAGTTAATTTGGCTTTCTTGAGCTTCTTTCCTCCCTCATCTATATCTTCAGCTTGGACTATGGGGGTTTCTTCAATATCAATAGCATGCAGAATGTATTATAAGTTACCTTTAGCCACTGTTTGGCCTCTTGTAACCCTCTTGCTGCCATGTTTGCTCACTGCTGGATTTTGTTTTCCTGGTGTAACAACAAGTGTATTAACTTTTTGCAATGGCTCTGTCTCCATGATTACTGGTTCATTTTTCTCTGGCACTAAAGGATCACTTTTCTCTGCCAATGAAGGTGATGGTATACCTCTAGGTTTAGGATTTTTTTAGGAGTGATGGAATCTACTTCAAAACCAATGACAAACAGAAAAGATGACCAGTCTCTGCCTAATCTCTTTAACTCCTCTAAAACTAGCAACTTGATTAAACCATGATGAAAGAGTGAGGTTTCATTTCCTTCATATTTAGCTTGAACTTTGTCTAAAATTTTAGCTAAGATTCTGTATAAGTAAAAAGGTAAATAAGGAGACCTCTTACGAAAAAAATGTAGTAGAAGCCTGTGTTGGGAAAAGTATTGAGAGGGGGGGGTGAATCAGTATTTAGAGATGACTGGAAACTTTTTACTTTTTCTTTCTCTTAAACCCATACGCTACTTTACTGAACCCAACTCGCGTATACACATGGATATCCTTAAGAAAACTTGCGTATGTCCAGATATCTTATTATGCATTTAATTCTTTACTTAGATCATTGCATCATTCATTCATGAGATGTTTAGTAAGCAGTAAGCATGTGCAGTAATAACAGAATAAACCATCACACATAAGCAACACACATGAACACCAGTATTTAAGGTGGAAACCCAATTCGGGAGAAAACCACCACTGCTGTCGTCTTTGTCTTCAATATTTATTATAAAGAAAACTTCTTACAATGTTGTACTGGCGCAGACTCATACCAGCACGCAGGCACCCACCTGTAGAAGGTTGCAACCTTCTCTCGTTCTCCAGCCACTACTGGAAGGGAGCTCCAACCCCCTGATCTCGTTTACCAGCCTCTCCTGGAAGGGAGCTACTACCCCCTGCTATCGTTTACCAGCTACCACTGGAAAGGATCTACAACCCCCTCACTGAATGCTTCGACCCTCAGCACCACTGCGGACCACGTTTCATCAATTTTCATACTGGATCCAACAGCTTCCACACAACACATTTGTAGGCCACTTTTCATCAGATTTTCAGATCAGACCCACTCCACACATTTAAGCTCAACATACATCAAACTGAAACTTATAACCCCATCAATTCATTCATTGAATCATCAACCAATCAACCAACAACTTGATCTTTAATCAACATAATCAGCAGCATAATCAACATTCAAACAACTCAGATCTGTATGAATACATCATTGATAGATAGTAGTAAAACAACAAAATAGATTAGACATTTCATTCCTCATACTTCAGAAAAACCCTAGATTCCATACGCGCTTTTACTTCACTGAACCTGCGTATATACGCGCTTTCACAGAGACAAACTTGCGTATATATCTGCACATATTTCAGAACTGACCTCATATTCCATACGCGCTTTTGCTGAAACCAACCCGCGTATATACACGCTTTCTCTGCCACAAACCTACGTATAGATCTGAAAACATTGTAGGGTTGCACAACTCTTCAGAACATATAAATAGCTCAGATCTTACCCTTCACTTCAGCAAAGATTTTCCAGATCACAGATCTAAACATTCCATAAACAAATCTAGAAAATACATAGTCATTTCAGATCTAGAGATCTCTCTTCATCATTTTCTTCATAGGTGCATTATTAATTCAGATTAATCAATAAAATGTCACCCAATCCATGCAGATATACTTTAGAGTGAAGTATTCATTAAAACCCAGACCTATGCACATCTTGCACTATGATCTTCTTTTCCTTATATAGATTTAGCCTTTGTCAATACCATGAGTCAAAACCACTCAACCGCTGATCGTATTCCTGGACGGGATGAAATAGATAATCTAGTGCTCAATACAGTGGGCCAATACCATGGTAATGTCCCTAGGTATCATAGATTTTAGAGCGTAAAAGGCATACGCGACTTGGAGCATTCGTATCCGCGTGTATATGTGATTTCTCTTCAAAATAGTTGCGTATATACTAGTCCTGAATTTATACACGGGTTTCCTTCAAAAAAGTAGTGTATACATTGAATCCATATGCAGGTTGCCTTCATAAAATTAGCGTATACATTGTGACATATTATATTTATCATTTCTCTGGCACTTACTGAAATTCCTTTTTCTGCTACTTCTGAACTAATCTGTAGATACATCATTTTTACATCTTTAACAAATAGGTTGCTATCAAAAATCAACTCATCAAGTAGGTTTCCGTCAAGGACAACTTCATCAAGTAGGTTTCCATCAAGGACAACACATTGCGTCATATTGCCAACAATCTCCCCCTTTGGACTTGATGGCAACCATGATGGTGTTTGATCACCACAACAGATAGATACATTGATTATAACCATTATTCAAACACCCTCATACTTTCCCCCTTTGAAATAAAGGGAAAAGGGCGGATCAAAACCAAAAAAATATTTTTCTTCTCTTGTAGAAAGAAGAGCTCTGTAGATCTGATGTACACTTAAGTTACCATGCTCCTCCTGAGTTCACGCTGAATCTTAAAACATGTTTTTTCAATGAAGTACATGACTCTATGACCTTTCCTATCACCAAGGACTCATACTTACATCAATGATCCAACCAAGTGGCTTTACATATGTGACTCAAGTGCCTAACCAAGTGGGTTTACACATTTTGACTCAACTACGCAACCAAGTGGGTTTACAAATTTGAAGAAGTCCTTACATGAATAAATATAACAATTTACATCATAGGTCTCAACATAACCTTTTCATCAAATTACAAATATGACCTTTTATAACCAATACCAAAAATACCTCAAGAGAGAGATCATATTTCAGAACCATCATAATGCCAACAATGCATTACTCTCAGCAAGGCTAATGCTCCCCCTGAATCTGTGCTCCTGTCCTTGAGCTTGACTCACTGTTTTTCTTATCAGAAAAACATACACTTCCGTATCCAACATAACTCGCGTGTATACACGGCTTTAGTTCATGAAACCCGCGTATGGAAAGTGAAATACAGAATAATTTCACAATTCCATCTCCCCTTGAACTTATACCACTTGTACCTGTCTTCTTCACATCAGATGCACTGTTAGAAATAAACAAAACCAGAATTACCAAACCAACCATGGGAATCACCATCTATTGCTCCCCCTGTGATGATACATTACTAATCCCTATAATGTATCTCACATCACTCCTACAGTCATTATGAGAAGTAAGCTTTAGAAGAAAAAGACTGCAGTAGGATTATTATCCCCTACGTTTTTGACCAGTCCTCCTTCTTTTTCCAGCTTTTCTTGAAATTTCTTATTGTGTGTTGGAAATTATCCAATTTCTTAGATCTATTCATCCTGCATTCTTTTTCTACATGTCCATACTTGTTACAAGCATAACATCTTGCGTGACCAAAAAAGTAAGCATAGGGATCATAATGTGTTTTTCTATTCTTTCTTCTATTGCAATCAGCTGCTTTATGACCATACTTGTTGCATGAAAAACAATATCCCTTAAAGAAACCTGAGTACCTTTTTGTGTAGAATCTGTTTGTTTGTGACTGAAACAATCTACTTCTGCAATTGGCTACAACATGCCCATAATTATGACATTTAAAGCATTCAACATTATTGATCAAAGGAGGGAATGATTTCTTTTGAGAGTTCATGATTGTCGGTTGACCTTTCGTTTCTTTCAACACTTCAGGTTTTGCATTGATATCCTTTGAATATTTAGCACTTTCTTGTGAACTAGATTCTCCTTTAACAGTTTCATGAAAACCAAGACCAAATTTAACAGAAGGAGACCTTTGACTACTAAGAATATTAGTACTATCTTGAAACCTCAAGAGTTTATCTTTTTCTTCTAATTTACCTTTTAAAATGTTTACCTCAACCTCCAATCTTTGGCATTGCTTATTCATACTTTCTTTGACCCTTCTTCCTTCTTCTACTTGATCAGTCAATTTTAAAATATCTTCTTTCAACCCATTTTCTTGTTCTTCAAATGTTTGTAGAAGTTCTTCATTCTTCTTATTTGATTTTTCCAGATCTTCTTTCAGAGAGATGATTTCTGCTTCAAGTCCTTCACTGTGATTGGATACTTCATCGTACAACCTTTGATACTTGTTTATCTATCCATTCATTCTAGAGATCATATCTTTGTAGATATATTCTCTCTCATTAAATAATCTTTGTTGATTTTCAACTTTAATCTTGAGAACTTATTCTAGATCCATAACATTACTTTCACTATCTTCACCATTGCATGCACAAGAAAGTGAATCACAAGAACAACAATCAATACTTGTTTCATCTTCTTCATTTTTTTATGTACATGTTTTCTGAGATATCTTCTTCCCTTGAGTAGCCCTCTTCTTTTGCTTCCTTGCCATGAGCACTTGCAGATCTTGGTCATAATCTTCTTCATCCTCATTTGACACTTCATCATTATCTTCATTTGTATAATAACTCTTTCCCTTTTCAAATTGTTTCCCTTTATCATGATTTTCTTCATAAGGACATTTAGCAGCATAATGACCAACTCTTCCACAAGCAAAACACTTGAAGGGAAGCTTACCTCTGAATCTTCCAGTACCTGGTTGGAGTCTTCTCAAAAAATTTGCTTCTTCTTCTTCTGATATATAACTTGATTCCTTGACAACTTCCTTTTCTTTTCCTTTTGCACATGCCTTAAAGGCAACTTCTCTGATTTGAGAGGGACCTCCTTTTCTCATTTCAAAAGCAGTCAGGATACCATGTAGTTGAAAAATAGTAAGAGTTTGTAGATCTTGCCTTTCTTCAATAGCTAATACTTTTGACTCAAATTTTGAAGTCAAAGATCTTAAGACTTTTTTCACCAGAGTAGTATCGGTTATGGTTTCACCCAAATTTCTCATATGATTTACAATATCATCTAGACATAGAAAGAAACTGGCAATACTCTCATCACTATGCATCCTTAAATTTTCATATTCAATTCTGAGAGTTTGGAGTTTTGCACTTTTTACCTTTGTATCTCCTTCATAGCTTAGAATGATTTTGTCCCATATTTCTTTTTCTGAATTTAGCTGCATCACTTTAAAAAATTCTGATTCAGAAATGCTTCCTAATAAAACATTGAATGCTTTGGCATTGATTACATATTTCTTTCTTTTTGCTGCATCAGTAGGAATTATTGCTGGATACTGATAACCTTCTTCCACGATTGCCCATACTTCTGCACCAAGACTTTGCAAATATGATTTTGTTCGTATCTTCCAAAATAACAGATTACTTCCATTGAATAGAGGTAGCCTTAGAGAAAATACTCCTTCATGACTTCCCATTGCGACAGATCTCCTTCAAGCAATCAAGCTTCTGCAGAAGGACCTGCTCTGATACCAATTGTTGGGAAAAATACTGAGAGGGGGGGGTGAATCAATATTTAGAGATGAATAAAAAAATTTTACTTTTTCTTTCTCTTGAACCCATACGCTACTTTACTAAACCCAACTCGCGTATACACGTGGATATCCTTAAGAAAACTTGTGTATGTCCAGAGATCTTATTATGCATTTAATTCTTTACTTAGATCATTGCATCATTCATTCATCAGATGTTTAGTAAGTAGTAAGCATGTGCAATAATAACAGAATAAACCATCACACATAAGAAACACACATGAACACCAGTATTTAAGGTGCAAACCCAATTTGGGAGAAAACCACCGCTGCGATCGTCTCTGTCTTCAATATTTATTATAAAGAAAACTTATTACAATGTTGTACTGGTGCAGACTCATACCAGCACACAGGCACCCACCTGCATAAGGCTGCAACCTTCTCTCATTCTCCAACCACTACTGGAAGGGAGCTCCAACACCCTGATCTCATTTACCAGCCTCTCCTAGAAGGGAGCTACCGCCCCCGCTCTCGCTACTGCCTACCACCGGAAGGAAGCTACAACCCCTCACCGAAGGCTTCGACCTTTCGACCCTTCGCACCACCGCGGACCACATTTCATCAATTTTCACCGGATCCAACAATTTCCACACAACACATCTGTAGGCCACTTTTCATCAAATTTTCAGACTAGACCCACTCCACACATTTAAGCTCAACATACATCAAACTGAAACTTATAACCCCATCAATTCATTCATTGAATCATCAACCAATCAACCAACAACTTGATCTTTAATCAACATAATCAGCAGCATAATCAACATTCAAACAACTCAGATCTGTATGAATACATCATTGACAGATAGCAGTAAAACAGAAAAACATATCAGACATTTCATTCCTCATACTTCAGCAAAACCCTAGATTCCATACGCGCTTTTACTTCACTGAACCTGCGTATATACGCGCTTTCACAGAGACAAACCTGCGTATATATCTGCACATATTTCAGAACTGACCTCATATTCCATACGTGCTTTTTCTGAAATCAACCCGCGTATATACACGCTTTCTCTCCCACGAACCTGCGTATAGATTTGCAAACATTGTAGGGCTGCACAACTCTTCAGAACAGATAAATAGCTCATATCTTACCCTTCACTTCAACAAATATTCGCCAGATCACAGATCTAAACATTCCATAAACAAATCTAGAAAATACATAGTCATTTCAGATCTAGAGATCCCTCTTCATCATTTTCTTCATAGGTGCATTATTAATTCAGATTAATCAATAAACTGTTACCCAATCCATGCAGATATACTTCAGAGTGAAGTATTCATTAAAACCCAGACCTATGCACATCTTTCACTATGATCTTCTTCTCCTTGTATAGATTTAGCCTTTGTCAATACCATGAGTCAAAACCACTCAACCGCTGATGGTATTCCTGGACGGGATGAAATAGATAATATAGAGCTCAATACAGTGGGCCAATACCATGGTAATGCCCCTAGGTATCATATATTTTAGAGCGCAAAAGGCATACGCGACTTGGAGCATTCGTATCCGCGTGTATACGCGATTTCTCTTCAAAATAGTTGCGTATATACTAGTCCTGAATTTATACGCGGGTTTCCTTCACAAAAGTAGTGTATACATTGAATCCATATGCGGGTTGCCTTCATAAAAGTAGCGTATACATTGTGACATATTATATTTATCATTTCTCTGGCACTTACTGAAATTCCTTTTTCTGCTACTTCTGAACTAATCTGTAGATAAATCATTTTTACATCTTTAACAAATAGGTTGCTATCAAAACACAACTCATCAAGTAGGTTTCCATCAAGGACAACTTCATCAAGTAGGTTTCCATCAAGGACAACACATTGCATCATATTGCCAACAGCCTGAAATGGTATGAGTAAACCATGTGGTACCTCCCTTCACAAGTGAAGTATTTCTAAATGATTAGCAGTAGCTTTGATAAGTTGTCTTTCATGTAGCTCCTTGGGATGGCATTTGTGAGATCAATATCACTATGCTTTGTCTTGATAAATTCCTTACATTCCTGCATGATGACTTGAAACCTTTGAACCATTGTTCTCCTCCTATAGGAATTCCCGTTGTTGCTGCAATAGTCTCTGGTGTTATAGTGAGGTTCTACATTCCCACCTTTGAATCTGTCCCATTGAAACTGATGGAAAACTCCTTAGAAACATGCACATGGCATCCTTGTAATATTTGGAAAAACTGCAAACACCCTGTTCTTCTGAAAGCTTCTAAGGCAGTTGGGTCTTCATTCAAAAAATTCTTGTCTGATGGCTAATATCTGAGACACTGACCTCTTTTATTAGTCTTCCTCTTTGCAGCCATTATGCTTTTATACCTTCTCTGCCTCGCTTGATCAATGACACCTGCAATTGCTTGAAAATGCCATCTAAACAGATGAGCTTGGTGAAACAGCTCTGCAGAGCTCAATATCTTGCAAAGATGAAGCGGGGAATGACAATGACTCAATTGGGAAAGATTTTAAAGTTTCGATGACAACTCAAGCCTTCATCATGACTCATACATGCTAAAAATAGAAATGATGACCTCAGACATGATCATTATACTTTGATTTAACCCTAACTGACTCGCATGACACTCACCCTAATAGTTCTAATCATTATCTGGCACCTAGCACCTGATTTGAAAAGACAAACAAGAATACCTCTTTTCGTAGCGTACTTAGTGTATTTCTTGGAAGTTTCTCTATGAAAGTATCAACGGTTTCGTAGTGAAAACTACGTTTTTACTGTGTAATTCGCTACGAAAACAAGAATCTTGGCCAAAATGACCTTTTCAGATTTATAAGCTTGGGAAATGGAATATGTCATGAAATAATGACTGATGTGACATGAAAAGACTTGAATGGGGGTGGGTTTGGACCTTAGGATAGGCTAATAAGGAAAAATTTAAAGTTTTCCTTTACTAATTAATGACAAATGAACTCTATGACCATACCATTGAAAAATGAACCCCTAAGACTATGTCAAATGATGTTTCATGTTTTCTGAGTGATAACAAATACGATATTTGTCTCATGCTGTTAGTTTTTAGATATGATGAATGTCCTCTTCTGCGTGCACCAGTTCTATATATCTTTCTCCTTTTTCTAGATCCAGTGGGACCACAACCCTGGTTCCATTGTTTTCAAATACCATACTTCTGCGCTTGAGATTGATGATAAAATCCATGTCAATATCCAAATCCAGACCCAACATCACGAGGTATGGATCTCTATCATCAACCATCTAAATAACCTCAAAATCAACCAGCGCCTTAAATCCTTCGATATCAACTATGACCCAGAAAGCCTACCCATTGGGATAATCTTCTACTGATTCCCCATGTACAATTGTATTGTAGACCATTCCAGCTTAGGCTCTCCCATTTTCTACCAAGTCTTCTTTGGTATGAAATTTCCATTAGAGCCTAGATCCAAAATGACCTGGCCCATTTCAAATTCTCCTATCTGAGCAGTCAGGTGCATTTATTGGCTAGTTATTCTCTTATTATTGAATATCTTATTGAGAGCCTTTTTCTCCATTTGTGGCTATTCATTTTCAACGCAAATGTTAATTAAAGCTTGAAGGTTCTAAACAACATATTTATTTAGCATAATCTTGATACAGGCCTGTAAAAACAATTTCATCTCTACAGGCTCGGCCCCTTCTTCGGTATCCATGGAAGGTTTGCTTTCTAGTTTATATGTGCCAGGATCTGCTAAGTCCTTATTTGCTACAACAAAGGTTTAATTTTCCCTTTGTATATTGAATCCTTCCTTTTTCTCAGGAGCTCTCCAGACCCAAATATCAGTGAAAAGTCTCTTATCTTCTTCTTTATCTTCTCCAGTTGCTACGCTACTTTTGGTTACAATATTTATGCTAGGGTATTGAGTGCACGGTTCTACTCTCATCATTTGAACATTCTGCGTAGGTGTCTACAGTTTATTTTCCTACATTTTTGCAAGTAGTACAAGCCAATCTTCAAGAACATGATCAAACGGTCTACAATACGTGAAATATTGATGTGTTGGGTTCAAGTAGTCGAGTGCATAATGACCAACTTCTACATAGTTATAACAAATAAGTTTTCCCCTGCCATGACCAATCCCATTCCTTGTCCTCTTCCTGGAAATCCATCGCGCCTAGATGGTGATGTAGGCGAATCTAGTCCTCTACCCTCAACTTGAAATTTGTACGAGGTAGCCTTCTTAATCGTCAAATTGAAGTTGCGAAAATTCTTTTCATTGTGTCCCACATATCGACAGAATGTAAAAAAAGGTTGTATCTCCAAAATATATTTACCAAGCCTAGTGCAGAAGTTGGTCGTATGCAATCCATTTGTTTGGAAAATCACTCACCATAGTTTGGGAACCTCACTAGGCCCTACCCCGTTCTTAATCGGACCTAATCCTCCAACCGCCAGATAGTTATTATAAACAGGATATTGATCCATGTGATGTCCCTTAGCTTTACATCGTGTGCAACATACTCCTGCGCACACATCCTTATCCTTATCCTTTCAAAAAAATTGTATTTCTAAGTGCAGTGTAGCTAACTGGATTTGGATTTGTTGAACCCCAACCTATGTGGTAGGTACAGGTGAGGCTTCTAGCTTCATGGAAATCTCCACAGCTTCAGCCTGTGTCGTAATATTTTGTTGGTTTAAATAATGGCACAAATTTAGAAGCATCATAGCATTGAACCATTATTTATGCTGTGTGTAATCGATAGTAAATCCTCCATCTCTAATGGTGCGCTTTGTTGGGAGCCAAATCTGTACATATTTTATTTCCATTTCCACCCACTTTCTTTACCCATTTTCATCATTAATAGTTAATTCATGTTCTAAAGTGCACTGGTAAAACCCCTCTTTATGTATTCTTGAAATATTTAGTCGATGAAGTAGAGTCACGAGGATATTACCTCAAGTGATTTACTAATTTCACCATTTTTTCATATTTGCTGGTCGAATGACCATATCTGCAATTCCTGGAACAACTTCGGAATTGACAGCACTACTTTGGGAAGCGATGCAATAGCACAAAAATTCTAGATCTTCTCCCTACCTTATTTAGCATTTATTTTGTCTATTATAATGTTGTATATTTATGGGCACTATTTGTTGGGATTTCAGAAATAGTCATTGTAAAAATTTGTATAAGAAAGGATCTGAAGTTGTGAGTTGGGGGTTGGTGATGTAAGGAATTGAGTACTATAACAAAACATTATTTTATCCAGTTAATTCAAGTTATCTTCTTGTTACTCTTGTGAGTGTATGAGTATATCGTAGCCCTGATCGGAGAGTTGGGCCCACTCTCTGATCAGGTGCTGCGTGTTTTTTGTGTTGTTAATTTTGTTTCCTGTTATGTATAATTTGCAATTTTTGTGATAGTAGACGTATTTGTTGTTATTCTTATTTGCTGTGAATGCATTAAAATCTTTACAATTCGTTACTGCAATTTATTTATTTTTTGTTACAATGATTATTTATTTGTTTAATTATCGAATCCACGATTGATATAACAATTGTGCTATTGTATCTGCATATACTGTGGACGTTAACCTTGCAATAAAAAACACACCTGGATTGATGAATTTATGTGGGAAAGGGTTTGCATATTTATTCACACTTGGACACAAAAATTTTGGCGCCGTTTCCGGGGAGGCTAACAAAGGTTAAAAAACACAGTTCATATTGATCTAAGGATCAATCTCTCATCTTAGGGAGGGAAATGCAACACTGCTCTAGGTCCTGAACATAGTTGTTTTGTTTTTTTCTCTGATTGATTTCTTAGGAACCAATCTCTCGTCCTAGGGAGGGTAAATGCTACCCTGCTTTAGGTCTCGAGCGTTAGTGATTTTTATTTCTTTAATTTTCTTTATGTTGATTTATTAGGGCCCAATATCTCGTCCTGGGGGAGGAAATTCTACCTTCCTTTAAGTCCCGAGCTTAATATTTCATTTAATTTTAGTTCTTTCTTTCTTTCTTTTAAAACCTAATCTCTCGTCCTGTGGAGGGAATTGTTTTTGGCCCTGCTCCAGTTCCCGAGCATAGTAGTTTTTGTTTAAATTTTTTTCTCCCTATCAATTGTCTAAACATAGATCCAAATAAAAGGGGTAGAGGAGGACCCCCAAAGAAAGGAAGAAAGGATTTGGGAAGGATCACCTATATCCAGGAAATTATCGCAAAGGTTGAATCAAAGGCATCTTCACGGGCCACTGTTAGGGTAAGAACTCAAAAAAAAGTCCGAAGGGTAGTCTGTCTTACAACCAGTGCCATCTATGGTACCAGAAATGACCCTTCAACTGAAAAATAAGAAGATGTAAATAGATTATCAGTAGAAGAAAGACCCCTATTTTCGGTGGAAGGAGAGGAAATTGTAAGCAGGGGAGCTGAAGAATTAAGAAATTCCAGTGGGGAAGAAGAACTTCTGAAGGAGATTGCATCACCACGAGATCGATGAAGTGCTGTGTAACCTCCTGTGATTGAATCACCTCAATTATCAGTTGCAGAACCGGTAGAAATCCCGGGTGAGTATTGGAGGATATTTTTGGCACCTGCAACTTCCTCTATTGATTTCCTAATTGGATACATTAGGGGCGATACACCAATGAAGCCTATTCCTTTAACAAATTTGCTTAATTTTCACGGGATTTATTTTGAAGACCCCAACCCATTCCTCTTTGAATTAAATATTTTTTGTCTGGGGTATGATTGTATTGTTGATGCTCAGAAGTTGAAGATATTCCCTCCTACACTGAAGGGAATGACCCTGCGATGGTTCATGGGTTTGGGGGGTAAAAGTATCTCCCCATGGGATGACATGAAAAACATTTTTCTGGAGAAATACCAAGATTACTGTAAGTCTCGTGATATCAAGGAAGAAATTTTCAAATTAGTACAAAAAAAATATGAGAATATGGAAGATTGCATGGAGCGATTTACATACACGTTGTAGAGGTCAGGCTATAATAACCTAGACAAAGATATTTTGAAAATCATTCTTGTCCAGGCATTAAGGGAAGACTCTCTGGAGCTTTTAAACATAGTAGGAAAAGGGGATATCTCAAAATAATAATTCGACACTATTTGTGAGCTATGCATCCAATACTCCCGAGCGGCTATGAGAAATAGATAAGGGATTTGGTCATCAAAAACATCCCGTAGAGGGGTAACAAAGGTAGAAATTGGGAACCTGCTGGATAATATCAGAATCGATATTTTGAGTACATTGTCTACCCAGATGGACACACCACAAGAAAAGCAGAAACAAATGGATTTGGAGAAGACTATGGCCATATTATGCCCTCAAAGAAGAAAGAAACACCCACTGAAGGAATGTCCATTGAACACAGTTGAAGCCTGTGCAATTTTTGAACAAATTCATGCAACCAGCTCGTGTCCTTCCTTTCCAGGATTGAGGGTGGTATTTCAAGGAGCGAGCGAAGAGAGAAAAGTGGATCAGTTGTACTTCATGGGATCAAAGAAGCCTTGGCAGCCACAACCACCAAAGGTGAATCAAGGTTTGCCTCAGGACCCATCTCTGTATTTTAGCAATTTGAATATGGGCCCCCAATATTGTCAATACCCACTTTGGAAACCATGGTTCCCTCAGTCTAGTTTGAACCCTTCATGGACACAGAGTTGGCGTGGACCTTGTCATCCTGGACAATTCCCCCAACCTATGCCACAACAAAAAATTCAGTTGCCTTCTAATATTTCTCCTGGTAATAAACCCCTTCAACCTCACCTTCCCATCCAACCCAATCCGAACCCTAACAACAAGGGAGTTCAGCAAGCTGACACTCTCAACCTTCCTTCATACAACATCTCTGCTGTGGAATTTAATGGAATAAACCTACGATCTGGGAGGGTAGTGAATTCGCCAACCTCACCTATCATTATTGAACAAGTTGAAAGTGAGGTCATGGAACCAAAACCAAAAAAAATTAGGGATAAACAAAATGAAGATGTTACAAATCAAACACCTCCTCAACCTGCTGTTAACTAGAGATGTCTAGTCAATCCACCATACCATGAAATATTGGCCTTGAGTAAACAAATCCCTCAAGCTGAATTTGATTTTATAGGGGAATTATCAAATCTGTTTGTTAAAATTCCCCTCCTTCAAGCTATGAGGGATGTACCTATCTATGTGATAAATATCAAATAATATTATTTTGAAAAGCCCGGAAAGAAATCAAGGGACCCTATGACCATCCATGTTATGGGTAAATTGTTCGATATTATGCTGGGAAAATTCATGTCTGTAAAATATGGGGATCTAGGGAATCTGATTCTGATAGTATAGATCAATGGGGTTGAAATCCAAAATGTACTGGTAGATTTGGGTGCTACCATAAATGTTATTACCTTCGAAACTATGCATACATTGGGTCTTATAAACCTTAAACCAACTCCTGCTATTTTGGAATTGGCAGATAGATCTACAGTCAAACAGATAGGGAAATTGGAAGACATTACTATTTTGGTGGACTCATGGCACTATCATGTAGACCTCCTTGTATTAAAAGCACAATCCCCTGTTGGTGGACATCCCTTAATTCTAGGAAGACATTGGCTTGCAACCGCAGATGCCTATATTGGGTGTCGATCTAGAAATATGATTATATCCAATGGAATTCTCACAAAGAACCTTACCCTCTATCCACCTGCAGAATCAAGTCTATCAGAAAAACCATTTATCAAACGAAAAAATCTACCAATGGAACGACATGAATGTGAAAATGAAGAAATTCGACCAGTACTTACCATTGGGTAGGCTCTTCAATTCAAAAAAGAAATAAAGGATGATAGTATTAACACTTTTATTAATGATCCCTATTATGTTTCTGATTCATCTTGTCAGATTTTAGAATTTTCCATGAGTTGTGAAATGTAGGAAATTATTAGCCCAGAAGACGAAATTGAAAACAAGCCTACAACTTCATCCCATGATAGTATCCCTATTGAAACTGAGCCAGTAAAAACATTGAATATCAATCCAAACCTTTCAGAACTCCAGGCAAAATAGCTCCTAAATTTTTTCTGAAGCCATAAGGAAGCCTTTGCCTGGGATTATATGGACATGAAGGGGATTCTTGCTAATCTATGCACTCATCATATATATATCAAGGAAGGTTTCTTCCCTGTGAGACAGCCTCAGAGGAGAATGAACCTGGCCCTAAAAAACATTGTCAAAGAAGAACTTCAGAAGCTACTGGATGTAAGATTCATTTACCCCATATCAGATAGCTAGTGGGTTTCCCCGTTGGTTATTGTTCCCAAGAAGAATGGTAAATGGCGCATTTGCGTGGAATATAGGGAACTGAACAAGGTAACTCAGAAATATCACTTTCCTTTGTCATTCATTAACCAAGTCCTTGATACCTTGGTTGGGAATAATTTTTCTCCTTCCTAGATGGGTTTAGCGGGTATAATCATATCCAGATAGTCGTTGAAGACCAAGATAAAAGCACCTTCACTTGCCCCCAGGGAATCTTCTCATACTGAATCTTGCCATTTGGTCTTTGTAATTCTCTTGCAACATTCCGAAGAGCAATATTGGGGATTTTTTCTAATCTAGTTGCGACAACGTTGAAATTTATATGGATGAGTTCACTCCATATGGGGATTCATTTGAGGAAGGCCTCACAAATTTAGAAAAAATTCTTGAAAGGTATAAGCAGACCCATGTCTCCCTGAGCATGGTTAAATGTCATATGATGAGGGAAGAAGGAATAGTCTTGGGACACCTGCTTTCAGCTACTGGAATTTGAGTTGACCCAACCAAGGTAGAGGTAATTTTTCATTTTCAGGTACCTAAGACACCCACATAGGTACATAGTTTTATCAGTTGTGCTGGCTATTACAGGTGTTTTATAGAAAACGTTTCTAAAATAGCATCCCCACTTTTTCAGCTGCTAACTAAAGATGCATAATTTTTGTGGACAGGTTACTGTGAAGTAGCTTTTAGAAAAATAAAGGAACTTGTTTTTGTAGCTTCGATCCTACGAGGATCGGATTGGACACTTTCGTTTCACATCCATTCGGATGCCTCTTAAACAACAGTTGGGGCAGTTCGAGGACATCAAGAAGATAAGAAGCCATATGTAGTTTAATACGTTAGCAAGAATTTGACTTTTGCTGAACTAAACTACATGGAATGGAAAAGGAATTCTTGGCTGTTATCAATGCTATCAACAAATTTTGACACTACATTACTGGGTATCTTTATTTTGTACATACTGATCATGCAACAATCAGGTATTTAATGAATAAACCTATCACTCCTAGTCGCATTACAAGATGGTTGCTACTACTTCAAGAATTTGATACTATGATAGTAGATAAACCAGAAAAGGATAATGTAGCAGCTGATTTTCTGTCTATATTGGATAATAATGATGAAGGCACACCCATAGAGGTTAATTTTCCAGATGAGCATCTTTTTGCAATTTCTACTAATTCTCCATGGTATGTAGATATTGCTAACTATCCTGCTACAGGAAAGGTGCCTCATCATTTTTCATACAAGGAACAATGAAATATCATTCATCATAGTGCCTGATACCCCTGGATAACAGGATATCTCTTTCATACAGGTGCCGATCAGCAGGTTCATCGCTGTGTATCTGAGGATGAAATTTATAAAGTGCTGAAAGCTGCCCATGATGGTCCTTGTGGAGGGAATTTCGTGGATAAGAGGATAGGACATAAGGTATTGCAGATGGGATATTATTGGCCATCTATCTTTTAGGATGCCCAAGACTATGTCTGTGCATGTGACAATTTCTAATGGATGGGCCAACTGGCCCGATCAGAAGAAATGGCACTACAGCCCCAGGTAGTCCTTGAACCTTTCAAAAATTGGGCAATCAATTTTGTAGCCCCATTTAACCCACCTTCACATCAAAAGCTCCACTTTCTGGTCTGTACGGACTACGTGATTAAGTGGGTAGAAGCCAAGGCTACTGTGAAAGAAACAGAGCAGGTTGTTTCAGATTTTATGTTTGAAGAAATTTTCGCTCATTATGGTGCTCCAAGAGAGATTTTTTCAGATGGAGGGACACAATTAACATCACACATGATAGAGAGGCTTATGTAGAAATATGGGATAAAACATAGAGTGACATCTCTGTATCATCCCCAAGCGAATGGTTAGGTAGAAAGCAAAAAACAAGGTATTGGAAAATATCTTGACTAAGACAGTACCAAGACATCATTGGGATTGGGATGAGAAGCTCCCTAAACCTCTATTGGCGTATAGAACAACGTGGTGGAACACAATTGGTTTTTCACCATTTGAGTTGGTCTATGGGAAATCCCCCTTGTTTCTGATAGAATTTGAGATTAGTATACTCAAAATAGCTCTGGAGGTAGGAATAGATCTTTCAGATGCCCAAAAACACTAGATGAAATGAATGAATGAATTAGATGAAATCCATTTGATGCTTGTCCAGAAGATTGCTTCAATTCAGTAGTAGAGAACCAAATGGCATGACAAATTTATTAAAAATAAGGTGTTTCACAGAGAAGATTGGGCATTACTCTATGATTCTGGTTTCAAGGACTTCAAGGGAAAGCTTTTCTCTCGGTGGATGGGACCTTATGAAGTGGACACAGTTTTTGATAATGGAACAATTAGACTTGTCACAATTGATAATACTCATGCTTCTTTCATAGCAAACAAACATCGTCTGATACTATGTCATCAACCAGATTCTAAGGATACCTTCATTAAACATCTCTCTGAAAAATATGATCTGAAGGTTATTAGTGCAGATAATTCCTCCTCTGCATCCTTAAATTAAAATAAAAATAAAAATCCATATAGTAATATGAATAAAATATTGTTACTACTCAATTGTTTTTCTTTTTGTAGGAACTACTACAGGAGTGTGATTTTTGCGGAGATAAGAAATTTTCGAAGTAACTAGTGCTTGTTACACTGAAATTCATCACCATGACATCAATTATATGGGTTCACCATTACCTATTTATTGCTTCCTTATAAGTCTAAAAACACAAAGTTCCTCAAATCAAGTCTTGGAACTGGAAGAAGCTCTTAAAAATCCTAAAAATCCTACTCCCACACTTTTCCTAGTCATTCCCCATGGTACCGCGGCTAATTGCTATAAAAAATGTGGTACATCCCGCACGTAAATTTCATTTAAACTGCAGACCCCTGTAAAATGTAAAATAAAGAGATAAGTAATTTCTAGAAGCCCAGCTGGTCGAATATTCTCCTAGTTGGGGCCTTCTAGAAGCGATATCTGGTCGAGCTTCACCCCTTCCATTCATGAACCTTTATCCCTTCATAAATGGAGTAATCCATTAGCTTTTGGAGCTAAAATCCCATGATGAGAGGGCTTTATCCCTTCCTTTTTGGAGCTGAAACTACCTCCCTTCTGCTATAAATTGAGGCCAAGTTTCAGTCTCAAGGGTAGATATTACTTGGTACTGAATGCTTGCTTCTTGCTTTGTAGAGAGTACTTAGAACTCAATAGTTTTAAGGGGAATTGATGAGTGAATATACTCTCCATATTTTGCATCATTAGCATGAGAGAGATTACAAACTCATAGCCATAGCCTTATGCTGATAAAGAGAGTCAGAGTCTTGTCAAACTGAGGAAAACGACTATTAGGGACCCCAGAAGAACCTGTACGAACATCAAGGCATCATAGTTGTAAGGTTTCTTCTTTTTATTCAAAGATAATACAAATGGATTCTATTTTCTCATTGAGTTGTTCATTTATCTTTTGAATGATTTAATTCTTAGACTCCTTGATCACTAAGATAGATTATTGCTTTAGAATTATCATATTATGTAGATGCTTTTGATCTGATTTGCCTATCTTTGATTGCAGATCTTATATGCTGGATCAATAACTTATGGAGCGACTGAATCAAAGACCGAGCAAGCGTTGGACTTCAGGTAGGAGCATATATCCGTAATTAATGAGTAATTCTTAAGAAAAATAGTCTAGATAAAATGGTCTACATATGTCTGTTTGTTTCTCGATATCCTTAGGATACTAGGGAGATTTCTCTTTTCCGCAAGAGGGATTTGTCCGTCTAACAAATTGGCGACTCCACTGGGGACATAAAACTGAACTTAGTTTTCTTGTTTATTTTCAGTTTGAATTTTAAAATTTCTTTGACTTTTTTTAGCTTAAAACTGGGTTGGGTACAAGACTAAATAGGATCCCCGACTGTAAATCTGTAATTTTATTTTTTCTCTACTTTTCCTTCCTTCTGCACTTTTTGGTTTAAAACAGAGTAGCTTAAAACTGGGTTGGGTACAAGACTAAATAGGATCCCCGACCGTAAATCTCTATTTTTAATTTTTCTCTACTTTTCCTTCCTTCTGCACTTTTTGGTTTAAAACAGAGTGGTAGGCTTTGTTGTTTTTAATAGAATAAAGTGTGGTACCACACCTTGTTCCATTAGAAATTGCAGTATTCTGGAAAATTTTAGAAAAAATAGAAATTTTGTTTTCTGGAATCCAATTTCTTGATTTTTTGTTATTATCCCAATCTGTTTTGACTTTCAAAGATCTCTGTTCAGGTTTCTTTCAACAATTTCTGTGTTGAAATTATTTATTCAGTTAGTTTGCATGTTATGAGTAAACAATTTGACTATTCCTCCCATTGCTCTGAATCAGAAATTTTTGTATACCTCAGCTACTTGGTATTTCATTGTTTTTATGTTGAGCCATTGAACTTCATGCAGTTGTTACTCTTATGAAAATTTGGTTTTATTTTCATTTGCAAAATTATAAAACATTTTGGATTGATAAGGTCTGAATTTCATTTTAAAACTATTTTTGGATGCTTTGATTTCTTGCTAGAATAAGCAGAAAAATTCTTGGTTAGATTACAACCTAGGCTTAAACATCCTCCAACTTTTAGATAGAATTAGAGATTAGAGTTTTCTTTTAGTTTTGAATCTTATAATTTTAGGACTTTTAGTTTTCTTTTGGAAGAAAGTTTGTTTTTGTTTATGATCTAAATTATATAGGGAATTTCATTTTGAGCAAAAGATCTTTTTGAAATTGAGTTCTATAAATTGTCTTCTTTTCAAAGTTTCTCTTATAGGAAAGAAAGAATGATGTTTTGAAAGTTATTGAAAATCTCTTAACTCTTTCCTCTAATTATATTTCATTGAAAATAAATGAGTGTTTATCATATAGATGCATTGTAGAGTATTTTAATTCAGGTCATTAAAACATCATCAAGTTTGATTTCCGTACCCATTATCCTAAGAAACTGCCAATTAAAAGTAACGCTTAATTAAAATCAATCTAGAAATTTTATATTTTCTAGGGCTCTTTTCACCAATATAGCTCAGGCTAGTATCTTGGAATAGGTTTTAGTTAACTCTCCAAGACAGTAAAAAAAAACAAGTAGTCGATCTTGCGGTAGGAAAATCCAATTGTAGCATGTATGCTCTGGGAAGCTCCTCCTAAAGGAGTCAATGATGAGATCATATCCAAACCTGTGAGGTAATCATACCTATCTCATTGGGAATGATAGAAGATGTGAAAATATTAAAAATGGTAAACCTTGGATAGACCATTGTCAAGGAGCTTGGGGTCACTTGTCGATAAACCTTAGATAGACCATTTTCAAGGAGCCTTCAAGGGGATTGAGCTTTGTTACTCTGCCCTTGCATGTATTTCGGATCATAGATAGTTCCCCCATGTATATGTGTTCCTATTGGTGACCTTAGTGGCTATAAACTTTAGGATTCTTTCCCAAGGTGACGGTGGAGAGGAGGTCTCACTGTACCTGGAGCAGACATCGGCTAGACTCACTTGGACTCTCCAGAGTGTTATCTTCACTCGAGATGGTTTAAGTGGAGAAACTTGCACCGATTTGTTTCATTAAGCAGGTTGTCGGGGTAACTGTTCCAACCGCCATTTCTACATTAAAATTCAATGATGTTGGATTTCATCACCAACAAGTGTTTTTAGTGCAGGGATCTATTGTTTGTGTGTGGATTGATCTCTTAGATTTTATAGGCGTGTGATTCATTTGATTTTTTCCTTCGCGACTTTAGGTTTTGTTTGAATTTTTTCTTTGTTTGTGTGTGTTTAAAGTTTTAATCGTGGCTAAATTACCAAGACGATCACGTAGAACTCAGGGGAAACCCCATGAGTACACACTAAGACAACTAGAAAGACTTAAATCTCTGATACCAAATGTTATCAGTAGAATTGGATTAACGGAATAAGGAGAATTATCTATAATTATTCATCCTAATTTTGAAGTAGATAAACCACAAATAGCAAAACATACTCCACAGAAAGTTTCAATTTCCAAATTAACTGAAGTTGCTTCTACAACAAGTGAATTATCACCTGAAGAACCTGAAATTTATGAACCAGAAACTGAACTTGCTACATCAGAACCTACTTTAGAATTCACTATTCCAACTCCTGGTTATCTTGATTCACCCAGAGTGAGGAACCATATTACAGAAAATCTTCCTCCTAGTCTCATTAGTATTGAAGAAATCACTGATATAGAGGAAGAGATTTTTATTCCTTCAACTCAAGAAAATTTAGAACTTAGAGAACGTGAATCAATTTTTTATAGTCCTTTTAGACAAGACACTTGGTATTCTTCATTGACAAATTTTCTACAAAACATAGGTCTTCAGTATTCGCCACCTCGAATTCCTTTCTACTCTACATCAATAGGTTATAGACCTTAGATAAACATGTCACGTGAGTCATCTATGTTTACTGAATCACCAGAAATATTTCTCTATGGTGGTTCATCTATTCCTACAGGCTATCAGTCTCTCTATGGTACCTTCTCAGGAGCATCTCTGTTTCCCAACAAACCAATGTCATCATCTGGCCCGAATGAATCAAATACTGGAACTTTGAACAATGAGCAAGTTTATATGATGTTCGAAATATTTCGGACCCTGCATCTCAAGGTAGTAATGTACAGCCTGGGGGGAAACCCCAAGGACAGTACATACCTCAGGGTCAATATCAACCCCAAGGACAGTACATACCTCAGGGTCAATATCAACCCCAAGGACAATACTTACCTCAAGGCCAATATCAACCTCAGGGATGGTATCAACCTCAAAGTAAATACATGCCTCAAGGTCAATATCAACCTCAAGGGCAGTATCTAGCTCAAGGATTGCAACCTCCTTTAACACAACAGTTCTATCTTGAACAAAAAATGTTACAAGGAGGTGGAAATTATCGGGCTAATTATCAGGCATATGTTCAACCCAGTTATGGGCCATCTTATGTACAACCTTCGATGGGACCCTCATATCTTGGAATGGTGTGGGATCCATCCCAAGTCCAATAGAATTTACAACCAAATATGCAAGTACCTTATTATCAAGCTGGACAACTTGTTGGTTAGAATCAACCCCAAAAACCACTCCAACCTTCAATTCCAACACCTACATGTGGTCCTATTCAACAACTTGGCTCGAGTACACCTAACACTCTGCCACAAATAGCTGCTCAGACTTTTGTTCAACCGATTACTCCTGTTCCTGTAGTGTCTGCAGCTCCTATCGCTTCTGCCCCTCAAACATCAGTACAAATTCCTCAAGTTTCTATTCCGCAGTCTAGACCTACAATTCAGACTACTGTTTAGATGCCCGTAGGAAAACCTGGTACAAGTACAGTTATAACAAGTCAACCTCAGTTTACTTATCAACCGTATCAAGGTCCATACCAATATGGACCTATTCCACAAACTCCAGTCTACCTACAACAACTGTACCCTGGGTATACATATCAAACCCTTGTTCAGCCCCAGTATGGTCTGGTTATTTCGGGTTATCTAGGGGGCAATCCGATTCCAAATGCACAACCTATTCCAGGTTATCCTAGATATCCTCCTCCTGGGACTGGTTTAGTTTCACAAGGTTATCCATAAGACCCTACCCGTCGATTACCATTCATAGAAAATTTGTATTTACCAGATTTATCCCGCCTTGCAAATGATCCCATCTACTATCATCCGTATTGGCCACCGATGCCTCATAAGTTGCCCAGTGATATCCCAAATTTTGAAGGAAAATCAGGAGAGGATCCTTCTAACCATGTTATGACTTACCACCTTTGGTGCGCATCTAACTCATTAATCGACGATTCCATTGACTTAGAATTTTTCAGAGAACGTTAATAGGAATAGCTGCTAAGTGGTACATTGAACTGCCACGAGGCTCATTTAACAATTTTAACACCCTAGCAAATGCTTTCTTAACTCATTTTCAGTTTCCATTCAGATACGACAATGGCACAAAATTATTAACTTCACTAAAAAAATCTACGTCCACATACATATCAGATCATATTCATGAATGGAGATGTAGAAGACGTTTGGTAAAAGTTTTTATCCCGGATCAAATATTGGTAGAATGGTTTGTCAAATCATTGCTACCAAAAATCACTGAAGATGTAGCCAAAGTAGGAGTTGTCACCGAAGAACAAGTTATTGCTCAAGCTCAGTATCTAGACTTGGTATATATCCATTCTGAAAATTTGTATGAGAGAATTCTTGATTTACCGCGTCCTGGTCAGCTAACAACAACTCCTTTAGGGTCTCATGCCACTCATGGTGTAATCAGTTTAGTTAGTACAACTAAGAGTAAGAAGAAATCTTCGAAGGTTACTTCCCCTATTATAACCTTACCTGATTCACCACAAGGAGAATCTTCCTTGGAAACTACTACCGATATTCACATTGTAGATTCATCTACTACAAAGTCAAAATCTAGCAACAAGAAGAAAGGGAAGAAAAAGAATAAACAGACTTCATCTCCTAAGGAAAAAACTGATAAAACTGAATCAACTGACGATAAATAGAAACCTCGTTATCCTTGTATTATCTATGACAAGGATCATTTCACCAAGGAATGTCCACATAGGGTTGAGGTATCTAAGTTTGTCAAAGGTTCACCCACTCCCGCTGTCTTGAAGGATCCCTTTCCGGTTCAAGATAGTAAAATGATTGGATCTCCTTCTAATACATCAGCAGATATTTTGATGATGTCTCAAGTAATGGTTGTGACTCGATCACAAGATTATGGTAGTAAAAATCCCGTTACTGGTAAAGAAGTAGAAAATTCTAATTCTGCACCAGAAGCATCTCCTTCAGTTTCCAATTCGCTTCACATTGAGAAACCGAATCCTGATTTAGTAATCAAACCGCCTCCTAAAGGTGTACTTCATAAACCAGCTTTCAATCCACATGTGAGAGCTGATCAGAATTACAATATTTTCGAAGATTTAGCAATATCTCCTTCAAAAATGTCGGCTTTGGAAGTGCTGCAATCATGCCCAGCACAATGAAAATTACTCTTATCAGCAATTGGAGTTGTAGATCTTCAGGATTCAAACCTTATAGTCTTCTATTTAGAAAATTTTACACCACGATTCCCTCATCAAATGGCCTTTCAGATTCCAGTATTGGTCAAAAACAGACATTTCTTTCATACTGTTATTGATGAAGGAGCTTCTACATGTATTATGTCATTAAACTATTGGAAATCACTTGGTTCTTTGACACTTAACCAATCACCGAAAATCCTCAAAGCTTTTGACGGAAGAGGATTCCATCCATATGGAATTTTACATGATCGACCTATAGAGGTTGAAGGTAAAACCATTAATTTAGATGTGGAAGTGGTTGATGCCCCTCTAGATTACAACCTTCTTCTGGGTCGAAGTTGGTCTTATGCTATGACTGTTGTCGCATCATCCGTCTTTCAATTAATCATGTTTCCTCATCAAGGAAAGATAGTGAAAGTTGATTAGCTCTCATATTATTCGTCTGACCTAGCTCTATGGATAATATTCAACACGTTGGAAAAACGACTATCCCTTATGAGGATGTAGGAGTAAGTTTAATCAAAGATTCCGCATTATTGGGAACTTTTTCTATGCCTCCACCTAACATATCATGTACTATTTCTAATATCAATATGATTACATCAAGCACTATTCCATTTGATGATCCTTGGATAGTGCCTTCAGAATCAGAACTGGATTCGTTTAATGGCACAATGCCATTGAGTCTGTTTGAATTAGCATATCAAGTAGTACAGTCATTTTCCATTTCATCATCAATTGATTCTAACCCAATGAATGTGGTCAATGAAGAATCTTTTTCACCTTCAAACTCAACTATAACATCAATTCCGGATCCTTTTAAAGTAGTGTTTTATACTGATGAAAACATTCGTGAATTCCTGTCAATAGATGATTTACCATGGGATGATCTCCATCATAGGTCATCATTTTTACCTGAGATTAATAGATTTGAAAATATTTTTTCATCAATTTTTACAATTAATTAGGTCAAGGAACCCCAGAATCCGATATTGATCACAAATTCAGATTTTGAAGTAAATTTGGGGAATATTTCTTCGACAATTCCTATTGACATATCAATGAAACCGAGAATTATTGAAAACATTCATATATGTGCCTCTTGTACGTTAGATGAAATTTCTACATATAAGGCCCTATTTCAAGAATTACACGACATATTTGCCTGGTCTTATGAATAAATTCCAGGAATCGATCCCAAAATTATCGTTCATGAAATCAAAACTTACCCGGATGCTAAACCAATCAGACAAAAATTACATCCAATACATCCGCGAAAGGTTGCCGCTATCAAAGCCGAAGTTGAGAAACTACTTAAAGCAGGTTTTATTTATCCTATCCCATTAATGGATTACATATCTAATATCGTTCCTATTACTAAAAGACAAGGAACCGTACAACTATGTGTCGACTATAGGGATATTAACAAAGCTTTTCCTAAAGACAATTATCTGACCCCTTATATCGACCAAATCATTGACGATTGTGCTGGAAATGAAATGTATTCATTTATGGATGGATTTTTCGGATACAATCAAATAAACATACTCCCTACTGATCAACCAAAACATCATTCATTTGTCCTTGGGGAACATTTTCTTATTGTAAACTACCTTCTGGATTGAAGAATGTTGGGGCAAATTTTCAAAGGGCTATGTCCTATGCTTTTCATGACATTAAACACATTGTGCAACCTTATCTCGATGATTTACCTGCTAATTAATTGCACAGGGAGGATCATCCAACTCACTTGCGAGCGATTTTGATGAGATGTAGGTATTATAAGATTCACTTCAATCCGCACAAGTGTGTTTTCTATGTACAATCTGATAGGTTACTGGGATTTGTCATTTTGAAACAAGACATTTGCGTCGATCCTTCAAAGGTTGAGGCTATTATTAATTTACCTCCTCCTTCCACACTTCGCCAACCCCAAAGAAATGGAAAGCAAAATTTCTACGTAGATTCATCCAGAACTATGATGAGTTAACCAAAGGTTTTACCAGGCTTCTGAACCAAAATGTTCCTTTCATTTTGGATGAGATTTCTGATTGGTCTTTTGATGCTCTAAAACACGTGTTGACCCATGCACCGTTACTTCATCCCACAAATTACAGCCAGGATTACTTTTTATACTTAGCAGCCTCTGATTCCACTATTGGAATGGTATTATTTCAGGAAGATGAATTCCACAACGAACATGTGATTTACTACCTTAGTCGAAATCTCAATCCGACAGAGATCAAATACTTGCATGTGGAGAAATTGGCCTTGGCAGCAGTTCAAGCTGTCCAACGATTTTGTCATTACATTTTGTTACGAAAAATAATGGTGATTACTAACTACAACCCGATGATGTATATTCTCACTAAGAAATTGATCGGGGTTAAATACTCTAAATGGATAGTTATCCTTCAAGAGTTTTATTTAGAATTTGAAAAATCCAAATCAAATAAATCATCGCTTTTCGCCGAAGTTATATGTGACTTCCTGAATACTGAGACAGAAAATATGGTAGAACATCCAATCGCTGATGTCACTAGAAAATTTGTTGCAATTTTCGACGGCCAAATCGTCGCTATTCCGACACATAGTCATCGCAAGAGTGACAGTTCGAGGACGGGCAAAGCGTGGTTTGCCATGCGGTCACTATTCCGACGCATTTACAAAGTGTTGCACTACTGAAACTTTTTCCGTCGCTTCCAAACAAGAGTCTCTCTTCCGAAATTTCCCAAACCATCGCGCTTTCGACGTTTGTAAATTGTCGCACTTCCGACGGAATGTGGTCCGACATTTTTAACATCGCTCTTCCGACATTTGTAAACTGTCGCAATTCCGACGAAATGTGGTCCGACGTTTTGAACGTCGCTCTTCCGATGTTTGTAAACTGTCGCAATTCCAAAGAAATGTGTTCCGACGTTTTGAACGTCGCTCTTCGGACGTTTGTAAACTGTCGCAATTGCGACGAAATGTGTTCTGACATTTTTAAGATGTCGCAATTCCGACACTTACAAGGCGTCGGTACACCGACGGCGGGTTCAATTTTAAAAAAAATAAATGAAACTTTAAAACAGGATAGTAAATCTCCAATATTTGTTATGAATTGTAGGCGTTCCAATGACTGTGAAATATTAATATAATAAACCACCCCGCAGCGCTTCGACTATAAACAATCATTTTTTTTTTCACAAGAGAAAAGATGATGTTTTGAATATATTATATGAAGTGAAACAGTCCATGAAGTCATCACATTTTCACATCTGAAGATTGGAACCCAAATATCCATCTAGAAAAGTGGAAGTCCCACCCCATACAATGATAGAAAAATACCCCATGTCACATACAGGGACTTGATATAAAACCCAGTAATGGTCCACATGGAGATTATCAACAATCTGAGAAAGCATCCAAATATGCCTGAGGCATCTATAAGAAAGTGAAATAGCAATATGTAGAATAGTAAAGCAACAGATAGAGTACCGACGTCCATTGTTCCAAATACAAATTAAAGTACCCAAAATCCTTGAACAGAGAAAAATGCTAATCATGTAAGGAGTGTGATATGTCCAAAATATAAAAAGACCATCAGAACATATCAATAAACCATCATCGCTAGTTTTGAAGGCAGAGTGATAAACATTAATCATTTTTTTTTCACAAGAGAAAAAACGCTATTTTGAATATATTATATGAAGTAAAACAGTCCATGAAGTCATTACATTTTCACATATGAAGATTGGAACCCAAATATCCATCCAGAAAAGTGGAAGTCCCACCCCAGACAGTGATAGAAAAATACACCATGTCACATACAGGGACTTGATATAAAACCCAGTAATGGTCCACATGGAGATTATCGACAATATGAGAAAGCATCCAAATATGCCCGAGGCATCTATAAGAAAGTGAAATAGCAGTATGTAGAATAGTAAAGCAACAGATAGAGTACCGACGTCCATTGTTCCAAATACAAATTAAAGTACCCAAAATACTTGAACAAAGAAAAACGCTAATCATGTGAGGAGTGTGATATGTCCAAAATATAAAAAGACCATCAGACCATATCAATAAACCAGCAACATAGACCAGCATCGCTAGTTTTGAAGGCAGAGTGATAAACATTAATCATTTTTTTTTCACAAGAGAAAAAACGTTGTTTTGAATATATTATATGAAGTGAAACAGTCCATGAAGTCATTACATTTTCACATCTGAAGATTGGAACCCAAATATCCATCCAGAAAAGTGGAAGTCCCACCCCAGACAATGATAGAAAAATACCCTATGTCACATACAAGGACATGATATAAAACCCAGTAACGGTCCACATGGAGATTATCGACAATCTGAGAAAGCATCCAAATATGCCCGAGGCATCTATAAGAAAGTGAAATAGCAGTATGTAGAATAGTAAAGCAACAGATAAAGTACCGACGTCCATTGTTCCAAATACAAATTAAAGTACCCAAAATCCTTGAACAGAGAAAAACACTAATCATGTGAGGAGTGTGATATGTCCAAAATATAAAAATACCATCATACCATATCAATAAACCAGCAACATAGACCAGCATCGCTAGTTTTGAAGGCAGAGTGATAAACATTAATCATTTTTTTTTCACAAGAGAAAAAACGTTGTTTTGAATATATTATATGAAGTAAAACAGTCCATGAAGTCATTACATTTTCACATCCGAAGATTGGAACCCAAATATCCATCCAGAAAAGTGGAAGTCCCACCCTAGACAATGATAGAAAAATACCCCATGTCACATACAGTGACTTGATATAAAACCCAGTAACGGTCCACATGGAGATTATCGACAATCTGAGAAAGCATCCAAATATGCCCAAGGCATCTATAAGAAAGTGAAATAGCAGTATGTAGAATAGTAAAGCAACAGATAGAGTACGTACCCACGTCCATTGTTCCAAATACAAATTAAAGTACCCAAAATCCTTGAACAGAGAAAAACGCTAATCATGTGAGGAGTGTGATATGTCCAAAATATAAAAAGACCATCAGACCATATCAATAAACCAGCAACATAGACCAGCATCGCTAGTTTTGAAGGCAGAGTGACAAACATTAATCATTTTTTTTTCACAAGAGAAAAAACGTTGTTTTGAATATATTATATGAAGTAAAACAGTCCATGAAGTCATTACATTTTCACATCTGAAGATTGGAACCCAAATATCCATCCAGAAAAGTGGAAGTCCCACCCCAGATAATGATAGAAAAATACCCCATGTCACATATAGGGACATGATATAAAACCCAATAACGGTCCACATGGAGATTATCGACAAATCTGAGAAAGCATCCAAATATGCCTGAGGCATCTATAAGAAAGTGAAATAGCAGTATGTAGAATAGTAAAGAAATAGATAGAGTACCGACATCCATTGTTCCAAATACAAATTAAAGTACCCAAAATCCTTGAACAGAGAAAAACGATAATCATGTGAGGAGTGTGATAACCATCTCTAAACCTGTGCCGCTTGTACCATCAAAGCCCACTTGATTCCTTTATTGGTAGCTATCCGTTGCATCCTAGAGGAACGTTGAGCCCCGAAAATCGCAAAATTGTTACATCAACATTGGGGGATAAACACCCGGTCCGGACCTTAAGACAACTCCTTTTCCGTTTGGGATGGTGGCTCCGACTGGATATAATGGGACCAGTTTCCCAGTAATGAATAAAAGGGGTGGATGAATGATTGGTTTTCTAATAAGTGATAATGAATGGAGTACTTAATCTATAAGAGAAAACGTAAATGACTATTTTATCCCGGGAAGCTTCTATTCTTAAGTGCAACGTTTGATGATCTGTGTTTGTCAATAGGCATATAGATGACACTATTCAATAAACAAAGATATTCATTTAAATAATAATTACTTCGTTCAATTAGTTGAATGAAGTAATTGATAAAACATTGTTACACTTATCCTTTTTTATATTACTAACACATGAATGATTAAAAGAATAGCAAACTGTAAACATCCAGTAGTGGAAAGTATAAAGACTGCTGTTAAAACACACTCATATATTCAATAATAGCAAGAGTAATCAAACAACAATTTACATAAAAAGAATGAATTCAGACATAGATAATAGTACCATATGAGCTGCAAATCTTTCTCAATGTCAATCGCAATTTGAATTCCTTCTTCCGACTCAGAAATACTTTTAAATAAAGGCAGTAGTGCACATCCACATAAAAGCTTCGTTATCAAAATTTGGAAAAATTGGTCCAGTTTTCATAAAAAAAATATGCCTGAAGTACAGTAGTGCAACTTCAGGTTTCAGTCATATACAAAAACTTATGACCCTTTCTAAATACATGAAAGGGTCTATAAATACTAAATTAAACTAACAAACTACAAAATTAAAAGGCTACCAAATTGGTATAACCCGATCTCGAATATATCCTCTACAGCAATCTGGTAATCGGCAGCATGATTCATCATTCTGACTCTTTGCTTTTTGTCCTGAGTTGGCATATCGCTAGCATTGGTTCCACTTCTTGAGGGCGGCTGAGACGAGAATTGATTTGAGCAGCATAGGTGGCATCGTGTATATCGGGAATGATACACCCGATTGCATCCGTTAAGCATTTGAGGGCGGCTTTCTGGTTGTATGGTTTTACTAGGAACAACCAATAGGTGTCCCAAGTTAAACTTGTAATTCCTGTAATCAATTTCCCATTCTTTTCTAGCTCTTGACAACATGATTGTTCCAATGTCTTGGGTGATAATAATTTACCTGGTGTACATTGAGAGATCATGTTAGACAAATAGAGAGTATTATTAATTAAGTCAATCAAATTGTTCGTAGATAATCTGCATCTAGAAACTTCTCTCTCTGCTTTCATTAACTGGGACTGCCATTCCATGAACATAATTTCTTTATGGGATTCTAAGATTTTAGGCAAATTTGTTGTCTGACCCTCATTAGTGTTCTGCCAAGTAAGAAAATCTGTTAAAGTCTCATCGGCTTGTTCTAAGTCCTGCCTGGCATCAACTGATTTGTTTATTAAAGATGTTGTTATTTCACACAGAGTTTCAACTTGGGCAATTTGATGACACAACAATCTTATTTGTGTTACGAGTGCCTTATTAATCTGTATTGCTTCTTCTCTGAAACTGGCAGGCTGGGGAAGATTCTTGAACTTTTCTATTTGAGCTGATAATTGAGCAATTTTCTCATCTTTTGTTTTTACCATTTGTTCATTTATTGTTTTCAATTTTGCTAATGCCTCCGATGATTCTTTCTGCTTCTGAATTGCTGCTGAATCTACTTTCTGTTGTGCCTCTGATAGTTGTGTTTGTAATGAAGCGATTACTTGATCCTTCTCTTTCAACAAATTACTCACCTTCGATGCCTTGTCCATGGTGGCTGCTGAATAGGCACCAGCATATTGAGACAACTTTGTCAGGTCATCGGAGGGGTTGCATTCTTCTTTCCAAACTACATTGGCTGTTACCGTTTGTTCAGGAAATAGGGAAGGTTGATCAATCCTTCTCCTTTTTCGTTGTTGCTTTATTATAGCCTTGTGTTTTGGGCTATAGAAAACATCCCACGGAGGAATATCTTCTACCTGCAAAATAATTTGATCTGAGGGATCTTTGGGAATTATTTCTAATCCTGTAGGGGGTAGACCGCTGGTTTCTTTGCTTGAAACCCTTTTTGATATTGTATCCTGTGTATTGGCCGCTTTGGATGTATCGGCATTCTTCGAGCTCTCAAGATTTCTTATAATTGAATCGAATTGCTGCCATTCCTGGAGCAATCTTGGGTCAATCTGAGTGTCAACATTCACCTTCTTGCTGCTCTGCTCTTGCTGCTCTGCTCTTGCTGCCTTTCCTGTTCCTGATCACGTATTCTCTGTGCTTCCTCTTGTTCTTTCCTCTTTGCCTCTTCCTGTTCTTTCCTCTAGAGTTCCTCCTGCTCTCTTCTTTTAACTTCTTCAGGGATTTTGGATGTAGTAGGATGTTTGCTGGTAAGCTGCTGCTCAGACTCGCTTGATTGTATCATCGGGGTAGTAGCTAACAAATCTAAAGGCAGAGTTTGCAACCTCTGCTCTCTAAGTTTGTTAAATTCAACTAACCCGTCATCATGGTATCTAATCTTAGCTATCTCTTGAACCTGAAATATTGACTCCGCCGAGGAGAAAAGGTCATCAAACTCATCTTCCTTATGTTCAAATTTAGTGAGTTTGGCCTGATCTAAAACATTATAGACGATCTTTTTCGGATCAAAGCGTCTATTAGGCAGAGAGGCGAGTTTTAACATATTAATCTTTTCTGCTTATTTTTATGCATGTTTATAATCACGCAGAGTATAGACGCCGCACCTTATAGGGAAAGGAGGCCAGACTTGCTTCTTTGAATTTCTGAGAGTCTTTGTAGCTGATGCGGATGTAAGCTGATATGCTATCTCTCGAGCTAAAAGTTTGTCTGGTATATACAAGGGAAGGACATGGGGCTTAGCATGGCTGCCAAAAACTCTTACATAAGTAAATTTTTTCTCTCCGAACCAGGTTCCTAGGGCTGTCAAGTCAATCTCTGCTTGAGAGGAGATCTTAGGAGTAGGTCTAGAAAAAATCGCATAGTAAATAGGTAGCATAAGTCCATTACAGAGTTGATATAGGTGGTGTTTATAATGGGCTTTCCATAATTTCTGATGGTATATATGAATGGGCATGGGGTCTTGTGGAGTCCATCTCCAACCTAACACAGGAAACTCAGAATTAAAATAGAGGGTATCTAAAATGTAGGCACTATAGTAAAATGGAGGGATAATTCTATCAGTAGCACGGGATTTGCCTCTGAAGTCAAGAATAGCATTTGCTAACTTATCCGATAATATATTTCCCCGGTCCATAATTTCACTATTACATGCTGCTTCCATTAAAGGTACCATCTCTATGGAAAATTTTGAAGAATCATGCAATCCCCACATTCGACACATCATAGCTCCCGCATAACAATAAGGAGAACATAAGGAACTGACGGAGTACTTACCCGAAGACTCATGCTTGTGTTTTGCCGGGTTTTGTCTCCATTCTCGTATAGGTTCTGAATCAATTTCATTTTCATCTCTAAACTTCTCAAGGAACGCTTTATTATACTTCTTCTCTGGTTCGGGCAAATGGTACATTTTCCTCAAATCATCAGGCTGAAACGAACCAAAAACTCTCCCATCAATAGTGCAGAATACTCTGTTTGTAATTGGAATTTCTTCAATGGCCCATCTTACTACATCTGTATATGGAAGAATTTGCTCCCGAGCCGCTATTCTGTGCAGGTAGGAATCAGCCAAATCTTTCAGAGTAGCGTCAGATTTCTGGCTCGCGTCTGCTGAAGCTTCTACCGTTGTTTGCTGAGGTTCCTCGGCTTCAACCAGGTTGTAAATGCTCTGCCAAGTAGTATTTCCGAGACCAAGACATGTGGTATCTGAGATTAATCCTTTTTTGCTTGGTCCTGGATCGGTGGCATGTTGTTCTGTTACTACAGAAGCTGTAGCTGTGCCTGGTTTCTTAGATTTCTTCCCCATTTGGTCTGAACTTGTTTCTGCGGAGAAGCTCTGCACAAAAGATAAAATGAACGTAATGCAGAGAATAGATGGCGAAAACTGGTACAGAAGACTTATGTCAATCAATAAATAATGGAAAATAATCATAAGACTCTCGCGTATGTAATCTCTGAAGGGATTTAGGCGTAACTGCTCCATTAATTGGCCGTTTGAACCTGTCAATCTATTAAATGCTCATCATGTCCTTTATTTCCCGAATAGTCTATTTAAGCGCGGATTTGATTTTTATTTGGTGGTTGGGCTTAAGTCAATTACCATTGGATAGTGGAAAGGCTTTTTAATAATAATTAACATAATATGCCGAACCGCCATAACAATCCTTTTTGAAAATCGCGCTTGGCTTTATCGCGATCGGCGATCGGAGGAAGATTTGAGCAGTTTTATTTGAGTTTTCGTAGAATCTCCGATCGCCGATAGCGATATCGCTTAATTCGCATCGGGAGTTTTTAAGGAAAAGTTCTATTGCATTCATATCGCATTCCCCGATTGCCGATAGTGATATCGCATCGGAGCAAGGGGAGAAGCCTTTAGTGGTGATTGTTTTATTTTCCGATTGCCGATGATTTATGAACTCAAAAGGTTTTATAATGATTTTTGTTTCTTTTCGGATTTTTAGAGGAATGATGAGTTAATACCAATTTAATCTAAAAGGGACCCATTTCATATTATAATTTTCTAAAGTAAAATTTTATGAAATGGGGGGTTGTTGTATAGCACAACAATTGGCGATTCGCTGGAAGAAACAGTTATCTCTAAGAAATATTGGAATATTTAAACTTTCTTTATATAGAAACTTTTATCAAAAAGAAAGGAAGATTCTAATATAACTAAGTATACATACATTCTGAATATAATAAAGGATATTTTGCTAATTTCTCCTCTTGTTAAAATTAAATACATTCTAAGTTTTAAATTGGCCTCTATTGGTTGATAATGATAAAACAAAACACCTTTCCAACTTAGCCCTTTTGATTAACTCCTTTGTCATAGGTAGAGCCTCTGCTGCCAGCAAACGTTCGTAGTTTCGACAGGGATACCTTTTAACCATTTGATTGTCCATGACCCCTCCCATCTCAGAGTATGATTAAAAGAATGAATTCAAAATATGTTTTCATATTTTGTATTTATTTTTCTTTTACATTATTTTGTAAGACAAAAAGCCATTGTCCTGGTTTGGTTGCCAGCTGTTTGACAATGCCATTCACTGGTTGTAATCTAATCGAACAAGCTGGCTCGTGATGAGACCCCTTGTCTTATGCTTATAAGCCGTTACCCTGTTTTGGTATGCAGTGTTGGTAATGTCGATTAAACTATTTTCCAATGATCATGGTAAGCAGGCTTGTGATAAGACCCCTTATCTTTATATCATATATTTTTAGAATTACACTCTGAGTAATCATAAACTTGGATGAATGGGATGGACAATTTTCTCCTTAAGAGAAAATGGATGACAAGGAAAGAGTTGAAGATACTAAGATTGAATCAGTTTCTGTTTTGATATTGATAACCTTTTTTGTGGCCAGTTTAAAACATTAAAATGATTTACAGTACTTCTAAATCTTGAGGAGATTTCACAAAAATAAAATGAGTTTTTCAGAAATGTGAATATAACTAATTTCATAGAAATTGTCTTCCCTTTTTCTCCTTAAAGGCTTCTATTTTCAAAAGTAAATATTAAAATAGCTTCTTAAGAGAAACTTTTTAATGTATCAAAGGCCAATAGAAGCTATTTTACAACTTTATTTCCTAATGGTCCTAAAAACATAAATCCTACTAAAACTAAAGGAGAAGGGGTTACCTTCTCAATTGAAGAATTTCTTTAAGATGAGGCCATTAACAGGAAGAGAGTCCCTCTTTCCTGATAGATCTTGTAACATGAATGTCGAATGGCCTATCTTCTCGCTGATCTGAAACGGTCCAAGCCACATCTTTTGGAACTTGGTGTGTTTACCTTTATCCTCATGGGCTTTATCCCATTTCAGAACTAGATCACCAACCTGCAACTGTTTAGAACTAGATGAAGTTGAATCAAATGATTTTTTGATTATCTGCTGATGTTTTGCATGAGTAATTTTAGCCTTTTCTCTTTCTTCTTCTAATTTTAAAATTTGATCATGTCTGAATTGGATAGAAGAAGAGGGGCTTTCTTCAATAAACTGAACTAGGGCTAAAGAAGGAAGTGCTAGATTGGTTGGTAGTATTGCTTCTTTCCCATATACAAGATTGAATGGAGAAGTACCTATGGAGGCCTTCTGCGTTATTCTATCAGCCCATAGTGCGAATATTAAAGATTTGTGCCAGTTTTTATGATTCTGTTCAATAGTTCGCTTAATGATTTTAAGTAGATTTTTATTGGTAGACTCTGCTAGACCATTACCCTGGGGATAGTAATTTGCAGAATTTTTCAATTTAAATCCTCTTTTAATAGCAAACTCAAACATGACATTTCCAGAGAAATAAGATGCATTATCAAAAACAAGAGCATTTGGGACACCAAACCGGGTAATGATGAATTGATCTATAAATTCTATAATTCCTTCAGAGCTTGTTGTCTTTAACGGAATTGCTTCAACCCACTTGGTAAAGTAATCAGTAGCAGTAAGGATATACTTATGTTGTTTGGAGGACTGTGGAGTAATTTCCCCAACGATATCCAATCCCCATTGTTCAAAAGGTTGCTCAATGTTGACTGGTTGCAAAGGGAAAGCTGATTTTCTTTGTCTTCCACTGGAGTTTTGACAACTTTGGCATTTCCTTACATATTCGTGAGTATCTCTGAATAAAGTGGGCCAATAATACCCAGCATGAATGATTTTGTGAGCTGTTGTGTCAGCTCCAAAATGTCCTCCGGCTGGTCCATCATGTAGCTCCTGCAAAACCTTTTGTGCTTCAGTTTTTTCTAGGCATCTTAATAAAACTGAATCATAGTTTTGTCTAAAAAGTACATCATCAATGATTATGAAGTTTTTTTCTTTTAATCTAATGGCCCGTTTGTTTTTATAAGAAATATTAGGAGGTGCATATCCATTTTTCAAATAAAAAATTGAATCTGCGTATTGAGATTCAGAATTGGTAATACTTATCTGATTGATTTCTTCAATATGTTCTGTATCACCTGATTCCGGAATGTTGGATGCTCCTGCTAACAACCTGCAAAAACCTTGACCCCTAACAATCTTTTCTGGCTTGATTTCCAAGTCATACTCTTGAAGTGCTGTAAACCAATTTGCCCTTTTCTCACCTAATTCCCTTTGGATCAGTAATTGCCTTACTGCAGAAAAAGGAACTATAACTTTTGTATGAGCTTTTAAAAGGAAGGGCCTGTAGTGTTTAATGGCTTTATACACAGCAAAGGCTTGTTTTTCAACTTCGGAGTAATTTAGTTCTGCACCCTGGAAATTTGAACTAAAAAATGAAATTGGTGCTTCCAAGTCATGATCATTAATCTGAGTGAGTACTGCTGCATAAGATGAATCGGATGCGATAGTATACAATGTGAAATGATTAGAAAAATTGGGAGTGTTTAAAGCGGGGGCATTGATTATTGATTGTTTGATTAAATCAAATGCTTCCTTTTCCACAGATCCCCATCTAAACACTGAATTTTTCTTAATAATGGTTTGTAATGGTAAAATGATGTGAGAAAAATCGGGAACAAATCTTTTGACAAAGTTGATCTGACCTAAAAATGACTGCATGGATTTTTTGTTGTGAGGAAATGGGATTTCAGAAATTTCTTTAATCCTGTCAGGATCAATATAAATACCATCTTTGGAAACAATAAAGCCCAAGAGCTTTCCTTGATTTAGAGCAAAGAAGGATTTTTTGGGATTGAGTGAAATACCATATTTCCTACAGCATTCAAAAATTTGATTCAAATCATGTAAATGGTTGGACCTATTTTTAGAAAACACAGTAATGTCATCTAAATAGACGACCACAGTTTTGTTGATCAATCCTTTGAAGGCTATATCCATTGCTCTTTGGAATGTAGCTCCTGCGTTAATAAGTCCAAAAGGCATTTTCTGATAGGCGTAAGTTCCCCATTTTGTTCTGAAAGTAGTTTTGAGTCTGTCATCAGGATGGACCAGAATTTGGTTGTATCCTGAAAAACCGTCTAGAAAGGACATTAGCTCAGAACCTGCTACTGAATGGAGTATCTGCTCCATGGTAGGTAATGGAAAATTATCTTTTTGGCTTGCCTTATTCAGATTTCTGAAATCTATACAAATCTTGATGTCACCATTTTTCTTCCTAACAGGCACCATATTGGAGACCCAGTTTGAATGCCGGACAGGAAAAATAATCTTTGCTTTCAAGAGTTTATTGAGTTCTGATTTTATCTGACTCTCTAAGTTTGGATGTATTTTCCTCAATTTTTGTTGAACTGGTTTTTGTTCAGAAAGCATTGGAATGGTATGTTGGATGATTGATGTATCATAAGTTTTTAAGTCATCATACTTCCAAGCGAAGACATGTTTATTTTTTCTCAATAATCTAATGAATGCTATCCTTTCTTCGACAGAAAGCCCTAGTCCTAAATTGACATTTTGAGGATTCTGCTCAGTACCGAGATTTATCAATTCAAATCTTAAAGTAGAACTTTGGAGTTTTGAATTGGTTACTTGTTTAAACCTGTCTTTAATATCATAGAGATCTTCCAGTTTGACCACAGGTTTTGGTATTGAGTTTTCCTCATGCCTTTCTTTCATCTGAAGATCATGATCGTTTTCATCAATAATCTGATCATTGTAGGACTCGTTGGAAGTTAAGAAATGTAAGATGTCTTCATCGTGATTAAACACTCGCCAATTGGTAACATTGTCAGGAATTGATGGCCTAAAAATCAACTCTATTGAAAATCTATCTGGGCTATAATCTTCGGAAGGTAGGAGTTTAGAAGCAACATTGGCTAACAAGTCAGCTGCTGCATTCTGAGATCTGGGAATAGGTGAAATATTGAATGCTAAGAAATGAAATATGAGTTCTTGGACTAAAGACTGATAGTGTTTGAGATGATTAGAGAGACAATGGATTGTATTTCGAACTTGTTTTATAACAATCTCTGAATCACCAAACACTTTCAAATATTGGACTTTTAGGCCAATAGCTTTATATAGTCCTTGCACCAAGGCCTCATACTCAGCTGTATTATTCGTGCATTCAAATTCTAACCTACAAGAAAGCATTGTTTTTTCTCCCTCGGGGCTGACTAGAATACACCCTGCTCCTGATCCTTCACTGGATTTAGAACCGTCAAAATATAAAGACCAAAATAAAGAATTATCAACAATTTTATTTACAGAATTCTCAGTAACATTAACACATCTTGAACTATCAGTTTGTGAAAAATTTTCAATTTGGGATGTGAAATTGTTTACTAAGAACGGAGATGGTTGGGCAATATAATTGCCGAAGAATGATTCAGAAGAATAATTTCCCAATATGTTATTATTAAATGCAATTGGTTGATTTTCTTGTTCAAACTCTGTGACAGTATGGGTCATGTGTTTCTCCCGATTGATTTTTATTTGATTTGGCTTTCCCCTGTAGGGAAGCCACATATGAGACCAATCGGTAGAAATATATCCATGGAGCTTCTCAGACCAATCCCTGCTCAAAATTAAACCATAAAACTCAGGTATATCAGTGATTAAGATATCAATTCTTTGAACTACTCGTGGATCAGCCGCTAACCTGATAGTAACAGAATTTATTTCCCCTAAGACTTGGACTTTGGTTCTATCTAACTGCACAATGTGAATTGAAGACTTTTGGGGTTCTATGTTCAGTTTAGAACAAACTGAAGCTGGAATTATATTAGATGATGCCCCTGAGTCAATTAAACAGTTGTGTAGATTGCGATTGTAAATTTCAAAGGTTAAGAGGAAAGGTGGGGTATGGGAATTTGATCTGTCTCTGATTAGAATCGTATCAGTAGCCTCAATTCTACCAGAAGGTGGTTGTCCTGAATCATTTGCAGCTTTAGCACTAGGAAGAGGCGAGGAAAGAACTGCATTTAGTTCCTTAAGCAGCAATTTCTGTTGATGTTTTAATTTACTGAGTTCAAACATGGTGATGTTTGCCTTAGTCTTCTTCATGTCATCAATAATATTGTAATCCATTGAATCCGATACTACCAACGTCTTTGATGTTGAAGGTATATTTGAAGACGATGGTTGGTTTTGAGGGACTGTTGCAGCCGGCTTCCTTGTAGGTGCCTTTTCCTTTGCAGTATTAGTACCTGCACTCCTTTTCTTGGAACTTGCTTGGATAGGTTCAGGGGTGCTTTTACTCCTAGTAGTCACAGGAAAAGCTTCTTGTTCAGTCTCGGTGTCGGAGTTTGGCAATATGAAGTCCCACATTCCATGGCATTCAACGACTTCCTCTTCTTCAATTTCATCGAATGATGTAATTGTTTCATCTTATTCTTCTTCCTCAGGGTCTGAATCTGTATTGGATATAACATTTGGTGGTTTTGACTCAGTCTTCTTAAAATTCCTAAATGGTTTCTTTGTTGAAGTTTCTGCTACTTGCTTTTTGATTTCAACCATTTCATTTGACATTGTTTTGAGGACCTTTTGAAGACCCTCCATATCGTATGGATCTTTGGTGTTTTTCTTCTTTGAATCGTCCTTGAAAGACACTTTCTTGGATTTCCTATCTTTGAGAGCAGCTTTCTTTTCCAAAGCGGTTATACATTTTTCCACAGCGATGGCTTCTTTCATGTTTTCGGGCAGAGTTGGTTTCGCAGCCCTATCAACAAAAATGGCTATATTTGAAGGTAAGGCTGTGATATACCATTCGCTTCTAACTTGTTCACTTGGCTTGGAATCGGTGGGAATTTTATTCAAGAGCTTATTGAATCGGGAGTTAAACTCCTTAATTGGTTCTCTTGACTCAATTCTTAGATTTGAAAGATCATTAATGAGGGTGGCCAATGATCTATCGTCGCCATATTTGGTAAGAAACTGTTCCTGAAAGATATTCCAACTGGTAATGGATCCAGAGGGTAAGGAAAAATACCAAGACCCAGCTGATCCTTGTAACGTGTAGGGGAAAAGTCTCACTACAACATCTTCTTGTGTTACTCCTTTTAGATTAACTGACAACATGAAATTATTTATGTGTTCCTCGGCTAATGTTCCAGCATCTGGATTAAACTTTGGTAACCATTTCTCAGGATAATCTGGTAATGGATGTAATGGTGCAGGCATAGTGACTGCACCAGGACTATTCCATGGGTTTTGAGCCATCTTGGGAGTACCAACGTTTGACTGTGATGTTCCAGGTGATTGGGGAGGAGGTAGTAATAAAGACTGTAAAGGTTGTGATGTTGAAGGTGGTGACCCCTGGTGAACAGTAATATGTAATGGGGAAGTGGGTGTTTGACTTCGCACTGGAGATGGTGAGATGGAAGATGATGGAGAAAAGGTCTCACTATCAGAACCTTCAGTGTTCTTTTTTGCCTTTTTCCTTCGGGGTAAAGGTAACTCAGCTGGTTCAATGCCAAGTTTTTCGCTTTGAAGTCTGGTGAGATGATGAGGTAGGTGGAATTGCGAAGTCTGACTGCCTTGAGATACTTCAGATCTCTGAGGTGATATGGAGAAGCCTTGAAGTTTTTGGATGATAGACTGAACTTCAGGGGACTCCGGACTTAAACGTTCTGAAGTATGGTGTGATTGAGCAGTGATAGTTGATCCCTCTTCTTCTCGTTTGGACACTGGTAATTCAGAATGCAAACGGGAGGTTTGAGGTGAGGTGGAGGGTGATTTACTCTGAGAATGGTCTGTAGGTTTTGATTTACTTGCCATTCATAGTTGACAAGGCCCTCCCTCTAGCGCCAAAAATGTTGATGCCCCGAAAATCGTTACATCAACATTGGGGGATAACCACCCGGTCCGGACCTTAAACAGCTCCTTTTCCGTTTGGGATGGTGGCTCCGACTGGATATAATGGGACCAGTTTCCCGATAAAGAATAAAAGGGGTGAATGAATGATTGGTTTTCTAATAAGTGATAATGAATGGAGTACTTAATCTATAAGCGAAAACGTAAATGACTATTTTATCCCGGGAAGCTTCTATTCTTAAGTGCAACGTTTGATGATCTATGTTTGCCAATAGGCATATAGATGACACTATTCAATAAACAAAGATATTCATTTAAATAATAATTACTTCATTCAATTAGTTGAATGAAGTAATTGATAAAACATTGTTACACTTATCTTAATTTATATTACTGATACGTAAATGATTGAAAGAATAGCAAACTGTAAACATCCAGTAGTGGAAAGTATAAAGATTGCTGTTAAAACACATCTAAATATTCAATAATAGCAAAAGTAATCAAACAACAATTTTCATAAAAAGAATGAATTCAGACATAGATAATAGTACCATATGAGCTGCAAATCTTTCTCAACGTCAATCGCAATTCGAATTCCTTCTTCCGACTCAGAAATACTTTTAAATAAAGGCAGTAGTGCACATCCACATAAAAGCTTCGTTATCAAAATTTGGAAAAATTGGTCCAGTTTTCATAAAAAAAATATGCCTGAAGTACAGTAGTGCAACTTCAGGTTTCAGTCATATACAAAAACTTACGAACCTTTCTAAATACATGAAAGGGTCTATAAATACTAAATTAAACTAACAAACTATAAAATTAAAAGGCTACTAAATTGGTATAACCCGATCTTAACTATATCCTCTACAGCAATCTGGTAATCGGCAGCATGATTCATCATTCTGACTATTTGCTTTTTGTCCTGAGTTGGCATATTGCAAGCATTGGTTCCACTTATTGAGGGCGGCTGAGACGAGAATTGATTTGAGCATCATAGGTGGCATCGTGTGTATCGGGAATGATACACCCGATTGCATCCGTTAAGCATTTGAGGGCAGCTTTCTGGCTGTATGGTTTTACTAGGAACAACCAATATGTGTCCCAAGTTAAACTTGTAATTCCTGTAATCAATTTCCCATTCCTTTCTAGCTCTTGACAACATGATTGTTCCTATGTCTTGGGTGATAATAATTTACCTGGTGTACATTGATAGATCATGTTAGACAAATAGAGAGTATTATTAATCAAGTCAATCAAATTTTTCGTAGATAATCTGCATCTAGAAACCTCTCTCTCTGCTTTCATCAATTGGGACTGCCATTCCATGAATAGAATTTCTTTATGGGATTCTAAGATTTTAGGCAAGTTTGCTGCCTGTCCCTCATTAGTGTTCTGCCAAGTAAGAAAATATGTTAAAGTCTCATCGGCTTGCTCTAAGTCCTACCTGGCATCAACTGATTTGTTTATTATAGATGTTGTTATGTCACACAGAGGTTCAACTTGGGCAATTTCGTGACACAACAATCTTATTTGTGTTATGAGTGCCTTATTAATCGGTATTGCTTCTTCTTTGAAATTGGCAGGCTGGGGAAGACTCTTGAACTTCTCTACTTGAGCTGTTAATTGAGCAATTTGCTCATCTTTTGTTTTTACCATCTGTTCATTCATTGCTTTCAATTTTTCCAATGCCTCCGATGATTCTTTCTGTTTCTGAATCGCTTCTGAATATGCTTTCTGCTGTGCCTCCAATAGCTGTGTTTGTAGTGAGGCGATCGCTTGATCCTTTTTTTTTAACAAATTTCTCACCTCCGATGCCTTATCCATGGTGGCTGCCGAATAGGCACCAACATATTGGGACAACTTTGTCAGGTCATCGGAGGGGTTGAATTCTTCCTTCCACACTACATTGGTTGTTACTGTTTGTTCAGGGAACAGGGAAGGTTGATCAATCCTTCTCCTTTTTCGTTGTTGCTTTATTACAGCCTTGTGTTTTGGGCTATAGAAAACATCCCATGGAGGAATATCTTCTATCTGAAAAATAATTTGATCTGAGGGATCCTTGGGAATTATTTCTAATCCTGTAGTCGGTGGTAGACCGCTAGTTTCTTTGCTTGAAACCCTTTTTGATATTGTATCCTGTGTATTGGCCGCTTTGGATGTATCGACATTCTTTGAGTTCTCAAGATTGCTTATAATTGAATCAAATTGCTGCCATTCCTGGAGCAATCTTGGGTCAATCTGAGTGTCGACATTCACCTTCTTGCTGCTCTGCTCCTGCTGCCTTTCCTGTTCCTGATCACGTATTCTCTGTGCTTCCTCTTGTTCTTTCCTCTTTGCCTCTTCCTGTTCTTTCCTCTGGAGTTCCTCCTGCTCTCTTCTTTTGACTTCTTCAGAGATTTTGGATGTAGCAGGATGTTTGCTGGTAAGCTGCTGCTCAGGCTCGCTTGATTGTATCATCGGGGCAGTGGCTAACAAATCTAGAGGCAGAGTTTGCAACCTCTGCTCTCTAAGTTTGTCAAATTCAACTAACCCGTTGTCATGGTATCTAATCTTAGCTATCTCTTGAACCTGAAATATCGACTCAGCCGAGGAGAAAAGGTCATCAAACTCGTCTTCCTTATGTTCAAATTTAGTGAGTTTGGCCTGATCTAGAACATTATAGACGACCTTTTTCGGATCAAAGCGTCTGTTAGGCAGAGTGGCGAGTTTTAACATATTAATATTTTCCGCCTCTTTCTCTGCGTGTTTATAATCACGCAGAGTATAGACGCCACACCTTAGAGGGAAAGGAGGCCAGACTTGCTTCTTTGAATTCCTGAGAGTCTTTGTAGCTGATGCGGATGTAAGCTGGTATGCTATCTCTCGAGCTAAAAGTTTGTCTGGTATATACAAGGGGAGGACATGAGGTCTGGTCTGGCTGCCGAAAACTCTTACATAAGTGAATTTTTTCTCTCCGAACCAGGTTCCTAGGGCTGTCAAGTCAATCTCTGCTTGAGAGGAGATCTTTGGAGTAGGTCTAGCAAAAATTGCATAGTAAATAGGTAGCATGAGTCCATTGCAGAGTTGATATAGGTGGTGTTTATAATGGGCTTTCCATAATTTCTGGTGATATATATGAATGGGCATGGGGTCTTGTGGAGTCCATCTCCATCCTAACACAGGAAACTCAGAATTAAAACAGAGGGTATCTAAAATGTAGGCACTAAAGTAAAATGGAGGGATAATTCTATCAGTAACACGGGATTTGTTTCTGAAGTCAAGAATAGCAGTTGCTAACTTATCCGATAATATATTCCCCCAATCCATGATTTCACTATTACATGCTGCTTCCATCAAAGGTACCATCTCTATGGAAAATTTTGAAGAATCATGCAATCCCCACATTCGACACATCATAGCTCCAACATAACAATAAGGAGAACATAAGGAACTGACGGAGTACTTACCCGAAGAATCATGTTTGTGTTTTCCTGGGTTTTGTCTCCATTCTCGTATAGGTTCTGAATCAATTTCATTTTCATCTCTAAACTTCTCCAGGAATGCTTTATTATACTTCTTCTCTGGTTCGGGCAAATGGTACATTTGTCTCAAATCATCAGGCTGAAATGAACCAAAAACTCTCCCATCAATAGTGCAGAATATTCTGTTCGTAATTGGAATTTCTTCAATGGCCCATCTTACTACATCTGTATATGGAAGAATTTTCTCCCGAGCCGCTATTCTGTGCAGGTAGGAATCAGCCAAATCTTTCAGAGTAGCGTCAGATTTCTGGCTCGCGTCTGTTGAAGCTTCTACCGTTGTTTGCTGAGGTTCCTCGGCTTCAACCAGGTTGTAAATGCTCTACCAAGTAGTATTTCCGAGACCAAGACATGTGGTATCTGAGATTAATCCTTTTTTTCTTTGTCCTGGATCGGCGGCATGTTGTTCTGTTACTACAGAAGCTGCAGCTGTGCCCGGTTTCTTAGATTTCTTCCCCATTTGGTCTGAACTTGTTTCTGCGGAGAAGCTCTGCACAAAAGATAAAATGAACGTAATGCGGAGAATAGACGGCGAAAACTGGTACAGAAGACTTATGTCAATCAATAAATAATGGAAAATAATCATAAGACTCTCGCGTATGTAATCTCTGAAGGGATTTAGGCGTAACTGCTCCATTAATTTGCCGTTTGAACCTGTCAATATATTAAATGCTCATCATGTCCTTTATTTCCCGAATAGTCTATTTAAGCTCGGATTTGATTTTTATTTGGCGGTTGGGCTTAAGTCAATTACCATTGGATAGTGGAAAGGCTTTTTAATAATAATTAACATAATATGCCGAACCGCCATAACAATCCTTTTTGAAAATCGCGCTTGGCTTTATCGCGATCGGCGATCGGAGGAAGATTTGAACAGTTTTATTTGAGTTTTCGTAGAATCTCCGATCGCTGATAGCGATATCGCTTAATTCGCATCGGGAGTTTTTAAGGCAAAGTTCTATTGCATTCATATCGCATTCCCCGATTGCCGATAGTGATATCGCATCGGAGCAAGGAGAGGAGCCTTTAGTGGTGATTGTTTTATTTTCCGATTGCCGATGATTTATGAACTCAAAAGGTTTTATAATGATTTTTGTTTCTTTTCGGATTTTTAGAGGAATGATGAGTTAATACCAATTTAATCTAAAAGGGACCCATTTCATATTATAATTTTCTAAAGTAAAATTTTATGAAATGGGGGGTTGTTGTATAGCACAACAGGTTCAGGCTCGCTTGTTTCCATTAGTAGCCCGCTACAACATCCACCCTGTTCATAGCAAAAAGGTTCCTATACTAGATATACAGAGAAAGAGTATAATACGTAGACCATATAAACATGGCTCTGTATTTCAAAAAATAGGTTTAAAATAGAAACAGGGCAACATTTTTTTCTAAGTAAAGTTAATCTATTAACAGTGGGAATAAAATTACACCAAAGTCAAAATCATTGCCCAGACTCATGGAAAATTTGTCATCAAAAAATCAAAAAATTAAGAAGACTGCCCTCATACGGGGAAACCGGTCGTGAACATTTAATTTACAGAATTCAAAAATATTACAAAGGTCCAGCATAGTAAAATAATCTAAAAGCGGCCCAATTAAGTGGGCCGCGAAGCAAGAAAAACAAATTAACCAAACTACTCCTCCGGCTCCTCGACGATTTGGCACCATCCTTCGGAAGGTCCAAGATCACTAGGTGCTACCTCCACATTCATGCCACGGCTCCCCTCCTAAAGGCCCAAATTTTGGTTGGCTTTTTCCGAGCTCAGACCTGCCAGACGCGTGCATTATTCCTTCGTTTGGCCCTCCTTGTGGAAAACCACAGTGACTGAAGCTGTAATTCATGGGCGGTTGAGAGAGTAATTAAAGGAAAATTGCGCAGTGCGCGTCATGGGAGAAGGTGAACTAGCGGTGAGGAAACGAGGAGCAGGGGAATCCATATGGTGGCCAGATCCTACAACTTGACCCTGCCCACTCCTAGTATTTGGATAGCGACCTACGTAATAATCACTGGACTGGCCAGAAGACAACTCGGTTGAGGGGCTGGAGGGAGCGCGCAGGAGTTGACCTCTAGTGCTCCCCCTGTGGCAATGCATCCTTTGACGCACGCGAGGCATGGGTGCAATCTCACTAGCAGTGGGCACAAGAGGAGACGGAGAAGCAGAATTCCAAGAAACAGAGGAAGACAGACAAGGACCAGACCGAGAGAAATGCAGATATGCAGCAAGGTCTACGCAGCAGTTTAGCTGGCCACTTCTCCTTCTCGTCACAGTGAGCAGGCAGTGTAACCCAGCAACCAGCTCGTCTGAAACCATAGCGAAATGCCGTTTTATTGACCCGACTGCAATGCAATCAAAGGGCATCCATCATAATTAATCTCTAATCATTAATGAAATCCGAAGGCCAGATCATATTGGAGCATGCGGAATCGCTAACAGGAGTGGAGGTCAGATCTTGAACAGTGTTAAAACTTAATGCGATTAGATGTGAAAACCTTGGAACTTAATTGAACAACGTTAAAACTTAATGCGATTGATATGAAATCGCCACATCCATGTCCCATCGCCTTAAACGCCATCGAATGCACCTGCAGCCGGGAGCAAGGCAAGTTCTGATTGAGGACACGTGGCAAAAATTAATTGGAGTGGATCTTTGTTTGGGCCGCTCGCGCAGTGGAAATCCGGACCCGAAAAAGATTAGGGCGAATTTGATAAGAAATTTGCGTCACAACTCTCCCTCCGTACGCCAGCCCAACTTCGAACTCGAAAAATATTAGGGTGGAATTCATTTGGTTTTCATGTCACAAAATTGGCCAATGTCAGCAGGCTATTTTGGAACACGAATTTAGTTTGAATTATGGTTTATCGCCGTTTGAAGTCCGGCGGGCTCGACTTAAGAACAATTTTGTTTGATCCCATCTTATAAAATTTGTGTTGGTTTTCTTTGATAATACACATATTTATAATAAATCATGGGAATACCACACTAGTAAACATGTGGAAAAGTTATATAAATTATTTAGAACAATCATTTTTATGTGAAAATATCCAAATGTGCTTTTGGGAAATAAGAATTCGAGTATTTGGTTCATATTGTTTTAAAGGAAGGAGTGAAGTTGGAGCCTCAAAAGATGCAAGCTATTACAAAATGACATATTCCTAAGAAAATCAAGGTTCTTAGAAGATTTTTTAGACTTACATGATCAGTATGATGATAATTATGATAATTTCACAAAACAATCACTAGCTATTTTGAGGGATGAGATATTAGAACTTCAGCTTGATGAGGATTTTTTAAGAGCTTTATTTCTTCTTTTGAAATCAAGAAAATATTCTCCCAAACTGAAAATATGTGGTCTTGAGATAATTTTTGAAAATTATGAAAATGAAATTAAACTTTTGCATTCTCAAATTCAGTCATACAATTTCTGAAATCCTAAAGAATTTTTTGAAAATCTTCCTTCTCCTAAGCAAGAGGAAATTGTACTATCTTTTGACTTGCATATTGAGGATGATTATTCTTTCAAACACAAGACAGAAGAAATAGTTTCAAGGCTTAATATTCAGAATACAACTGAGCAACTAGTCATTAAAGGCCTAGAAATAAATAACATACATCATACTTTTATTGATCCTATATCAGATTATATGGAGAATATTTTTAGCCCAAATTTGCAAACATGTTTTCTCTATAAGGATCAAATACATCAAAAGTGGCCTTTACACATCATATCATTTATTATAAAGGCACATGATCATAATATACTTCCAATTTTGATCATAAGAAATCAAGTTATCCATTTATTGTTACAGCTACTTGATTGGCTTCATTGGAATTTTTGTATTACCTGATTCAATAAGATTGTTAGTAGATTGAGTAGGTAGATGAGTGCCAATAAGCTTAGAATTTTGAGCATTTTTTTTTAGTTTTCAATTTTCAGCTAGTTTTTCATTAAGTTGGTTTGAAAACTTTTGTGTGTTGTTTTAGTTTCAGATCAGATTTCAGTTTGCAGAAGACAAGACATTTACAGGTTCACCAAGGTGATCAATGGATGAGGAAAACTGACCTATTGTTCTTGACTTTTCACAAGGAAAATCCATCCCCAAGTGGAGCCAGTGTTAGACTCCTATACCAATAGGTGTCATATTTCATGATTGACTTGATGGGCTATGTAATATGTTCATACCTTTTCTTGTTGCAAAGGTTTTCCATATTATCAAAAAATCAAAAAAAATTAAAAAATGTAAAGAGAGTATACCCTAAAAGAAAAATCAAAGGGTAAAAAGAATGAAAATGGCCAAAAAAGTAAAAGAAAATGAACCCCACCAAAAGAATGGCCAAGGAAAGTGTGCAAGTCTAAATGCCACTACTTTTTTCTCTTATGTAATAAATAAAATTGTGTGCAACTTGTATCCTATGCCACAATTTATGAATAGTCAAACAGTTTAAGCTTGGCTATTTCATCTTTCAATTTCATGTTTTAGAGATAGAGAATAAAATCTGACCAAACTGTTTAATCTTGGCAGATAAGTAAATAGGTAGAGTAAATAAAAGGAGCTCAATAGCTTAATCTGAGCCCTTGGATGTAATAAGGCTAGACTTAGATAGATTTCTACATGTAAAAGAAAAGAAAGTGTGATAAGGGTTTGCCAGTCTAAGTGCACCCTAATAAAGAAGAAAAAATGGTAAAGTAAAGTAGGTAGGGTAGGTAGATGATGTTGCAGAATTGCATGTGATGGACAATGACTCTAAATGTGTTAATATTTACTTTCATCACAAAGTGAAAAGGCAGACACTATACTGGAAGAAATTCAAAGCAAAGAAAAGTCAAAGTTATTAACTTCCCTTCTCATCTTCCCCTAAAGATTTCATTAATTTCCACTAAGTACTAAGGTATTTGAAAATTAGAGGGGCTCAAGGCATTTCCTTGACTTTTGGAGGGACCGGACCCTCAGCCCAATAATTGGAAAAGCCTAAGTACTTGAAGTCATTCTTCATAACATTCACTCATTTCTAAACATCTTTTACTAAGTAAAATCCCATTTTACTTAGGAAAATTATGCATTATTTCATAAAAAACCCTCAAAATCACATTTTATTCCAAGTCTAAGTGATGAAGTGATTATAATGCAATTTGCTTTTAAATCTTCACTTTCTTAGTTATATTAATGTATTTTGAGTTTACATTGTCCCCTTGTCATATTAACATTGATTTTATGTATTAAATCCTTACAAAAATAACCTTCTCCTATTATATATAACTCCTTTTTAAATAATATCCCCAAAAACCCATTAATAAATTTTAGTCAAAGTTATTTATTCCCACACGTTTAAATACAAAACCCACTTTATGTCCCCTTTGGCTAAATATATCGTAATATTAAATTTTGCCCCCTATGGTAATTAGATTAATCTGATTTAATTATCATATAATAAAAGTATATTGAAAAAATAATTAAAACATGTTTTATTACAAAAATAATTCTTCCCCTGTGTATTTTAATCCCCCGACTCCCTTTCCCAAGGTTAAAACTATAAACCCTTTTTAAAATCCCCAATACCTCCCTTAACTGCTAACCTTGGTTAAATCATTTTCCGATCACTTTCCTGCATTTTTATAAACAAATTGATTAATCCTCACGATTAATTAACTCCGCCAATCAGATTCCCCCTGATGAGATTAATTAACGTTTAATTGCGTCGGGCCCTCCATATTAAATCCCCGTCACTTCCACGTCCCCATCGCCGTTCGATCAACCCATCTGAGATCAACGGTTATTAATAATATCGCTAGCCATCCGCGTCCGAACAATAACGCGCGATGGCCCTGCGGTTTTCAAACAATGCCATGCCATGCGTCAATCATTCTATGGAATCGCTCGCCCTCCGCCCAAAACCACTTTTCCCCAAAAGCGGTGCGATGGAAACCGCTTACCGCTTGCCTCCCGTGACTCATCCTCCGTACCTGCTAACTTCATCCATTAAATAAATAAATAAAAACCCCGTCACCCTTTGGACTTTGTGAATAAAACAATTTTTCCCGCGTCATTTTCATTATTATGTGAACGACCAAAGTCTCATGTAGAGAATTTCAAAAACAAACTGTCAAGCGCCATCAAATGTATTTTGCTGAAGACAATTGCATACCAGTAATCTAGAGTTTGTATGCCATAGACTATACCTGTTTAATCACTGTTCATCTCCCAAAAAATAGGTATTTACTCCAATTCCCGTTAAAACTCTGTGAAATCCTAGCTTTTGTTTTAAATTCCGCACGAAAGACAAAAATAGAGTTCAATTTGGTCTTGTTCAATCCCCAGAATTGTAAATTTCATTCCCAAAACTTGTAATTGTGTTTGTTCTTCACAAAAACCTGAAATTCATTTCTGAATCCACAAGAACCAGAAATGGAGGTTCTAGTGGCTCTGAACGTCGCACCTTTGAATGCCCCTCATAGAGATTTAGACTATCTGCCCCTAGCAGATAGAGATTTTCAAATTAAAGACCCCGTTCTTAGTGATAATCCTCTTCGAACCTTTTTCTGCTGCAGAGATAACTTTATAAACGATTCTGATATTATTGGATTATGGGAATCCAATCTCCCCATGTATCTTCTCCCCTCAGTCCATATTTTTCCTGAGTTAATTCATTACTGCCATGAAAAATATGACCCCAATCAAAGAGCAGTTTTGTCTCTAATTCAGAACATCCTTTTCCCAATCACTGCTCAGTCGATAAATGAAATGCTGCAATTTCAACTTGGTCAAGCCCTCACTCCCCTGTCCATGGGAGAATTACTTGAAAAGTCTGCCAATTTGTCCCATGGAGAGTTAAATCGCATTTGTCAAACCTTCATGTTACCAGAGCATCAGCCCAATTGCCCTCCCCCCTATGGTTATACTTTTTTCACTGATGTGGGTAGGCTTATTCTGAATATGATATCCTTTATCATGGGTTTCAATACTAGTGAATATGTTGATTAATTAACCCTAGTATTGTTGTCTATATTTACCCCTGGACAGTCCCCTACTGTCAAGTATGATTTTGCATCCTACATTGCTGATAAAATCCATGATCAGTTCATGAGATTTGGGAATGAAAAAGTGTTCAAATATTCTTCTGTTATATATCATCTCATGATTTATTACCAATCAGAAAGTTTCCCTTTCCATGTTCAGAAACTTGATGCCAAAGGAAATCCTAGGTCTGTGATATTTTGGTCTGCCATCACCCATAATTCCTCTGATTCTCCTTACTCCTATAATGATTTTATTGACATATTTTTACACCCTACAACCACTTTGTTAACATGAGTTTCCCCTCCTAGAGTCAATAATGAAATCAAGAAAATTCTACAGCTCTCAAAACAATATAGGGTAGGCGACAGGTACTTGTATCAAAATCACACTGAGATCATAATATATGGATGTGAATTGTGCCCATTCAAGTTTCCCAAATATGTCCCCATGAGACTCTTTGCACTAGAGTATTTCAGGCAGATGATTAACTCAGATATAGTTCATTTCTACAATGCAAAGAAAAAGGCTCAACTCAGGATCAAAAGTCAATTAGGTCCCTTTGTTTGTAACTCTAGAGATGCTGGAAAGGAAGCAAAAAGAATATTAGAAGAATATCTCAAATTACAAAAAAGTTTTTACTGGGTGCCTTATGACCCAAATATCTTTAAAGAATGAAAAATAAACTATCACCATACATTCATCACAAAATTCCAGAAATTGAACAATATGCCAATATGGATGAATGGATGGAAGGAACATTGGTAGAACAGGATAGTGAGCAGGTCAATGTTGAAATGTAATGAAAGACCTTGAGAAAATACTTAACCTAGACTCTTTTGGACAGGTGCAAATACTAGGTATTGGTCCTTCTTCTGCAGGGACTTCTCAGCAAAATTTATAGGAGATCAGTGCATTGGCCACAATAAAATCTAAAGGAAAAGAAAAGGAGCCTGACATACAAGTATTTGAAAAATTCACAATGACAGAGCAACCTGAGACTTCTAAAGAACAGGGTCAAGTACAAATTCCTCCTATTCAGATCAATGAGCCAGAAATTTCAATTTTACAAACTCCTATCAATATAGAAAAAGGAAAGAAGAGAGATGTTGAAGTTGCTACCGTTGTTGGTGGATCTTCAGAATAGCCTCATGCTAAAAGACAAAAATTAAATCCTCTTCCATAAGTAAATTTTTTTTAGGAAATTCCTGATAGCCAGAGAGAAGATTTGGATAGTCAACAAACAGGTACAGTCAGTGGGGCATCCACTACTTTACAGAGAAAAGAGCTGCAAAAGCAACAGAGTGTTGAAATATCTTCTTTCAAACCACCAGTTAAAGATGCGGGAGATATAAAGAAAACATTTATCAATATAAAAGCCAGGAATGATCCACTAAGACTCCAGGTTTACAATCAGTATTTGAATATGGCTCCTAAGAATCAATAAAAATTGATGTCAGCTTATGACATTCAGCAAGGAAAAATGATAATGAGTCACTTCAAACCAAAAGTGCAGCAGCCTCAAACAGCTGCAGATTATATTAGAACAAATTTTGAAGTCTTAGAAAAGGATATTCATCCTTTAGATCAGATTGAGTTACATAAGCAGACTGGTGAAATGATCTATTCTACTCTGACCGATAAAGCAATGGCAACTCAGAAGTTGCAGGATTCTTTGGAGAACACTAATGCACAATTGCAGCTTGAAAAAGCCTCTTCTCAGGCCAAAGACAACAGGATAAAGACATTGGAGGAAATAATAATTGGATTGGGTCACAATCCTAAATATTTCAAAGGTATAGAGGCCCTAATCAAGAAAAAATATGATGATATTGCAGCTTTGAGAAATCAGTTGAAATTGCCAGCTTCAAGACATCCAAAAACTGAAGAGATGATACAGAAAAATTCTGAAGAAGAAATGATGCACTTGCTTTTGAAACTGAATGAGAAACTAAATGAAACAAAAAAAGAGCTTGAACAGGCATTAAAGAACAAGTAGTCTACTATTCCAGCATCAAAAACAGAGGCAATTACAGGTACAGGTACATCCACAACAGGTCAGCCAACAGAGCTATCACAGGTAAATACTTCCAATTTGAGTTCTGAAGAATTAATAAAGTCAATGAATGAATTGAAACTTCAAGTAACAGAACTCCAGCACACAAAGTTACAGCTTATTAATTTATAACAAAGATATGATCTCTCAAAAATGAGTGTTGCTAATAAAACAAGAGAGGTCAAAAGGTTAGAAAATTTGGTTAAAGCATTGGAAAAGGATCTCACATTGGAGAAACCTTTAAAGGAAATAAATGAAATTCTTTGGGACAAAATTATCCAATCAATAAAGGATGTCTGGTCTTAAATTCAGATTATGTATGAACAGAATGATTTAGTCAAATTGGCTATAGAAGAAGTTCAAAGTACAAGAGAAGAATTGGGAAATAGGCCTAAGGAAGCCAATCAACTCATACAGTTTCTAAACACTCAAACCAGACACCAACTTGTAGAACTTGGTATTCAGGACAGGACCGGAACAATTTTGGAAATAAAAAGAGTTTTTACTAAGATAACCCTTATGCAGAATCTAGAACGAAGGTGCTCAGATATGCAAGAAGAAATCATTGCCTTCAGAGAAATATTTGATATTTTGTTGAAAAAAGGATTGCTCAGTCCTATAGTTTCAGAGGATAAACTAATGGACCTTGAAAGCTATGTTAAAAAATTGGACAAGTATGCTGAAAATCAAGCCAATTCTTCAACCAGTACATCAGAAGCAGCATTGCCAACAGGAAAAAATCTTCATGACAGATTGGAAAATTTATTTTATCTTGAGCATGAAGTAAAGCATTTGTTTCCAATTCAGCCTACCTTTTTCAAATATACTGAGGCTGATGAAACATTGAGAAAACTTCAACAGACCAGAATACCAGAAGATAAATGGTGGGAAGAACTGTTGGAACTTTTGTAAAATGTATCCTTATATGAAATTTTTCCTATTTACTTTGATTTTATTACATCCTGCCACAAGCCTAAATGTTTTATGATTCTCCAAAGACTCTTGGAAAATAATGCTTTCCAAAAATGATGAATATTCTTTAGTATCCAACGAATCATGTGATTTTTGGCTTGGAAATCCATTTCCATTTTACTATAGGGATGCCTCCTTTGCTTTTCCTTTCCTTCTAGATAAAATGAAAGTATTTTTTTCTAATATTTCCCAAGATACCAACAAGAATATAAGCTAGGGAATGCCAATATCCTGGTATGGACACTACTAAGGTTAATGTGCCACCCAAGGATAACCATATTGTGATTATTTTTCCCACTTTTTGATATGGAAAGAACCAATCTCCATACCTATAGTAATTAAATCTTAACATAAAGTATTTGAAATGGGTGCACTTGGTTGATTGTTTTTTCTAACATATCTTCCAAATCATTGAAAGTGATGGTAGACTTGAGTAGGTTTACTTATATTCAAAATGAAACCCAAAATTATTTTAGAGCTCTAATGAGTCTTCACAAACTAGTCCTATCTACTATATCCTGCAAGAAATAGGATAACATCGTCCACCAATAGAAGGTGCGTAGACAATAGCATATGTAAATGTGTGAGTGATCAAAATAGTAGCATTTCTGAATTTGTTTAGGCATGTATCTCTTGTTTTTCATCTTCCATATTCAAAAAATAATCACGGATTTGGGTGTTGATGCCATGTATATTCTAAATGGATTGGTATCCATACCTTTCCAGATGCCCCCACACCTGCGACCGGGTAAATTTTATTTTTTTAACATACTAGTTAAATAAATATTGTTGTAATATATTTTCTAATCTCTCTCTCTCTCTCTCTCTCTCTCTCTCTCTCTCTATATATATATATATATATATATATATATTATTTTATATATAATTTGTTTTATTCTAAGTCATAGGCATAGCTACTGTAACTTTAACACCCAATTACTACAACTAGATACAAGCAATAGTTTTATGTAACCATTGTTGCAACCTTAATTTACTGTTGTTGTTCCATTACTCAAATAAAATAATTCTCGTATAAAGGTTGTTGTCATGTCTCTATGCGTAAATTTCAATATTTACAAGGACTTGTTACGTATAATGATCTCTTAATATATATACTTTCTTTCATATATAATATTTTTTATTCTAAGTCGCGGATATCGTATCCCCAAGCCACAAATCCTACAACCTCAAGCCATAGTTGGTGCAACTTTAACGCATAGTTACTGCAAATAGATACAATCAAATTTTCTATGGAACCGTTGTTACAACCTTAAGTTACAACTATTGTTCCCTTATTAAAATAAAATAATTCCCGTATAAAGATTGTTACCGTGTATCGATGCCTCAACTTCAATATTGACAAGTATTTTTCAGGTATAATAATCTCTTAATATATATATATATATATATACTGTGTTTTATTCTAAGTCGCAAATGTTGCATCCCCAAGTCAGAGCTTTTGCAAACTCAAGCCACAGTTGTTGCAACTTTAATCCATAGTTACTACAGTCGGATACAAGTAATTGTTTTATGGAACCATTGTTGCAACCTTAAGTTACAACTACTATTCCCTTACTCAAATAAAATAATTCTCGTATAAAGGTTGTTGTCATGTATTTGTGCCTCGGCTTCAATATTTATAAGGACTTGTTAGGTATAATGGTCTCTTAATTCCCCATTGTTTTCAAAGTGAATATGGTTGATTGTAAATCCCACAATTTTCCTCTCACCATACTTTCCACTATCTTATAAATTAGTTGCGGGGAAGGGATTATGTCACTCTTTGAACTTCCACATAATCTAGAAATTTAATTCAGCATTTAAAATTCTGCAAGTTTTTTTTGTAGACGGCCGCAACCATATTTCTGTACAGGATTGTATTTAAACACAACAACCAACATTAACGCAATTCACCAACCAGAAATTAAACAAACAGAAATTTACCCCCCAGTTTTGTAAATTCAAAAGGAGGACACGTGGAGCATTAATATTGGATCGCATGAAATTGAAGGGAATCTGAAAAACTGAAAACTGGACCCAAATTTTTTATAAGGCACATTGGATTGAGAATTCGCGTTACAAATTAGGCAGACGTCAGCATCCTATTTTGGAACGTGAATTTGGTTTGAAATTCATTCTATTCAAACTTTTGAAGTCCGACAGAAAGGGTTCTTTAATGTTTTGATAATTTAATTTTATGTATGCTTTAATATATACATATGTTTTAAACATATGTTATATATATATCATATGCGAAATGAAAGGTGGGCCATAGAATTTAGTTTTAATTTTATTTTTTTTAAAAGAGGGTTTATTATAATATGTTTTATATGTTACGGCATATAAAAATAAAAAGGACAAAAAAACTTGGTAGTTTTTTTAATAGACAGTACGTAAATTTTTTATTACACAGCAGTGTGTAAAAAGTGAAATACTGAGTATAACTTTTTAAGTGTGCATGCATAACAGTGTGAAAGTGAAAAACACAGCAGAGTGTTTTAGAGACAGAGTATGTTTGTTTTGAACAGACAGTGAGTTGGTTTTATGCACTGCGTTTTGTAGCAGTCATAATTTTGTAATCCCTCTCAGTGAGGAAGAAGTGTAATAGTTTTTTTTTTGAGTTATTGAAGGGAATAGAAGTTTGTTTTCAAAGTATTGAAACTCTGTCTTCTGTCAAAGAAATTTTTATTTTCTCTGTGTTAGAGGAAGGGAGATTTATTCTCCATTCATTGTTCTGGAATTTTTCAATATTCCAACATGTGCAAGAACAACAGATGTTGTGGTTCCATCCCCAGCTAAATCATTTCTCTTTGCCGCAGCTTGCCTTACCAACTTGGCCCCAATATTTTCAACTGGGTCCTCTAATTCAACCAATAAAAAGGCCAAAACCATAGCATTGAGATACATTTCATTACACTGTCAATAACAATAAAATTTGACTCAGCCATAACCCTTTCCTTTTATTGTTGTGAAAAGCTTTATGCATTACTCTAATGTGGCTAGTCCATAGGCCAAGTAGACCATTGGGTAACAAATATGTTTCCTTTCACCTTTGAGTTTTTAAATTATGCCTACCAAATCTTAGACATTTAAGAGGGGGAACTAATACAACGTTAAAAAGAAAACCAGAGCACACATCTACAAATTACCTCCTTAGCTACTGTCACACCATCATTAACTATTTTCGGAGAACCATGCTTGCTCTCCAAGACAAATTTTTTCCCTTCGCCCCAAGGGTGACTCCAACAAGATCAACAAGTTTGTTCACACCACCTGCAAGACAAATTGACAATGCTTTCAGTAAGTGTGCAATTGAATGCCAAACCATATGCCAAAACAACCCTCCATGAAAAATTAAAATAACACATTAAAATCGAATATAAGTGGACAAGGAAATATCCACCGTAGTGAATTTTCACGTGCAGGTGACCTTCCTTTAAACATAATTTTTTCTCTGACCTGCAATTTTTTTGTCACTGAGCCATCCTTGTTGAAGTACAAATCCTTTTCCATAGCTCTTGTATTAACTACCTTCTCTCTGTCGCGTAATCTTAGAGTCCCTCTTCTGCTTGAGCGATTAAAGAAAATGGGTGAAAAAACTGAAAGAGAAGACAATTGTCTGCCATAATTATCAAACATTGCACCCAACTTCTTCCCCTTTCCATTGTTACCCAATGAGGTAGATGTGGCAATTGTTGTCATACTGCCCAAAGCAGAAGCCATCTTCTCTTATCCTGAATATAGAATTACAAGATCTTCATATTAGTATGAACCTTAAAAAACATGACTCCCATTGCTAAAAACCACTTTTAAGTTGTAACAGGCAAACTAAACAACTATCACAACTTTTGGCAACTTCTGGAGCATTAAGAGAGAAAAAACCAAAGAGAAATACAACCACAATCCTCATTTTAATGAGACCAGACTATATATTTGCATTAAGATAATAGAAAGAAATCACGACTATATTAAGGCTAGCACAAAACAATATTTAACTAGTGTCTCTCGCGGCCTTCAGGTTGCCATGCTAGAGGTTGCATATTTTTAATTTAAATTCTTGACCTCTCATGCCCATCTATGAATGCATCCAATGGGATATCTACATAAAATTCTCCTTTATATCCCCAAAAAAAAATTCCCTACTACAAGAGCACCAGTATTGATAGATCACCCCACACCATCCCACCCACTAGAAATGGTGAAAAAGGAAACCCAAGAAAAATTCTGAAATATCTCAAGATGACTATATGGGTGGTTCTTATGAATCAACCAACCATTTAGAACATGATCATCAATCCAAACCATGAGTATTATGTGACAATATTCAAGCAGGCACTGAATCGGATTTCTGAAGCTATGTTAGAGAAACCCTAAACTCTCACTGAAAATAGGTGAAATGTGGCACCACTCAGAGATTGACATGTGCCAATTGGTACAAGTGGTATAAAATTGGCATGCTCAAATAACGAGGTGATGCAGGAATGACATGAGGGAGAAAATATCAGAAAAGCCCCAAATCTGGAGAACTAAAGCTCATCACCAACCTGAGATTGACAACTTTACATGATGTAACCTATGAAATCGTAAATGGAGAAATCATAGTAATAATAAAGTAACCTATGTAACAATAAAGTTGGATTCATCCTGGGAGTGGTAATGGGAGAAATCATAATGAACAACAGGAAACATGCATAGTTGCTTACAATCAAATAGATGAAAAAACACATACAAAAAACCTAGATAATAATCATGAACAAGCTTAATATTGAATTATGAACTGTAAAGGAACTTACAAAATGTGACATTACGAGCCTGGTCAAGCGCACAAGAAAAAGTATCCTGGACATTACCCTGGTTGACAAGTTGTATTTCTCATGATGCAAGAGGATTTGTACCTGCACTGCCAAGTCAATCAAAATCCATCATTATCTATACAATAAATACAAGTAATTGATGTAGTATTTTTTACTCTAAGATGCATTCTTATGATAATGTTAGAACATATGTTGAAAATTTCCAAACATACCTGAATAAGCTCCTCTTCGTTTCAAGAAAAATTTATTGGAGTCGCATGAACTTGGAACAAGCCTCCCACGATCTGAAAGAGTAGCAACTAAGTCAACGGTGACTTTTTTGTTGCTACGCTGGATCGAGGGAGGTTTGCTCCAAGATTAAATCGCTCCAATAAATTATTCTCTACTAAACAGGGCCAACCACGTGAAGGTGGAAGCTCTTATGGCCCCTCTCCCCCCCCTCACATCACTCTCAATTCCCCAATACCCAATCTATATTTCATTTTTTACTTTCATGAGCATAAAAAAAAAATATTCAATAACTAATAAAAAAACAATTCAACAAAAATTACGCAAGGAAACATTACAATTAATGCTTGACATAAAAATAGTATGATAAATGAGTTTTTTATATAACGCAAAAAACGTTCCAAGTATGGTAACGTTTGTCTTATAATAATACAATATTTTACATTATCGAATTTTCTTTTTCTTCTTCCTATTTATAAAGCTCCTAATTACATCATCAATATCATCATGCTCTACTCCTGTTTCGTGCCTTTCGACCCGCACTGCTGACCTAGTTGCGTAGTCACGATGTCTAGTCTCATCCAGTGATGGGGCATCACCTACAAAAACAGAAAATATTAAATTTTAATTTTCAGTTTTTAAATATCATTGAACTAGTTCGGTAATATTAATAAAAAAAATTGCAATGAGATTATTTACCTGGTGCACCAGTTGTCATCGTTGACCTAGTTGCGTAGTCACGATGTCTGGTCTCATCTAGTGACAGGGCATCGCCTACAAAAACAAATAATATTAAATTTTAATTGTCAGTTTTTAAATATCATTGAACTATTTTGGTAATATTAATAAAAAAAATTGCAATGAGATTATTTACCTGGTGCACCAGTTGTCGCCACTGACCTAGTTGCGTAGTCACGATGTTTGGTCTCATCCAGTGACGGGGCATCGCCTACAAAAATAGATAATATTTAATTTTAATTGTCAGTTTTTAAATATCATTGAACTAGTTCGGTAATATTAATAAAAAAAATTGCAATGAGATTATTTACCTGGTGCACCAGTTGTCGCCGTTGGGACTGTTGCCCTGTCTTCCTCTCTGGTGGTAAGATCCTCAAGGAAAACATTCTCTGTCATTTAAACAAAAAACGTTATAAGGACAACCATCAAGGTATAATTAGAAAAAATTATAAGTGGAAATTAATTACCGTCACGGCCCTCACTGATAGTAGCATTGTCGGCCTGGTCCCCACTACAATGATTAGGTTGCACATGAGGATCATCTACATCTGGCTCTAAAACTGGGTTATTTGCCTCGTCGGTAGTGCTGCTCCCCTGATTTAAACAAAGTTGTTAGACATTAAATTTATGGGCGAAAACAAACATATTGAAAGGTTAATGTTTTACCTTATCAGGCATTCTGGATCTTGGGACCTGCCCCAAGCTTCTGCGACGTTCAACTACGGCTTGATAGCCGAAATGGAAAGTGATATTTTTATCTTCCTCTGTAGTTTCTATTCTGAAGTCATCACCCTACATTACATATGATTGTGTATTTTTAATCATATTTGATAGGATTACAAAAACGTTGGAAGGCGATACAATTAATTATAAGATTTTTAGCTACTTAATTACAATTCTTGCAGCTAATTTCAAGTAGTCGCCCTGGCCTAGCTTGTGATGGCCCTTTTTTCCAATCCTAGCTTTGGTTGCCTTTGAGGTGTCAGGAAACCTAGAATCAAAATATTGAAGTCAGATATGACGTAGCACACTTTTATTTTAGACATAGAGAAAATTAAAGCTATTGAATTAAAGTTGTAATTTACCTTGCGGGTCCAGTTGGCATTTTTCCTTCTTTCTTTTCCCTTTTCTCTTTTCCGTCATGGATGAGTGCTCTCCACTCACTCTCTGGAACTGCGAGAGGACGCTCATATCTAGGGTTAAATTGAAATTGCATCCTATAGGTGTCCCTAGTATATTTTGTAGAAATTTGAATAATTTGCTGAATTATTCACCGAGATTATCCTAATTACACACTATTTAAGCTTCATGCATAATACATAACCTCTTCTACAATTGATCATCAATATGTGGAAATAGAAAGCAGTCGCATGCGCTCATTAAAACATAATCAAGCACACATATCAACACAGGATGTAATGGGGAAAGCAATAGCTGAAAACCCCCAACTATCTGTATATTATAATGATGGAGAACATGTAACAATACATAACACAAAGCTCTCACAGCTCTCAGCACTATCTCAATGCTACACACAAAACTAGTATGGAAAGTGAACTAGTCACAGGTTCAAATCTCCTCCACAAGTTTGCCTGCCTCTACTGCGCAATCCAAGTTGATTAATGATGAGATCCAAGTTCGAATCCCACTAGCTCCAACTACGCAATCCTCATTGGCAATCTCCATCAATGTGTGTGCAAATCTCATGCACAATCATGGTCACAACTGATAGTCACACTCACCCTTTCACCCACCTCTAACACTGGTCTCCACTGAACTGTCCATGCATTGCAGTTAACTGATGTGTTCTTTGGTTGATTTATGAGTTAATAATTAGTGAATTAATTAATAATTAATTCACACCACTCATCACTAGTGTATTTGTCAATTAGACTAAATACAACTAGTTCAACTAAGTTAAACAGAACACAACTCCACCAACTGTCTCATCAACTCCACCAAACTCTGCCACATGAGTTCTAACTAAAGTCAACCATGCAATAGCTCAACTAACCCTTAGGAAAAGCGTATTTCCTTCTGTCAACTGCATGTGCCACATCCAAGCATCAAACTGAAGTGCTCCAAGAGGAAAAGATAATGTTTATAGTCTAAATATTATTAAGGGTTAATAATATTTGACTGTTCTATTTTTAGCCCGGCAGTCTAAAAATAGAAACCGCCCAATGTCTAAAAATAGAGGTCCATCTATGTTTACCAACTCAACCAATCATCCATAAATAGCATCCTGCAACTCATAGACCATGATTCATATGTCTAAAAATAGACATAGTCTAAAAATAGACTTTGCGCCAAAAATAGCCTGCAGGCCCACTCAATGAAGGCGACTTCATTTCACTAACCTCCATCATCTTGTTGCATTTTCAACACTCCCTCTCAACAAGATATGGATTATCTGCAACCCCTATCCTGCCTCTGTGGTATTCAAATTTGCTCCTGGTGAGTGCCTTCATCAAGATGTCAGCATCCTGATCCTCCGTGGGAATGTATGAAAGTAACATGATTCTCCGCTGCACACAATCTCTGATTTGATGGTACCTGATGTCGATGTGTTTGGATCTATCATGAAATACTGGATTAGCCGAGAGTTTAATGCAACTCTGGTTATCACAATAAATCACAGTAGGCTCCAAGTGCGACCCAAACAACCCGACCAGGATCTTCCTCATCCATATGGTCTCGCATGCAGCCAATCTTGCTGCCATATACTCAGCCTCTGCTGAACTGAGTGCCACGGATCTCTGCTTCCTGCTGTACCAAGAAACTGTTGTCGACCCGATACTGAAGATCCCTCCAGATGTGCTCTTTCTGTCCGTTGGGATCCCTGCCCAATCTGCATCCGTGAAGCCACACAACTTCACCCCATCCTCCTGTCTGTACCACAAGACATATCTCGATGTGCCTCTAAGATAATGCAATACATGCTTGCCTACCTTCCAGAAGAGCTTGGTAGGCTTAACCATAGCTTGTGAAATCTGGTTAACAGCATAGCATATATCTGGTCGTGTATTGACCAGATACATAAGCGACCCCACCAACTGTCGATAAACAGTGGCATCCACTACCTCCACTGAAGTAGCATCCTCCTTCCTCCAACCTCCAGGAAGAGGAGTATCAACAGGCTTGCAGCCATGCATGTTGAACTTCTCCAGTATTTCTCGGGCATACTTACCCTGAGAAACAAGTAGTCCATCACTACGCTGCCAAATTTCCAATCCCAGGAAATAATGAAGGGGGCCCAAGTCCTTCATCTCAAACTCTCTAGAAAGATCCTCCTTGCATGAAAGTATCAACAGCTCATCACCCGTCAAAATCAGATCATCTACATACAGTACAATGATCAACAACTTCCCCTCCACCACAATCTGGTACAGGTTAGGATCCGCCTCATTCTTGGAGAATCCAAGTCTGGTGAAATAACTGTCTATCCATGTGTACCAAGAACGAGGTGCTTGTTTCAACCCATACAGTGCTCTCTTGAGTCTGTACACATGCGACTCACTGCTGAAGATCTCAAAACCTTCGGGTTGCTCTATGTACACCTCCTCCTCAATGACTCCATTGAGGAACACAATCTTCACATCCATTTGATGGATGTGCCACCCCATCTGCGCTGAGAGAGCTAGGATCGCCCGTATGGAAGAGTACCTTACGACAGGTGCAAAGGTCTCCTCATAATCGATCCCCTCGATCTGTGAGAAGCCACGGGCAACAAATATTGCCTTGTACTTCTCCACACTCCCGTTAGCCACCCACTTCAATTTTTAAATCCATCGTGAACCCACCACTGATTTTCCCTCCGGTCGCGGGAGAATCTCCCATGCACTATTTCTGACAATAGAATCATACTCTTCCACCATGGCATCTACCCATGCGGGGTCCTCCACAGCTTCCTCGAAAGAGGATGGCTCTGTCACGACACATTTGCTCACAAGAGCCATGTATCCAGTGTACCGATCCGGTGACTGTCTCTGTCTGCGCTGTGCTGTAGGTGGTCCTACAATCTTCTCTGCATCTTGAGCCAGTCGCTCAGCTTCTGTAGTGCGCTTGCGCCCTCTGATGGTTGGCGCTGCATGAGTGGTCTCTTCCACTCCATGATCTTCCTCTTGTGGCTGATCCACATCAGGAAGCTCCTCCTTAGGAACTAATAGCTCCTCTTCTGCATGCAAGTGTGGCTCCCTCTCAAGCGAACACTTCATGGCTTTCTCCTCCTGAAATTTGATATCCCGTTGCACAACAGTCTTGCGACTGTCTGGAAAATACACACGATAGTTGTGGGGCGTATCAGTGTACCCCACAAATATCCCAACCTCTGCGGTCAGATCCAGCTTCTTCCTGGCATCCTTCGTCACATGCAAGTAGACAGGTGAACCAAAAATCCTCAAATGGGAAATATCAGGTCTCTTACCAGAAAATGCCTCCTCCGGTGTACTCATGCCAAGTATCTTGTGAGGACAACGGTTCTGCACATACACTGCAGTATTGCATGCCTCAGCCCATAAGTGAAGGGGTAGGCCCTAATCATGCAACATCGCCCGTGCAACACCCACGATCATTCTGTTCTTCCGCTCATCAACCCCGTTCTGCTGTGGGTTATGGGGTGTGATGAGCTCTCTCTGAATCCCTTCTGCACTGCAAAAGTCCTTGAATTCAGCAGAGATGAATTCACCACCATTGTCACTCCTAAGATCCTTCACATGCTTCCCCGATTCCTTCTCAGCCAGCGCCTTGAACTCACAGAACTTTGAGTATGTCTCGCTCTTCTTCTGCATGAAGAAGATCCAGCACTTCTGAGAGAAATCATCAACAAAGATCACATATTACTTGTTCTTTGCTGTCGAAGCTACTGAGAAAGGTCCACACACGTATGTGTGAACTCTCTCAAGGATCATCGTGGCATGACTATCCTTCTCGTGAAAGGTGGTTTTCACAAATTTTCCCAAGGTACACCCCTTGCACTGATCTGACTGCGCAAGAGTGCCCTTAGGAAGCCCAGTAGAAATATGCTGCAGTATCTTCAAAGCTCCATGGTGAAGGTGGCCCAATCTCCGATGCCACAGCTCGCCATCATCCCGGCTCACCACTCCTTCCGCCTTGCATGCCATTGTTGTGCAGCCATCTACTTGCAACTGATAAAGGTTCTTGAATCGAACCCCTATCTTCCGGGTCTCTCTAGTTGTCTTACTGCGCAGGAAAGCTTTTCCTTCGCTGAAGACCACATCATACCCCTTGTCTTCTAACATCGCCATAGAGATCAGATTCTTCTTCAATCCTGGAACATGCATCACTTCCTTCAATACGAAGGCTTTACCAGACTCCCTCTCAAAGGAAATGGTACCGATACTGGTCGCACTGTATCTACCATCATTGCCCATCTCGATGTGCACTCCAAGATCTTTCTCATCAAGATCTGAAAACAGATCTCGATCTCTAGTCATGTGAAAATACGCACCACTGTCCAAGAAACATATTGATCCCATCACACTTGAGACCAAGCATGCGATCAACAAAAAATCTAGCTCAAACTGCGAGGCTAAGGCCTCTCTCGCTGCAGATCCAGCAGCTTGCTTATTTTTCTTCTTCTGCAGACAATTTGTGGCATAATGTCCGTGTTGGTGACAGTGAAAACACTTCACCTTGGACATGTCCTTCTTCTTGCCTTTCGCACTGGAATGAGAAGCTTTCTTGCTCTTCCCCTTCTTTGCTTTGGCAGCCAAAGCACAATTTTCTTCATCAGATGCCTTTGATGAAGATCCATCTCTGGTATTCTGCCTTATATCCTCTTGCACAAGATCGGACCAAAGTCGCTCCCATCCTGGAAATTTCTCTCGACCATTGACAGAATTCTGATAGGCATGCCAACTCTTCAGAAGACCAAGGAGAGCCAAGCTCACCAATTTCTCATCATCAATAGTCACCCCCACACTTCCCAGCTCATCCCTGCATTGGATGAACTTCGTGAGGTACTTGGGCATACTGTCGCCTTTCTCCATCTTTATGTGTCTGAGTTTATCCTTGAGTGCCAACTTCCTCTGGTCGCTCTTGCTTTGGAATAAATCTGTCAACACTTTCCACATCAAGTATGGAGAATATTTTCCATGCATGCTGGATACAATGTGATCCTCCATGCCCTCCAACAGAATCCTTCGACATTTTTCCATCTTCTTTTGCCAAGCCTCAACTTGAGCATCATTAGTAGGCTTTGGGATCTCAGCTTCTATGAACTCCTTCAGCCCATTATCATCTAATACCGCCTCCATTCTATCCTTCCATGCAACATAATTTGAATTTCCCTCAAGGGCATATTCCAGTCGCAATCCGTTGAAAGACATTTCAACTCTGGCACCAAGAAAACTGCTGCAAATTCGAATTCCACCAGCTCAAAACTCAACAGCTTCCGATCTGTGAGAACAAATTATTTCTAGCACAGAGATCGACTGTAGGGGCATTTACTGGATATATCACCTTTCAGAGAAAGGATGGATCCAGAGGCTACCTGGCCCGTTACAGACTCTGTCTACCGAAATAATTGTAATCACTGTAATAGATCCGATGATCAATCTCGCTCCGATACCATGTAGAAATTTGAATAATTTTCTGAATTATTCACCGAGATTATCCTGATTACACACTATTTAAGCTTCATGCATAATACATAACCTCTTCTACAATTTATCATCAATATGCGGAAATAGAAAGCAGTCGCATGCACTCATTAAAACATAATCAAGCACACATATCAACACAATATGTAATGGGGAAAGAAATAGCTGAAAACCCCCAACTATCTGTATATTATAATGATAGAGAACATGTAACAATACATAGCACAAAGCTCTCATAGCTCTCAGCACTATCTCAATGCTACACACAAAACTAGTATGGAAAGTGAACTAGTCACAGGTTCAAATCTCCTCCACAAGTCTGCCTGCCTCTACTGCGCAATCCAAGTTGATTAATGATGAGATCCAAGTTCAAATCCCACTAGCTCCAACTACGCAATCCTCATTGGAAATCTCCATCAATATGTGTGCAAATCTCATGCACAGCCAATAGTCACAACTGATAGTAGACTCACCCTTTCACCCACCTCTAACACTGGTCTCCATTGAACTGTCCATGCATTGAAGTTAACTGATATGTTCTTTAGTTGATTTATGAGTTAATAATTAGTGAATTAATTAATAATTAATTCACACCACTCATCACTAGTGTATTTTTCAGTTAGACTAAATACAACTAGTTCAACTAAGTTAAACCGATCACAACTCCACCAACTGTCTCATCAACTCCACCAAACTCTGCCACATGAGTTCTAACTGAAGTCAACCATGCAATAGCTCAACTAACCCTTAGGAAAAGCGTATTTCCTTCTGTCAGCTGCATGTGCCACATCCAAGCATCAAACTGAAGTGCTCCAAGAGGAAAAGATATTGTTTATAGTCTAAATATTATTAAGGGTTAATAATATTTGACTATTCTATTTTTAGCCCGGCAGTCTAAAAATAGAAACCGCCCAATGTCTAAAAATAGAGGTTCATATATTTTTACCAACTCGACCAATCATCCATAAATAGCATCCTGCAACTCATAGACCATGATCCATATGTCTAAAAATAGACTTTGCGCCAAAAATAGCCTGCGGGCCCACTTAGTGAAGGCGACTTCATTTCACTAAGCTCCGTCATCTTGTTTCATTTTCAACATATTTCAAATATTTTCTGGCTACCTGAGCCACCACTATTCTATCAAATGTGCCAACCCCAAAAAGGGCTTCTAGATAATCTAGAAGTTATTTTTTCAGGTTGGAATTCTGGGAATTCCACCCTGTGCGTATGGTTGGGCCAAAAATTACCAACGCATGGCTCTCCAGAAACATGTAGAACTAATTGTTTCCTACACAGAAAAAACAAGAAGATATTATCATTAATTTAAAAATAAAAATCATGATAAATATGTTTTAGATAAAGTACATGAAATAGTTAAAATATTAAAATTTACCTAGGAGTTGTACATGCTTTATAGGGACACCTTCATCGTTCACCAACAACTTGCCATTAATGGTCCCTGTGGAGCTAAAATGTGTAGCTCCAGGAAACGCAATAATGTAGTTGGCCATATCAGCCTCATCATTGCCAACACGTTCAACGGTTCGCTGGGTGTCTGCTTGGGTAGGGTGTGTTTCTTAGCTGGCACCTAAAGGAGTAGGAGGTGTACGAGAGGGTTGTTGGGAAATATCTTGCCCTTGTGTCCCATTACCAGCAACACCGAGTTCAGCAAGTGCCAAAAAACGCTACATACAAAAGAAATTTTTGTTAGTTTAGTCATTGTAAAAATTAAAAATCAAACTATCATAATTCATCTCATGCAGAACAAAAAAAATATCCTTTTGACTTTTTATTATTAACTAATATCTTTCTAGCTGGCTCATAAGATGTTTTATCCTCTCTTCTGTTTCAGGTGTTTGAGGCGCGTCTATCAAAGTATTAAATTCCGACCTTGCATCTCGTGCCTTTTTTCGCAACAAGAACACTGGAGATAGGGATGAAGAAATCTCTTCCTCAAAGAGGGAATCATTAGGCGTACCATGGCTAGGTGTCTACATATTTGAAAAAAATTAATATTATTTCAATTATGTAAATAACTAAAATACCTGAAGATAGAGCAATGCTGGCACTTTACATGTTCTTCTACTGGCCTTTTTCCGCGATCATCCCGTCTCGAGGTTGTTCCTGCACTGCTCTGATCAGTCTGCCACATTGCAATAAAATTATAAATGTAAAAACTTGAAAACAATATCTAACTTGAAAAAACAAAATGAAAACTGAAATACTTACAAGACAATTTGAACAATATGCCTTGCATTGAATTCAGTCCTCGAAACATGTCATTGCACATTAAGGCACCCAAACAAGAGACGAGTTGACAATGAAGACCTTATTGAATATATTGTTGGAGCAACTTCTAGTAAACTTGTTGTGAAGACCTTGAGGACATTTTTGGAGAAACATTGTTGAAGCTGATGGTATAGCATTGTTGGAGATGATCTTGAAGGGCCTTGAAGTGAAGCTTTTGGGGCAACTATTGAAAAATCCTTAGAGCATTTAAGTAAGGTACTTTCTATCTTCCATCACCTTTTTCCTTTCAATATCCTTTAAACGATTTTGTTGATATTTAATGTTTGAAATCACATTATAATTCCTTGATTATATGTGTTTGGGGACTTTCCCTTTGAAATTACCCAAAAATACCCTAGCAATTTTATCTTCAAGATGCATGTCTGACCCTATTGTTCAATATTTTGATTGATAGTAGCAAACATAGAGAGTTAGGGGGCTCTTGACTTGGTTTGGTTGGGCCATTAGATCCCTAACATCTACTAGGGAGAACCCCCCTTGAGTTGGAGGAGAGCTAGCCCGAAGTGAAAAGAGGTTGGTGAGGTGACAATGGGGCTATTGAATTACACATGGTATCACACTTTAGTTTTAGGACTTTATCTTGAGAAGTGCGAGATTTTGCTATATCAATTCTCAAATTGTTTACAACACTATTGTTAAGAACTAATAAGAAGTGATGTTGAGGGGTTTTTGGGTATAAGAAACAATACCATTTAAAAATTAGGGTTCTTAGTCCTTGGCATTCCTTCACCTGGGCCTAGGGGCACACTAGAATAATTTCACACTAAACCATGCAAACTTAAAAGTAACTTAACAGATCCATAAAGTAATAATAATCATAATTCCTAATTTCCTATCGTACGATATGATGCAAATTATTCAAACATGAAGCAATGAAGACATGCAATGTCTGAATTTCAAGATTGATGAACCAATACAAGAAGTTAGAAAGTACAACTTTGATTCAATACTCTGTGTCCTAACTCCAGGAAGGAATCTAGTTTGTAGTACAGAACATGCATCGTGTATTATCAATTCTTAACTGACAAAAACTAAAGGTCATCTACCTCATTAATTCCTTCCCATTTTTTGTTTTTATGTTATATTCCTTATAAAAGTTTCAAATTTCTCTCAAAGTAAGCAACCACTGAATAAAATAAAAAATAGTTGAGATATGATTGAGAAATGGTCATTTATTTCTTGAAAGGATCTTCACAATTTCTTTGGTTTTTTTTCATCTCAAGAAACAAGAAATGACCTAAGAAACTATCGTGATGTAATATAAGAAACAACACGGTGCAATGGCCATTTTCAAAGCCAAATGATGTCCATCGAGGACATGGCCTTTATTTGGTTCCTGTTTCATAGGAGTTTCGGGTAGAAATGGAACTTTGTTGTACCATTTCCAGTAGTAAAAAGGGAAAACCTTCTTTTCCATGGGAAATAATTTACCTTTCCTTTTTCAAGATAATCTAAATCACAAAAAATATGAACTATACTGCACACATTCTTGGATAATGTGAAAGTGGAAAAGGAATACCCTACACAAGTGATGCACACATGTATATTTGAACACTAATAGATTTTTGTAGTTGAAATGCAATGCTTGTTTTCATTTAAATGTAGGGTTTTTAAAGCAGGGAGAAATAATGGCTGCCAAATTAATAAGCGTTTCTTTGGGAAAAATTTAAATCTTGTATTGGGTGATGAAGATAATAAAGGGTATTTAATCTTGATTCTTGACATCTAGAGAGAACCCTACAGCCTAACACAATCCAATGGAATTGACCAAAAAAACCCAAATAGAGTCAACCCTACTATAGGAGGAAGGGCCTGCAGTAAGAACTTACCATTTTGCAAGAGCTGAGGGCGAATGTTGTTCTGCAAGAGATGAGGGCCAATGCTGTTCTACAAGAGCTGAGGGTGAATGTAGGGTGAATTTTGTTCTGCAAGAGTTGACGGAAAATGCAGGGCAAATGCTGTTCTGCAAGAGCTCAGGGCGAATGCTGAGGGCGAATGCTGTTCTGCAAGAGCTCAAGGCGAATGCTGAGGGCGAATGCTATTCTGCAAGAGCTGAGGGCGAATGCTGAGGGAGAATGTTGTTTTGCAAGAGCGGAGGGCGAATGCACACGTGATATCAGAAATTAATTTAGCACACATGTACATTTGAACACTAATAGATTTTTGTAGTTGAAATGCAATGCTTGTTTTCATTTAAATGTAGGGTTTTTAAAGCAGGGAGAAATAATGGCTGCCAAATTAATAAGCATTTCTTTGGGAAAATTTTAAATCTTGTATTGGGTGATGAAGATAATAGAGGGTATTGAATCTTGATTCTTGACATCTAGAGAGAACCCTACAGCCTAACACAATCCAATGGAATTGACCAAAAAAACCCAAATAGAGTCAACCCTACTATACGAGGAAGGGCCTGCAATAAGAACTTACCATTTTGCAAGAGCTGAGGGCGAATGTTGTTATGCAAGAGCTGAGGGCGAACGCTGAGGGCGAACGCTAAGGGCGAATGCTGAGGGAAAATGTTGTTCTGCAAGAGCTGAGGGTGAATGCTGAGGGTGAATGCTATTCTGCAAGAGCGGAGGGCGAATGCGCACATTATATCAGACGTTAATGTAGCCATTGCGACGGATACGAAACAATAAAATCATTTTTATGTAGCGCGCATATAAGTTTCATATTTTTATGCAGCACACATATAAGTGTCGTTATACCAATGACAGAAAAAGCGTCGCTATTGCGACGGGTGCCTCCAAACGTCGCAATTGCGACACTTAGACATTGTGTCGCACTTGCGACGTTTGGAGGTAGTCGTCGCAATAGTGACGCTTTGGGCCATACTGTCGCAATTGCGACACTTTTCTAAGTGTCGGTATTGCGACACTTGTCTATAAACGTCGGTATAGCGACGGTTTCGGGCGAGATGGAAAAAATTTGGGGAAATTTCCGACATTTGGTCAAAAGCATCGGAACCAAGTGTCGGAATTTCCGCCAAATGTAGTAGTGTGTCTTTTTTTCTTATCAGTACGTTAGATCCTTGGTATGAAGATATAATAATTTATCTCCAAACCCAAACTTTTTGGCCTGAAATTTCACGTTCACATCAACGAAAGATTCATTACTAGTCTCAGCAGTACAATATTATTGATGACACGCTTTATCTTTGCAGTGCGGATTCTGTTTTTCGACAATGTTTAACCCATGAATAGGCTGAACGACTTTTAAATTACTGTCATTCTGGAGCATGTGGTGGTCATATGTCTAGGTATGCCACAACCCAAAATATATTGCACGCTGGTTATTTTTGGCCTTCGTTATTTAAAGATTGCATTCTTGCGGTAAGAAAATGCCACAACTGTCAGATTTTTTATCAAAAGATACGTGCACCACCAGCTCCTCTTCAACCCATAATTGTTGTCAATCCTTTTGAAAAATGGGGCATTTGTTTCATTACATGTAACCCTCACTCGACCGGGGGGCATGGGTATATTATTCTCGCAGTAGATTATTTTACCAAATGGGCTAAGGCGATGCCTACATTTGTGGCAGACGGAAAAACTGTAGCTACTTTTGTATTCAATCACGTGATTGCTCAATATGGTGTACCCCAAGCTATCGTTACTGATCATGGAAGCCATTTTCGAAAAATTATGATGACTAAACTTTCCTACCAACTTGGCCTACGCCATGACAGTTCTACCCCATATTACCCGCAGGCTAATGGTCAGGTTGAAGCTGTCAATAAATTTTTAACCACTATGATTAAAAGGATAATCAGAATTCATAAATAGAATTGGCATACTATGCTTTTCTCAGCACTTTGGGCACAATGAACCTCAGCAAAAATGGCAACAGGTTTCACTCATTTTCAACTGGTCTATGGTTTATAAGCTGTGTTAACAATTGAATGTGAAATAACGTCACTCCAATTAGCCATAGAGTTACTACCAGCTACCTCTGAGGAGGAAAACTGCTTTTTGTATCGAGCACAATTAGATGATACTCGGCGCACCGCTGCATTGGCAGTCGAAGCTCATAAAAACTGCGTTAAATCTCGGTACGATCGAAGTGTTACACCTGTGTTTTCTTAGAGGGTGACCTAGTATTGGTTTATGACCAAGCTAATGATAAACTAGGAGCTGGGAAATTCGAACCCATGTGGCACGGTCCTTATATTGTCAAGCGAGTGCTTGCAAAAGGGGCTTACGAATTGATTGATTATGATGGGGTCTCTTTAGATAAACCCAAAAATGGAATTTATCTGAAGAGATATTATGCTTGATTTTGTGTGAAGATCTCACATGTAGATTAGTTATTTTTTCTAGATTAGCTGCTTTAGATTATATGAGTGTGTCTAGTTTAAGTTGCATTGACTACTATCCCTACTTATCTTGATTACTCTTAATATTGCAGATGTCGATGCCTCTTCAAGCCTACATTGGTTTTGTTGATGGTGCTTGTCGTAATACATGAAATATCTCTTCCGCAACTTGGGTTATCTATTCACCCACCGATGAGTTAGTTTCTATGCATGGGGTAAGCCTTGGTCAAACAACGAATAATGTTGCAGAATATAGCGCAGTGATTGAGTTATTATCTGATGCCATTTCATTTGGCATTCAACGTTTGATCATAAGGTTAGATTCAGAACTCATTGTATTGCACTTAAATAGAGTATACGCAATTAAAAATTGAGTGTTACTGAGATTATTCTTGAAGGTTCGTCTCTTGGAAAGACAGTTTGATTACATTTAATATCAACACATTCCAAGAAATTTAAATACATTGGCTGATGCATTAGCTAATAATGTTATAAATAGACATTTGCGACATTAAAACAGTAAATTAAACAACATTCAATAAGTGTTGAACAAGATAAGCCGTCGAAAGTAGTCATATCATGGATAGAGTTTGTGTTCAAAAAATATTACATCTTCTAGGATCATAGGTTTAAAACACCTTATGATCCGAAAGGTACTAATACAAAAAAAAAAAAAAATACAATGTTCTACAGTAATCATCCACTATCCATGGTGATGGTCATGATAATACACTATCGCTCGTGCCACTCTATGCAAATATCTCCGAAACTGGCCAGGAACGCCAGCAACATGCCTCTGGAGGCGTAAAGGAATATCGTCCATACTAGTCTTTGGTGTGTCTCTGGTCAACCTCTCCAGGTTATTCTCTAAATAAGTGAGAATATCTGCTACCTGGTTCTCTGGCGGTGCAATAGGATCTATTCACTTCCTCTCGAAGCGACGGAGATTGGCTGGTCTCCATTGTCCAACATCTGCATTTGAATTTTTTTCATCAGTATTGGACGATTAAAAAAAAAAAAAATAGAAACACATCAAAATGATTTATTTACTTGAATCGTCCCATTAGGCTCCAGGAGGAAGAGGCATATCAGGATCACCACGGAAATCTATTCCTACATATGGAAAATATTCAATAGCGAAGATCTAGTTCTGTAGCCAATGAAAGTATGTAGGTGTAAATCGAACTATCTCAACACCCTCACTATGACCGGCCATCACTTGCACCCAACAGACCATCCGAGGCTCTCTGACCCCACCAGCATCAACGGAGATAAGCTGGGGGGGCAAGAGATGGAATCCTCTCCAGAGCAAAAGAAACTACGATAGCTCCATATCCAAAAAATTTCAACTTTGCGTTCTTAGCCCTGGTCAATTGGCCTTTTACATTAGCCAATACTCCTTCAAACCAATTGAAGATGGTGCCTCTATAACATTCAATCGTTGTCTGCATCTGGTCTTTAGTAGCCACGTGTGGAGTTGCACTCCCACACAATTTGGTCACTATGAATGCAACCACTTTGAGTTCAAGGATGATAATGGTTTTTATATCAATTCGATTTCCTTTTGGATCAGCCTCTTCATTAAAAAAATCTTGTTGATACCTAGCTATAGGCTGGCCACCTTGCCTAGCCCCAAACAAGGAAATATGTTCTCTTTTGGACAAACCTATAAGGAAGTATATATTCTCTAGCTCAAGTTCGAGCTGGTGATCACCGATAATGAAATTTTGTTCTTGAACATCCCACCTGTTCACTAGCCATGTCAGTAACTCTACTTGAGCTCTCATGCCCTGAATTGCCCAATATTTGTATAATCCACAGTTTCTCAATACACGCTGTGTAGGTAAATTTCCAATGGTTGCCTCATCTATTGCTTCATGCTCACATTCTCTCCATTCAAGCATTGTGGATACTCTGCAATGGACGCATTAAAAGATTAAACATAATCAAAATGGAAAAAATTGGCTTAATTTGAGAGAAATCATATTTTGTTTTGTTCACGGCGCCTCCGCACTTTTTGCACTAAGATAGTGCGAGCTACCACACGCGTTATACACGAAAAGTGTGGGAGTCCGATAATTTTCCTTTCAAAAATTATCGGGCTCCACAGGTACTGTGTGTATTACTTGCGGTACCCCAAGGGCGATTTTTTGAACCTATTTTTCTCTTAAAAAATGATTTTAAAGCCTAAAAAGAGAATGTAAACGGACAAAAATGAAGAAAAATGAGTTGTGGATTTCCTAGATTCGATGGTTTTGGATTCGAACGGTTGATTTTTCTGATATCTCCTCTGGAAGGTTTTCTACGAAAAGCTCTCAACTTTCACTCTGGATGCAAATGGTAAAAATGAATTGGTTTAACTCCTTTTTATAATATTTTTTGAATAAATAAAATAATATTTTATTTATTTTCCACTTTGAAAGGTTGTTTTTCAAATGATTTTTACTTATCTAAAATAGGTATGTTTAATTTTTTGGGTTTTTGTGCAGAATAGAGGATTTTCGGGTGAAATAATCATTTTGGCAATGAGTATGTTTTTTGTCACTTTTTCAAACTCGTTAAAACTTACAGAAAAAGAGACACCATATGAGTATGCTTTTTGTCACTTTTTCAAACTCGTTAAAAACATGCGAAAAAGAGACACTATATGAGTACATTTTTATCACTTTTTCGAACTCGTAAAAAATTACGAAAAAAGAGAAAATGATGAGTTCATTTTTATCACTTTTTTGAACTCGTTAAAACTTACAGAAAAAATTGAAACCATGGAGTTCTCTTTTAAGCTCTTTTAAAACTCTCTAAACATGAAAAGATTGTCGAGAACTTTAATATTCGAACTCGTTAAAGGAAATGACTAGTCGTCCCTTTAGTGTAAGTTTACCATTTTTCTGGACTGAAATGGACTATTTATGTAAAAGGTATACGTTGACTAATCATGGTCAATAGAGTTCTCTCCTGCATTATTTTATCCTTTTTCGGGCTTGAGAGACTAAATTTACGAAAAATTACACCCACAGAGTTTTCTTAAGTTTTTCTTCCGACTCTCTAAAATTGAAAAACACTAAGTTTTGCCTATACTGGACTTGTTAAAACTTAACAGCAAAGGACCTGTCAATTATAAACAGGAATGAACCACTCCTTCTTAGGGTTCAATTTTAATACTAAGTTGGAATCATCCAAAGGATGGGCTTACATTACAAGCAAATGTTATCTTCCTCAAGCTTGTCAAAAATAAAGAGGTACTTTCCAGAAATGGTGGGGAAAAAGAGAGAAAAAGAATCCACTTGTCACACTTTGTTTTAAAAAGTTGTATACCACTCTTGAACATGAAACTTTTGTCACATTCATGTCTGGGTTGGGAAAATCCTTTGGCCAACAGTTAATCAAACCATATTGAAAGTCTTCAGCCAGTTTCTGGGTATTAACTTTAGGTCAATCCTCACCAAACCATATGCCGTGTAGTTATGTGTTCAAGAGATTAGTTTCAATAAACTATTCATTGCAAACATTTGTCTCCACTCCCGTTGACCATCCCTGAGTCAGTCCTTGCTATATATTTCTTCAAAACTTGATCTAATGGTTTCGTGTCGTGGGATTTCCTACGACGGATCACTTTATATCGATGACAACTCATAATCTAGAAATTTGATCTAGAATCCTATCAGTACCTTGGAATATGCATGCCCTAATGGCAGGTTTCTCTCCTTCGATGATAGGTTGCATCATTAACCTTCGATCAAATGATTCTGTGAAATGTTCGAATTTAGATCACAAATTCACATTTCATACATTGTACTGAGTACTTTGAGAGCCATTGTCATTATTGGTGGTTTCTATCACACTTGTTAACATTTCACATCATTGAACGGTAATCAAGTGGTTTCTACCATGTTCGACTTCGACACAATCAATCGCATGGATAGAATCGTACTAGTTTGAGAAGTGGAAATCAAGGCCCTGGATCTAGTTTCCACCATCCAGGTTGCGAGGAGTTTTATTATTCATCATACAGTAGACTACTTATCACAGATGGATGTGTCCATGCTATGTCTACTACTTCATGTAACTCTAAAATCATTTATGTATCAAAACATGTAGTTAGTTTTGATTTGAGTCTGGGAATGCCTACCTCAGTGATGATATACATATATATGCTTGCATTGAATTTTTTTTCCAGGTTTCAACCGATGTGATGACAGCCTGATCCTCATAATGATAAAGCACTTCACTTTTCAGAATTATTCAAAAAACTCTTCAGACTTCGCACTTTAGGGGGCAATCTGTTACACTGAAATTTTTCACCATGACATCGAGTGTCTATATGGGTTCATAATTACCTATTTATTGCTTCCTTAGAAGTCTAAAAACTAGATGATACTACTCATCTAGTTGAGATCTGTCTTACCTCGATCTTCTTCAGTTATTCTTTGAACAAACTTTTGGTGTGGCCATGGGTTCCCCCCTATCCCCGGTTGTGGCTAATATTTTCATGGAAGACATTGAATCTAGAGGCTTCTCCTCCTCTCTTTTTCAACCTAAGCTTTGGAAACAGTTTGTGGATGACACCCGTCTGGTGTGGCCACATGGAAAAGAGAAATTGGACCTTTTATTTCACATCTCAATGATCAGTCTGGCTCCATTAAGTTTACCATGGAATTCGAAATGGATGGTAGCCTTCCCTTTCTTGATGTCCTTATTACTAGGAATGAAGAAGGCTCTTTCTTTCATCAAGTATTTAGAAATAAGACGCACATTGAACAGTATTTACATGCAGGATCTCATCATTTCCCTGCTCAGAAGTTAGGGGTTCTCAGCACCTTAGCCACTCATGCCTTTAGAATTATTGATGAGAACCACCTTGAAGGTGAGAAATCTCATCTTATTAATTTTTTCCTTAAAAATGGTTATAGCAAGGTTCAATGTCTTAGAGATTTCCAAAAATATGAAAAAGGTCCTAGGGTTAAAATTAATAATTGTGACAGGTATTATGGTGTTCAACTCCCTTTTATCCAGGGAACAACTGATAAGATCGCTAGGATATTAAGGAGACATAGGGTTTCTTAAACCTTCAAGCCCCTTCGCACTATTCGGAGTTCGCTCAGATCGGTTAAGGACCTGATTTGCTCGAAGGAGGGTAAGGGTGTTTACTTGATTCCTATATGGGTTTCATTACTCTTACATTACTACTAAGCTTTCACTACTTTGATTACAGTAATCACACTATCTCATTCATAGGTACTAGTATTCTAGTCATTACTAGTTATGTCAATATTAGGGATTAGCCTCTTATTACAGTCCATATTGTGATTAGTAAAGCAATGGTATTCCTTTCCCTTCATTTAGGTCCTCACTCCCAAAGGAAGGAACTACCCAAGTTTTACCCTAGCCCATCAAAAACTGGGATTATCTCATTGACCCTTTCCTAAAAACCTGGGATACAAAAACCGAGCTGAGTTGTCTCTTAGGTGATCTCTATTAGATAAAAAAAAAAGAAAATGAGACCTTGGTAGAGTTTAATGGAAGGTTCAAAAAAACCTTGAATAAGATCCCTAGAAGTTCTAAACTAGATGAACCTACCATCATATCCTTTTATATCAGTTCCTTTTTTCCTTGTTTTGGTTTGTCCCTCAAAGAAAAGGATCCTAAAACCCTGCAAGAGGTAATGAGAAAAGCTTATATGTATGAGTCTTTCCTAAATGGGTATTGTAAGTTTGACCCATTGGCTCCTATAAGGAATACTACCCCAAAGGATGAAGCTAAGGCTAAAGCTTCTAACCATGTTGAGCCTTCAATAGATTCCTTTGTCGAGTTAGTTAAGCTAATGACTGATATGAAACACTTTCAAGACACCCTATGCCAAAGAGTCGATAATCTTGATAAAGTTAACTCCTAAATTTTATTTTACTGTCAACATTTCACTATTGCTAATAATTGTTCTTCAAACTAATCCATTGGTGTCTTTGTTCTATTGTTCTTCCTTCTATGTACTATTAATTTAATATCCTATGTTGAAACTTCCTAAAACCTTCCATTCAATGTTGATATCTGCAGTCATTAAGACTAAGTTAGATCTTAGTCTCTTTGTTATGCCATCTGCAATCTCCAAAGAACCTTCATGAAGATGAGTATTTTGTTTAAACTATACACATTTCTTGTGGGATACTGTGTCCTGTATAATGAGCTTTAATACCCACAAAACATTCCCTTTCTGAAAGCTTTAAGAAATTAGCACAATGATTAATACCCTACCTACTGACTGGATCTTTGTTTTCTGTCATAAAAGAAAAGGGGAACATATTGATTGATGGGCGTACCATCTATTGGATTGTATTAATCACTATTAAATGACTAATATGGTACAAATAAATTATCAATATAGGGACGTCTTTTATCTCAATGACAGTTTCACTGTCTTTGTTGATACATCAAACCAGAAGCAAAATCAAAATAAAGAGGAATCATTGCTGAATATATTGCTGAAACTTAACACTCGTGTAGGAATAAAAACAATTTATAGGAATGCAATCATTCCTCAATTAAACGGTACTTAGCACACCACACAACAATTACACTAACTAGTATTTCTAATCACATATGTGTAACATCATAATAATATTGAAACTGAAGAAAATCTACTTATAGCTAGAACAGAAACAACAACACTCCACCAATAAGCAAAGAAAATAAGAAATATTATACAACTACTTTAACCACTGCAGCCCCTGTTAAAGAGGAGGGCCCTTCCTCCCTAGCAGGGCATAGGAAGAGATAGAAACTAAAATGAAATTAAACCAGACAACACATGTAACAACAAAAATGTGATATCTTTGTATTAAGGTGACCAAAATTACAGAGCCAAAAGTAATACTATTCTCCACTATCCCCCTGACCTCAAGGGTCGAGAGTTATATAATGGTTACATGTTCAGAAATATAAGGGATGGATCATTCATGAGAATCTTACAATTCTCATGCTGATCAAAATAAGATACATATAGTTACAACCAATCCTTAATAAAAAGTCTGATTAGGAGAATATGGATTACAATCAAAACTGCCTAAAAGCTATCATCCTAAAATATAATATGTAATGACTTCTACAGTTGTCGTGGAAAATGACAACTGTAGTGTAACAACAATTGAGGACAGGTCAACATCCAAAAGTTGACGATATCCAATCAACAATACAACTGTAACATCAGTTTGTAATAGTGGGTCTGTAACAGCACCGTGATGGGTCTGCTCCACTTCTACTGATGGTTCTCATGTAACAACAGTGTCATCAGTGGGTTCTTTTTTGAGATTCAACAACATGATGAGCTTAGTGAAAAGTAAGCACCTTCACTAAGTGGGGCTCGCAGGCTATTTTTAGGTGTATGTCTATTTTTAGACATGGTGAGAATATTCTATAAGTTGCAAGATGCTATTTGTAGATGGTTGATCAAATGTGAAAAATAGATGAAATTCTATTTTTAGAATATTGAGCGAATTTTATTTATAGATCGTCAATCTAAAAATAGATGCATGTCGATTATTATTAGCCCTTAATAATAATCCGACAATAAATATCAACTTATTCTCTTGGAGCACTTTATTTCAGTGAACAGATTTGGAAAATCAGTGGGCTAAAGGAATCACATAATTCCTAGAGTTATTGGTGGCTCATGCATGGAGGACTTAGTTAGAACTGAATTGGAAAATTTATGACAGAGTTGGAAGAGTAGTTATGGGAGTTGTTATTTAGTTTAACTCAGTTAAAATCAGTTGCGCTAGTTGTATCTAGTTAACTCACTAATAACTGAACAAATACAATAGTTAACTACTTGCATCTCAGTTCCAGTGGAGACCTAGTGGAGAGATAGGTGAAAGGGTGAGACGGACTATCCGTTGTGACTATAGTGATGCATCCAATGCACATGAAATACATTGGAGATGCCAATGAGGATTGTGCAGTCAAGGCAAGGCCAATTCGAATTCATTCAGGGGTCTTAATTAGCAGGGATTGTGCAATGGAGGCAGGCTGTCAGGAGGCAAGAAATTGGTGCATAGATATGCAAATTTCTGCATGACAGTGTGTAATGATTGTTGATTGTACTGAGAGCTTGATGTACTAAGCTTTGTATGACATTATTACATGATCCATTGATATACATAATATATGATAGTTGGGGTTTTTAGCTTTAAGATTGTTGAGCCCCAAAGATGTTCTTCTCTTTCACCACATTCCACTTCATTTTCTTTGTCCCTCATCAATTACAGGCTTAACTGATCAATAGGATTAATTGAAATTGCTTTAAGAATTTATATAATGACCAACTTGCTATGTTTTTATGATTTTGTTGGTGTAGTAATTTTGACTAAGACTCGGCTACAGAATACAGGCATTCCGTAGCCAATCGTCTGTTTTGCAGCCATCCTCATGTTTATGTAGGTTCCAGGTGTCACTGTAAAGAAAAAGGCATATGGGTGAAATCCACAACACCTCCCCATCATCTCTTGCTCCCCACGAAGTCTGAGTTAAAGTTTCCAAGCGGTTATGCACATAGAAGAGAAACAATTTCCTATCAAAACACGGACTCTACATATGTTCGCAGTAAAGCACAAGACTGTTAATAAGAGTTTTAATTTGAATAGAAGTGGGAAAGACACTTATCCCCATTTTTCTCAAAGAGTATTTATGTAACTTCATTATAAGTATGACTCAGGAGACCGAGAAACTGTTGGTTAGATTTTGTTTTTGTTGCTAGATCTCAGAGAACTGTGATACTCTGTTTTGAAGAATTTCTCCTTTAATGAAAGAAGCATCATTTTATTGCATGAGCTGAGTAAATCTTGAGTAGATTTGCGTGCAACTCCGGTGGTAGAGGGCCCCTGCTACCTGAGGAGATTTTTTCATATAATTTAGATAAGTAATTTAGCCTCGTTTCATTCCTAGTTTAATTGACTTTCTGAACTTTGCGTTTTATATTCATTTGCATTAGATGCTACAGTTTAGTCTCATTCCTACGTATTATTCCAAAATATCACTAATGTCGAATGAGGTGTAACTGTAGTATTTTAGGAGTGAGTTTTACATTCTTGTGCTCATTTACATCAGTTGTTACAGCTAGTCATGATCTTATAAACTCTTCCAAAATATCACTAACTTCGGATGAGACATAGCTATGGTGTTTTAGAGCTTTGTTGTGTTTTGTTGAATTGTATTCTTTCATGATCATTTACATAACATGTTGCAGCCAGTCCTATTCTACAAACTATTCCAAAATAACACTAATTCTGAATGAGATAGAGCTGAAAAATTTTAGTGATTAGTTGCATCTTTAGTCTAGTTGTAGTACTCCGGAGGTAGATGTCATTCTAGTTTAATTCTGTCACTGTATTTCAAGTTTGATAATGGCACTCTAGTTTAGTTTTAGTTCACTGTATTTCAAGTTAGATTAGTGGCATTCTAGTTCAACTTTGTTTACTGTATTTCAAGTTAGGCTAATGGCATTTTAGTTTAGTTGTGGTTACTGTGTTTCAAGTTTGATCAATTGCATCCTAGTTCAGTGTTATCCATTGTTCTTTAAGTAGTATTAACTATTAACATTAGATTCCACGGCCTTCATTATTTACAAACTAATATTTTTATGACTTTCTATTAATGCATCATCATATGGACACAAATGAATTAGTGATATCAGTTTAAGGCCTTGATTGTTCTGCAACCTTTTGCAATTTCACAAATAAGCCTTTTTCCAAGACTATTATAGAAAATCTCTAACTTTCAGATGAGGCTTAGTAGTGACAAGTTAAGCCGCAGAATGAATTAATCTTAGCATTATAAGTTAATGTAGAGTGAAAATCTTATTGTGCTACAAATAATCTCTTTCAACTGTGTTCCAATAAACTTCTAGCCATGGACGAGATTCTTTGTAATATTGTAAGATGATTGTTTACTTAGAAGAACCTCATTTGCACTAAACTTCTCCTTTTCTTAAGCTATTCCAACATATTTCTAATGAATGAATTGGATGGGTTTATGTTATGATTTATTGAGTTCATGTTGTGATTTAGTTCCTTGCTATGAGTCCTTATCAAACTTTGCATTTTCTTCTCTTTAGTTCCTTACACAGTTTAGAATAGGTTTTGCTCTGTTTTTAGTGTGTCCAACAACTATCCTTCATCAAAATTTAGTGCTTTCCTTTTTAACATAAAAATATAAAACCAAAAACATCAGAAAAACACTAAACACAACGTAGTGAGAAACAAATACCTAGGCACATATGGTGCACCTCACTTCAGCAGTTTACTAGCCCTGGTTGACAATTAATGACCTCAATTTAGGAACACTAAGTTGAGCACAACAAATATTTCCCGTTAAACAACTCTTTTATGTGCGATTTAAATTATTCACATGTGTTTGCAATCGAGTTTTAAATTTCCGCAAGAATAACAGCAGAAGGATTCTGTATTTAGAAAGAAGATAAATATTTTTATATTAGGAGAATCCGGTAATACATTAATATTAATAAATTTCTACATGGTATCGAAGCAGTATTGATCACTAGAGATTGCAATTGTGAAGAGGTGTTGAGTTTTGTGCTGGTGGAAAATTCGAATTTGCTGCTGAAATTTTTTGGTGCGACAGTTGAGTATTCATTGAAATGTCTTTCAGTGGGTTTCGGTTGGAGTATGCCCTTGACGGTAGCTTGAATTACATAGCCTAGAAGGATAGGATGGAGGCGGTGTTTGAAGATAATGGACTGATGGAATTCATCGATAGCGATGTTCCTAAGCGTAATTCTAGCGATGTTGCATTACTTGACACATGGAAAAAGAAGGTAGCAAAGACAAGAAGAATTCTGTTGGAAGGTGTGAAAGACCATATTGTGTCAAGCCTTCATGGGAAAGCCACTCCATTTGAAATGTGGAAGTCTTTGAAAGATATTTTCCAAAGCAAAATCGACCATAGGAAGTTGGCGCTGAAAGATAAGCTTAGAAAAATAAAAATGGAGAAGGGCGACTATATTCCAAAATATCTCACAAAGTTTGTCCAATGTAGGGATGAGCTAGGAACTATGTGGATTATAGTTGCAGATGATGAATTGGTGAGCTTGGCTCTCCTTGGGCTTCCGAAGAGTTGGCATAGCTATGAATACTCTGTCAATGGACGGGAGAAACTGTCGTATTGGGAGCGACTTTAGTCGGATCTTGTGTAGGAGGAGATAAGGCGGAATACCAGGGATGGCTCTTCATTGAAGAATGATGATGAAGAGAATTTTTCTTTGGCTACCAAAGTAAGCAAAGGGAAGGGGAATAAATCCCATCCAAAATCCGAGGCTAAAGGCAAGAAGCTAGATTTGTCCAAGGTGAAGTGTTTTCATTGTCACGAACATGGGCATCTCACCACTAACTACCTACAGAAACAAAAGAACAAGAAGGTTTCTGGAGCTGCAACTGGAGAGTCCTTAGCCTTGCAATTTGAACTTGATTTCTCTTTGATCGCATTCTTGGTTTCAAGCGCAATGGGATCGGTGTGGTATCTTGATAGTGGTGCTTCCTTCCATATGATGGGAGACAGGGAGTTTTTTAGTGACTTGGAGGAGAAGGATATCCAAATGCATATAGAGATGGGAAAATATTGGACGGATAAGTCATTCTTGCAGACAAGACAGACCTCCCAAGTGTCCTATGGACAACTAGCAATAAACGGACAAACAAAACTATCTTTCTCTAGATATATTGCGATTCATAATTAAATGTTATAAAGGTTTAACGATCTTACCTTTGACCCAACGCTTATTTGTAGTAGTAGTCCTTCAGTCACCCGAAAGAGTTGCCTTCGAATATCTGCAATCACAAACAAAAAAATATCAAATTTCACCTGCATAGCATATATTCATAAATCATATCCATTATGGTGATCAAGGAATCCATAAAATAAACCAATCAATTGAAAGCTCATTGAGAAAAACAGATTTATTTGTATTAACTTAAATAAGGAAGAGCCTTACAACCGTGTCCACCTTGATGTCATACAGGCCTTCCTGGGGTCCGGAACAGGCATTTCCTTTACTCTAATCAGCCTTGCACTCTTCCAACTGAGATACATACAGGTATGTAATCTTTCCCACATGAAATCTCATCTAAAAGGGTCTAAGTTTCAACAGCACTTCACCTCCAACAATACTAAAACTTCAACTCATCAATTGAGGCTGCCCTATGCCTCTTTTTATAGTGGAAGAGAGGAGGTTACAGCTCCATACAAGAAGGGATAGAATCAAAGGGATTAGTTCCTTACATCAAGGGGTTAGCTCCTTATTGGATGGGATGCATGAACATGAAAGGAGCATACTTTCCATTGCAGGAATGTTCCTAGAAGCTTCCAAAAATGACTTAAATTGAGCTTCTATATTTTACTTTCACCTTTTCTAACCTTTTACAGGGGTCCGCACTTTTAATAAACATAAAGTGCGCTTGGCTACTCATGATTTATAGCCAAAAGGTGCGGGACCATAGGCAAAAATAGGAGAAATTTTGGTACCAGAGTTTTAAGACTTTTATGAGCTTTTCTCTTAGTTTCAAGGCTTGACTTTAGAAACTTTGATATTGTAGACTTCTAAGGGAGTACTAAAATGTCATGGTGACAAATTTCAGTGTAAAAAATTGCCCCCTAAAGTGCCAAATCTGAGAATATTCGAAGAGTTATGTGCTTTATCATTTCAAGGATTAGGCTGTGGACACCCCAGTCAGAACCCTGTAAAAAACATTCAATGCAACACACACACACACACACATATATATATATATATCATCGTTGAGGTAGGCATTCCCATACTCAGATCAAAACTAACTACACTTGTTCTGATATATAAATTATTTTAATATTACATAAATAGTGTAGACACAACATGGGCGTAGCCATCTGTAATGAATCGTCTACTGCATAATGAATAATAAAACTCCTTGCAGCCTGGATGGTGGAAAATAGATCCAGGGTCTTGATTTCTGCTTCCCAAACTAGTACAATTCTATCCATGCGATTAAATGGGTTGAATTCGAACATGGCAGAAACCACTTGATTACCAGTAAATGATGTGAAATTTTAACAAGTGTGAGAGAAACCAACAATAATGACAATGGCTCTCAAATTACTCAGTACAATCCATAAAATGTGAATAAGTGATCTGAAGTTGAACATTTCACGGAATCGTTTGATCGAAGGTCAATGATGCAACCTGTCGTCGAAGGCGAGAAACCTGCCATTAAGGCATGCAGATTCCAAGGTACTGATGGATAGATCAACTTCCTAGATGATGAGCTGTTGTCGATAGAAAGTGATCTGTCATAAGAAAGCTTAAGACACAAAACCATAAATCAATTTTTGAAGAAATTTTTTGCAAGGACTGACTTAGGGATGGTCAACGTGAATGGAGACAAGTGTTTGCAGATGAATGGTTTATTTGAATGTCTTCTTGAACACATAACGACACTGCAGATGGTTTGGTGACAATTGCCCTAAGCTAATACCCAGAAACTGGCTGAAGACTTTCAAAGTGATTTGATTAACTAATAGGCAAAGGATTTCCCAACCCAGGTGGAAGTGTGACAAAAAGTGTCGTGTTCAAGAGTGGTGTAATGCTTTTTACAAATAAAAGTGTAATAAACGAATCTGTTTTTCTATCTTTTCCCCCACCATTTCTAGCAAGTACCTCTTTATTTTTGACAAGCTTGAGGAGGATAACATTTGCTTGTTTATAAGCTCATCCTTCGGATGAGTCCAACTTAGTTTAAAATTGAACCCTAAGAAGGAGTGGTCCGTTCCTATTTGTAATCGACAGGTCCTTTACTGTTAAATTTTAACGAGTCCAGTATAGGAGAAACTTGGTGTTTTTCATTTTTAGGGAGTCAGAAGAAAAAAAACTTAAGAAAACTCCATGGGTGTACTTTTTCGTAATTTTAGTCTCTCAGGCCCGAAAAAGGATAAAATAATGCAAGAGAGAACTCTATTGACCATGATTAGTCAACATATACCTTTTTCGTAAATAGTCCATTTCAGTCCGGAAAAGGGGTAAACTTATATTGAAGGGATGACTGTTCATTTACTTTAACGAGTTCGAATAGTCAAGTACTCGGCAATCTTTTCATTTTTAGAGAGTCTGAAAAGGGCTTAAAAGAGGACTCCATGGTTTCGCTTTTTCGTAAATTTTCAAAGAGCCCGAAAAAGTGATAAAAGTTTACTCTTCGTAAAAAATGACCATTTTGCCTGAAAAATCTGTTATTCTACACAAAAACTCGAAAAACTAAACATACCTATTTCAATAATAAAAAATGTATTGAAAAAACTGACTTTTTAAAGTGAAAAATAAACAAATTTAAAATTTATCTATTCAAAAAAACTTATAAAAAGGAGTTTTTCAAGTTCATTTTTACCGTTTGGGTTTGGAGTGAAATTTTAGAGCTTTTGGTAGAAAATACTTCGGAGAAGATTCTGGGCAAAACCGACCGTCGGAATCAAAAACCGTTTGTTTCAGGTAATCCACAACCTCCTTATCTTGCTTTCAATCTCTTCAATTTTTTAAATTAGGGTCAAAATTTCATTTTTGGGAGGAAAATATGTTGAAAAATTCACCCTCAAGGGTCCGCACCTAAGATATTAGGTACCTGCGGACCCCAACATTTTTCTACAAAGAAAAATGTCGTTGCCCCGCACTTTTAACACAGGGCTCGTGCAGAGCTACGCACTGTCCCTGAGCGTAAAGTGCGGGGGTTCCATAATGAAATTAAAAACATATTTTCTTCCTAAATTACCCAAATTTTTTTCTTCAAAATGATTCTAATCCTTCATTTTACTTGTTTTAGGATATATACAATGCTTATTTGGTGAGAACGGGAGCACGAAGAGGTAGATGAAGCAACAATAAATCATCAACCTACTTTGAAAGCTTTAAGAGTATGCAGGCTTTACAAATTTTGGGCTATTAGTGGCATGAGAGCTCAAGTGGATCTTCTTACTTGGCTTGTAAATAAATGGGATGTTCAGGACCAGTGTTTCGTGATCGAAGGTCACCGGCTCGAGATTGAGCTGAAAGACGTCTATTTTTTGACTGGTTTTTCCAGGAGAGGCGAACTACTATCTTTATTTGGGGCTAGGTCAAGTGGCCAGTCTGTTGCCAGCCTACAATTAGAGTTTTGTAATGATGAAGCCAATCCCTGAGACAAATGGATTGACATAAAAACTATCATCCGTCTCGAGCTAAAAGTGATCGCTTTTACCGTTGTCAAGTTGTGTGGAAGTGCAGCTTTGCATGTAGCCACTGGATCTCAGATGCGCATAGCAGTAGATTTCTTTCGAGGCACCATATTCAACTGGTGCGAGGTAGTGTTGGAAAATGTGCAAGGCCAAATTACCAGAGCAAAGAATGGGAAGCTAAACAACTTTGGATATGGGTCCATTGTAGTCACCTTTGCTTTAGAGAGGATCCCCATGTTAGACCCGCAGCATATTTCTGTTGATGTTGGTCAACCTCGAGAGCCTAGGATGGTTCTTTGGGTTGCTTTGATGGCCCGCCACAGTGAGGGTGGGGAGATTGTTCAATTTCCCTCGACATATTTTCGATGGCTGGAATGCCAAATTTTTGTTATAAATAATTTTCCTTATGCTGGCATGGATTTTCATGGCAACCGGGAAATGCCCCTTCCTCTAGGAGCTTAGTGGGATGAATCAAGTAAAAAATATTTTTTTGAATTTTTCTAATTTCTAATTTTTATTTTGTTTTTAAATCATCCAAAACTGATAACAAAATTTCAAATGCAGATGTGGGTCCGAGTTGACCAGCCATTCTCTGCCCCTTTGATCAGAGGCAAAGGGATGCAACAGCAACAGCACCACACCCACAGGATCAGACTGTAGAGATCCTGACTGATTTAGAGCACCATTTGGAGCGGCTCACTATAGATATTCCTGAGACCACCATAGATGATATCTCGCTCCGTCTACAGAGATATGTCATTGGTGTTCTTGGACCATTCAGGAGGTTTTTGACTAGGGTGGCACGAGCAGTGGTGTATTATCATGATCATCACCACGGATAGTGGATGATTGACTTATAGACTCATTTTTGTATCACTTTTTTCCGATCATAAGGCATTTTGAGCCTATGATCGAAGACGATGTACTATTTTTTGAACACTACATCTATACTATGCTATACTATTATTTCCAGTTTACCTGTTCAATCATGTTATGGAATGTTGATTTGTTACTTTGTTATCACAAATGTCTATTTATAACATTAGAAGAAATTGCATCTGCTAATGTCTTTAAATTTCTTGGAATGTGTTGATACTCAATATAATCAAACTCTTGTTCCAAGAGATGAACCCTTAAAAATAATCTTAATAATATTGGATTTATAATGTCATATACTCGGTTTAACTGTAATACAACGAGTTCAGAACCTAACTTAACGATCAAACTCCAAATTCCAAATGAAATGGATTCCGATAATAATTCAATAACTACACTATATTCGGCAATATTGTTTGTCGTTTGACCAAGACTTACCCCATGCATCGATACTAACTCGTTAGTGAGTGAGTAAATAACCCAAGCTACGAAAGAGATGTTCCATGTACTACGACAAGCGGCATCAGAAAAACCAATATACGTTTGAAAGGATGTCGACATCTGCGATATCAAAAGTATCCAGATAAGCGGGAATAATAGTAAGAGCACACTTACGCTAGGCACACGTTTCTAATCTATATCACACCAACTAAAAACTAACTAATATACAGAGAAGATCTCCACACAAAGTCAAGCATAATATCTCTTCAGATAAAGTCCATTTCTGGGTTTACCCAAATAGACTCCGTCAAAATCAATCAATTCATAGGCCCCTTTTGCAAGCTGTCGCTTGACAATATAAGGACCATGCCACATGGGTTCAAATTTCCCAGCCCCCTGTTTATCATTGGCTTGATCATAAATGAAAACTAGGTCTCCTTTTGAAAAATTACGAGGGGTAACACTTCTATCATACTGAGCTTTCATTCTTTTCGCATGAGCCTCGGTAGCTAATGCAGTGTTGCGTCGATTCTCATCTAATTGAGCCAAGTATAAAAAATGTTTCTCCTCTTCAAAAGTGTCTATTAGTAACTCTATGGCTAGTTGGAGTGACAGTATCTTGCATTCAATGGGTAATACTGCTTCTAAATCGTAAACCAGTTGAAAAGGGGTAAAACATGTCGATGTTTTTGCTGAGGTTCGATATGCCCAAAGTGCTGAAAAGAGCATGGTATGCCAATTCAACTTATGAATTCCAATGATTCGTTTTATCATGGTTACTAAAACTTTATTAATCACTTCAACTAACCCATTGGCCTATGGATAATATGGTGTAGAACTATCATGGCGCAGGCCAAGATGGTCTGTTAACTCGGTCATCATGATATTTCGAAAATGGCTCCCGTGATCAGTAATTATCGCTTGGGGTACACCGAAACGAGCAATCACATGATTGAATACGAAATTAGCTACAGTTTTTCCATCTGCCACAAATGTAGGCATCGCCTCGGCCCATTTGGTAAAATAGTGTACTGCTAGAATAATATACCCATTCCCCCCAGCCGAGTGAGGTTACATGTAATGAAATCAATACCCCATTTTTCAAAAGGACCGATAGCAATTATGAGGTGAAGAGGAGCAGGTGGTGCACGCATTTTTCGATCGAAGATTTGACAATTATGAAATTTTCGGACCGCGTAAATACAATCTTTAAACAAGGACGGCCAGAAATAACCTACGCACAATATTTTTTGGGCTGTGGTGTACCCAGACATATGACCACCACATGCTTCGGAGTGATAGTCATTCAAAACCTTTTCGGCTTCGTCATGAGTTAGACAACGTCGAAAAACTGAGTTTGCACCACGATGGTATAGTGTGTCGCCAACAATATGATATTGTTGAGACTGGAAACAAAATTTTCATCGTTGTGACCATGAAAGCTCAGGCCAACAAGATTGGGTCTGAAGATATACAATAATATCTCCATACCATGGAAGAATGGTACTAATAAGAAACAAGGATTCATCCGTGATTGGTTGTTCCACCACAGTTTCTGTATTAATACGTGGGAAATCACACATAAGTTCAGCAAATATCAATGATTTCTTGGATTTGGACTTTTCAAACTCCAAATCAAACTCCTGCAGGATAACAATCCATTTAGAGTATTTTCCCCCTAGAAATCGTTTAGTCAAGATGTACATCATAGGGTTACAATCAGAGATCACTATCGTTTTGCGTAAAAGTATGTAGTGACGAAAACGTTGGACAACTTGAACAACTGCCAAGGCCAATTTCTCCACATGTGAGTATTTGATCTCAATCAGATGCAAATTTTGACTAAGATATTAAATCACATGTTCACTATGGAATTCATCTTCCTGAAATAAAACCATCCCTATCGTGGAATTGGAAGCGGTGAGGTACAAAAAGTAATCCTGGTTGTAGTTGGGAGGATGCAGTAACAGTGCATGGGTCAACGCGTTTTTAAAAGCATCAAAAGATCTATTAGTGACCTCATCCCAAAAGAAAGGAATGTTTTGTTTCAACAACCTAATGAAACCTTTTGTTAACTCGGCGTAGTTAGGAATGAATCGACGTAAAAAATTTTCTTTCCCTTACAAACTTTGGAGTTGGCGAAGAGTAGAAGGAGGAGGTAAATTGATGATTGCCTCAACCTTCAATGGATCGACACGAATTCCTGCCTTTGAGACAATAAATCCCAATAATCGTCCAGATTCTACGTAGAAAACACGTTTGTGAGGATTCAAACGAATCTTATAGTGCCTACATCGTATAAAAATGACTTGTAAATGAGTAATATGATCTGCTCTACATGAAGAATGAGCAGGAAAATCATCAAGGTAGGGCTGCACAATATGCTTAATGTCGTGAAATGCATAAGCCATGGCCCTTTGAAAAGTGGTGCCAACGTTCTTATGGCCAAAAAGTAATTTGCGATAAGCAAAATTTCCCCATGGACAAATGAAAGTTGTTTTAGGTTGATCTGTAGGGAGTATGTTTATTTGATTGTAGCCGGAAAATCCATCCATGAACGAGAACACTTCACTTCCAGCACAATCGTCGATAATTTGATCGATGTAAGGGGTTGTATAATTGTCTTTAGGACAAGCTCGATTTATATCCCTATAGTCGATACATACTCTTATTGTTCCTTGTTTTTTATTGACCAGAACAATATTATATACCCAGTCCGTTAACAGGATCAGATAAATAAAACCTGCATGAAGTAATTTTTCAACTTCTGCTTTGATAGCGGTAGCTTTTCTTGGATGAATCTGACGTAATTTTTGTCTGATGGGTTTGGCATCTGGGTATTTCTTAATTTCATGAACAACAACTGATGGATCGATTCCTGTCATTTCTTCATATGACCAGGTAAAGATGTCATAGAATTCCTGAAACAAGGCTTTATATGCTTGAATTTCTTGAGGCGTACAAGAAGCACCTATGTGAATGTTTTCAACAATTCCAGGTTTTACTGAAATGTCAAGAGGAACCGTCGTAGAAATATTTTCTAAATTCAATTCAAAATTGGAATGTGAGAGAGGATTCTGAGGTTCTTTGACGTAATTAGTTGTAAAAATGGAGGAAAAATCATTCTCAAAATGATCAAGATCAGGTAAAAACGAAGACCTATGGTGTAGATCTTCCCATGGTAACTCATCTACCGACAAGAATTCACGAATATGTTCATTAGTATGGAAAACTTGTTGAGCGGGATCCGAAATTAGTGTTGAAGCTAAACTCGATATTGAAAATGACTCCTGATTGATCACATTCACTGGATCAGGCTCGGTTGAAGGAGTATCAGAAAATGATTGTACTTGCTGATATGCTAGCTCAAAAGGACTCAAAGGCATCGGGCCCTCAAAAGAATCCAATTCTGATTCTGAAGGTACTATCCAAGGATCATCAAAAGAAATAGTACTTGATGTAATCATATTGATATTAGCAATAGGAGTTTGTACATTGGGAGGATGCATGGAAAATTTTCCTAGTAAAGCCGAATATTTAATCAAACCTACTCCGACATCCTTATAAGGGATAGTCGATTTTCCGATATGTTGGATGCCATCAGTAGAGGCTGGGTCGCATGAATAATATGAGAGCTGAACTATCTTAACAATATTTCCCTTATGAGGAAATATGATGAGATGAAAGATCGATGATACAACAACAGTCATGGCATAAGACCAACTGCGACCCAGGAGAAGGTTGTAATCCAGAGGGGCATCAACCACCTCCACATTTAGATTAACCACTTTTCCTTCGACCTCTATTGGTAGATCTTGTAAAATACCATATGGCTGAAAATCTCTTCCATCAAAAGCTTTGAGAATAGTTGGTGATTGGTTAATTGTTGGAGAACCAAGTGATTTCCAACATTTTAATGAAATTATACATGTAGAAGCCCCTTCATCAACAACAATACAAAAGATACACTTGTTTTTTACTATTAATGGAATTTGAAAAGCCATTTGATGAGGTAGGCAGGGTGTAAAATTTTATAAATCGAATATCATGAGGTTCGAATCCTGGAGATCTACAGCTCCTAAGGCTGACAAAAGTAATTTTCTTTGGGCTGGGCATGATTGCAATACTTCCAAAGCCGACATTCCTGAAGGGGAAATTGTCAAATCTTCAACAATATTGTAACTCTGAGCAGCTCTCGCATGTGGATTAAAAGCTAATTTATGAAGTACACCTTTTGCAGGTGGTTTAATCACTAATTCAGGATTTTGTTTCTTGATCTGTAACGGATCAGAAACTGAGGGAGATGTAGTCGATACAAAATTGGATGTTTTTGCTTCTTTACCAGTATTTTTACTACTGTAATCTTGCGATCGCGTCGCAACCATGAAAATATCCTCAAATGGATTGGAGGAAGATCCAACCATGTTACTATCTTGAGTGGGAAAGGGATCCTTCAAGACAGCAGGTATAGGCGAACCTTAACGAATTTTGATACCTTGGCTCTATGCGGGCACTCTTTTGTAAAATGATCCTAGTCACAGATGAGACAAGGATATCGAGGTTTGTGTTTTTCGTCAGTTGGTTTAGTTGTATCAGTTTTCTCTTTTGAAGATTTTTTCTTTTTATTCTTGCATTTCTTCTTACCACCAATTTTAGATTTGGTCATAGATGTCTCTACAACATGGATATCGATGGAAGTTTCTAGGGAAGAATCTCCTTTGGGTAAATCGGGTAAAGTGATAATAGGAGAAGTAGTCTTGGAAGACTTCTTCTTACTCTTACCAGTACTAACAGAACCAATTACATCATCAGCGGCATGAGAGCCAGAAGGAGTTGTAATTAACTGACCAGGTCTTGGTAAATCGGGGATTTTATCATACAGAGTACTTGACTGAGTATAGACAAGGTCAAGGTACTAAGCCTGAGCAATAACTTGCTCTTCCGTAACAACACCTCCTTTGGCCACATCTTCAGTAATTTTGGGCAATAACGATTTAATAAACCATTCAACCAAAATTTGATTAGGAATAAAGACTTTCACTAAACGCTTTCTATGTCTCCATTCATGAATGTGATCAGATATGTACGTAGACATATACTTATTTAATGAAGTCAGCAATTCTATGCCATTGTCATATCTGACAGGAAACTGAAAATGGGTTAAGAAAGTAGTAGCTACTGCATAAAAATTATTAAAAGAGCCGCATGGTAACTCAATGTACCATTTGGCAGCTGGACCAATGAGAGTTCTCTGAAAAAGGCATAATTGAATAGAATCATTGACTAGTGAATTGGATGCGCACCAGAGGTGATAAGTCATAATGTGAATAGATGGGTCCTCTCCTGACTTACCTTCAAATTTTGGAATATCACTAGGCAACTTATTAGGCATCGATGACCAATATGGAAGATAAAAAATGGGATCGTTCATAAGGCACGACAGATCTGGTAAATCTAAAGTTGCTATGAATGGTAACCGATGGCTAGGGTCTTAATAACCTTGAGTGATCAAACCAGTGCCAGGAGGAGGATAGCCGGGATATTATGGAATCGGATGTGCATTTGGAATCGTGAAACCTCCTGGGTAACCAGGATTAACTGGACCATACTGGGGTTGTTGAGGTATTTGATAAGTATACCTAGGGTACAACTAATACTAATACGTTGGATTTTGTGTAGCTTGACCAATTTGATACTATCCCTCATATGGTTGATAAGTAAACTGTGGTTTACTAGAGACAATCGTACTAGTACCAGCTTGTCTTATAGGCATCTGGACCATAGTCTGAATTGTAGGTCCTGACTGTGGTATAGAGGCTTGAGGAATCTGCACTGATGCAGGGATAGAAGAAACTGGAGCTACAGATACTCCAGAAATAGGTGTTGTAGGTTGAACATAGGTTGCAGTAGTTGCAGCAGTTTGAGGCTGAGTCTAAGGTGTACTAGGCCCATGTTGCTGAAAAGAACCAGGTGCAAGGATTTGAACAATAGGCTGAACAGGTCGCTGGGTTGGACCAGAAACTAAAGGCTGTCTAGGTTGATTAGGTAACTGCACATTAGGTTGCATAGTCTATTGAATTTGCGGTGGATTCCACACCATGTTCATCCCAGGGTATTGACCCATAGAAGGTTGTACATATGAAGGACCACAACTTGATTGAACGTAGGGTTGATAATTAAGTGGTAAATTTCCGGTTCCTTGTAAAAATGATTGACCGGAAGGTGGTTGGAAACCTTGATTTGGTACTGACCTTGAGGTTGATAACCTTGAGGCACGTACTGAATCTAGGGTTGATAAGGACCTTGAGGAATATACTGAGTCTAGGGTTGACCTTGGGGTATGTACTGTCCTTGAGGTTGATAACCTTGAGGTATGTACAATCCTTGAGGTTGTTCTCTAGGTAAATAATATTGTCCTACAGTTTGTCCTGGTAGAAAATTACCTTGAGGCTTCCCCCCAGGCGGTACCTGACTACCTTGAGGTTGAGGATTTGGAATATTACCAGACATCATAAAAATTTGCTCTGTGTTGGACGTTTCAGTTTTAGTTCCATTTGTACCAGTTGATAACACTTGTTTAGTTGGTCGAGGAGTTTCTCCTAAGAAAGTACCAGAGAGTGACTGGTACCCCGAAGGAACAAAAGGACCACCATATAAAAATGTTTCCGGTGATTGGGAAAACATAGATGACTCATTTGAAATAATTGATGAAGGATATTAACCCCTTGGTGTAGGATGAAAAGGAATTCGGGGTGGTGAAAAACTAAGACTCGGGTTTTCTAAAAAATATGTCAATGACAAATACCAAGAGTCACTTCTAAAAGGACTGTAGAATATAGATTCACGCTCCCTAAGATTCAAAGTCTGTTGGGTTTCGGGAAGAGTGACTTCTTCGTCTGGACCGACAAGTTCTTCAATGGAAATGAGGTCAGAAGGAAGATTTTCAGTAATGACATGTCTTACCCTAAGTGAACCAGGATCACTAGAATTTGGAGTAACAAATCCTGAAGATGGTTCCAAAACAGCAGGTTTGGTGTCAGGTTCAGAAATTTCAGGTTCTTTAGCGAATTTACTGGAAGGAGAAATAGTACCAGTAAGCTAAGAAACTGAAATCGGCTCTTGAATATGCTCTATTGTTTGTATTTGATAATCAGGATGAACAACTATAGATGAATCTCCTGTTTCTATTGATCTAATTCTACTGTCAGTAGGCAATACTAGAGCTCGCAGCCCTTCAAGTTGGCTTGGTGTATATTCAAGGGGCTTCCCCTGAAGTCTACACGATTGTCTTGGTAATTCGGCCACGATAAAAAATTATTAATCACACCCAATCAAATGAAAATTTCAATGAAAAACTCATAGAGTCACTAAAGAAAAAAACAAATGAATCACAAGCCTAAAAATCTAGGAGATCAAACCACACACAAACAGTAACTTCCCACATTAAAAACACTAGTTGGTGATGAAATCTAATGTTATAGTATTTAATGCAGAAAGGGCAGTTGGAACAGTTATCCCGACAACCTACTTAATGAAATAGACTGGTGCAAGTTTCTCCACTTAAACCATTTCAAGTGAAGATAACCCTTCAAAGAGTCCAAGTGAGTCTAGTCGACGTCTGCTCCAGGTACAGTGGGATCTTTCCTCCACCGTCACCTTAGGAAAAAATCGTAAGATTATGGTCACTATGGTTACCAATAGGAACTAATATACCTAGGGAATAGTCTACGGTCCGAAATATGCTCAAGGGCAGAGTAACAAAGCTCAATCCCCTTGAAGGATCCTTGACATAATCCAAGTTATACCGACAAGTGACCGTAGGCTCCTCGACAATGGTCTATATGAGGTTTACCGTTGTTAATACGTGCATATCTTCTATCATCCCCAATGAGATAGAATTGATTATCTCACTGGTTCATATATGACCTCTTGCTTGACTCCTTTAAGAGGAGCTTCCTAGAGCATACAAGCGACTATTGGATTTTTTCCTACCGCAAGATCAACTACTTGTTTGTTTTAACTATCTTGGAGAGTTAATTACTCCCTACTCCAAGACACTAGCCTAAGCTATATTGGTGAAAAGAGCCCTAGAAATATAAAAGTTACTAGATTAATTTTAATTTAAGCGTTGATTTTAAAAAATTGTTTCTTAGGAAAATAGGTGCGAAAGTGAAACTGATGATTTGAAGTGACCCGACTCAAATCATACTAAAAATGCATTTATTATGAGACTTTCAATGAATTCTAGCTAAAGGAAGAGTTGAGAAATGCAATCTTCTAAAAACAAATATTTCCTTCAAACAATAATAAATGAAAAGAAATCTAATTTCAATGAGAACTCAAAATGATCTATGCTCAATAAAAAATCCCTTTTTGTTCAAGATCGAAATTGAAAACTAAGTTTTTCTTCAAAAGACACTACAATTTCTAGAAAAGCACTCAAAGCTAAAAAACATTAATATTGAGATCTAAAAATTCTAAGACTAAATCTGAATTAAAACTTCAAATATTTTAAGGATGTCTTAATTAGCTTGTAATCTAACTAAGAATATTCTTTGCTTGAATAAGAAAGAACTTGAAAAAACATCCAATTTTCGTTTTTTAAGTGAAATTCCAACTTATTAACAAAATTTTTTAACGATTTGCAAATGAGAAAAGTGGAATCTAAATCTCATAAAACAATTTCTGCTATGATGTCAGACCCAGCAAGAAAACAAGAGAATACCAGTGATCTAAAGGCATACCAAGGTTTCTAATATCTGAGCGGGATGTAAGACAAAGCAAAAATCATTATAACATTTAGATCTTTCAGAAAATAATTCAAAACTAAAAATGTTGAAATAAACTCTTAACCAAGGCTTTCTGACAGAAGATACAGGTCTGGGTAATCACTTAGAACCTAAAAAACTAATCTAGAAAAGAGGATTTTAAGATTTTTCAAAAATTTTGATAGGGTCCAGAGGATTCAATGCAAACCAGTGTGGTCCCACACTGTGGATACAGGAAAAGTGTGGAACTGCCCGCATTATCTTTAAAGGCAAAGAGCGGACACAAGAAAACAAGAGAAAAAAAAATTTCTCAAAGATTTCTCAGGGATTCTACAGTGATTAACTACCCAAGACAGTATAAATCAATCAAAATCAAGAAACATAAATTCATAAATCAAAATTAAAATAAATCAAAGCTCAAATCGATCCCCAGTGGAGTCGCCATTTTGTTGGACGGATAAGTCGTTCTTGTGGAGAAGACAGACCTCCCAAGTGTCTTACGGACAGCTAGCAACAAATGGACAAACAAAACTATCTTTCTCTAGATATATTGTGATTCATAATTAAATGCTATAAAGGTTTAACGATCTTACCTTTGATCCAACGCTTGTTTGTAGTAGTAGTCCTTCAATCACCAGAAAGAGTTGCCTTCGAGGATCTGCAATCACAAACAAACAAACATCAAATAGCACCTGCATAGCATATATTCATAAATCATATCCATTATGGTGATCAAGGGATCCATAAAATAAACCAATCAATTGACAACTCTTTGAGAAAAATAGATTTATTTGTATTAACTTAAATAAGGAAGAGCCTTACAACCGTGTCCGCCTTGATGTCATACAGGCCTTCCTGGGGTCTAGAACAGGCATTTCCTTTACTCTGATCAGCCTTGCACTCTTCCAAACGAGATACATACAGGTATTTAATCTTTCCCACATGAAATCTTAGCTAAAAGGGTCTAAGTTTCAATAGCACTTTGCCTCCAACAATACTAAAACTTCAACTCATCAATTGTAACCCCTTGAGGCTACCCTATGCCTCTTTTTATAGTGGAAGAGGGAGGTTACAGCTCCATACAATAAGGGATAGAATCCTCCTTCAAAGGGATTTGTTCCTTACATCAAGGGGTTAGCTCCTTATTGGATGGGATGCATGAACATGAAAGGAGCGGACTTTCCACTGTAGGAATGTTTCTAGAAGCTTCCAAAAATGGCTTAAACTGAGCTTCTAGATTTTACTTGCGCCTTTTCCAACCTTTTACAGGGGTCTGCACTTTTAATAAACATAAAGTGTGCTTGGATATGCATGATTTATAGCCAAAAGGTGCAGAACCGCAGGCAAAACTAGGAGAAAGGGCGGTACCAAAGTTTTAAGGCTTTTATGAGCTTTTCTCTTAGTTTCAAGGCTTTACTTTAGGAACTTTGATATTGTAGACTTCCAAGGGAGTACTAAAATGTCATGGTGACAAATTTCAGTGTAACAGCGACGATGGTAGATACAGTGCAACCAGCATTGGAACCATTACCTTTGAGAGGGAGTCAAGTAAACCATTTCTGTTGAAAGACGTTATGCATGTTCCAGGTCTGAAGAAGAACTTGGTCTCGGTTGCAATTGTAATATTCCTACATTTGCAGCTAATAGGAATATTAATTTTTCTCCAACCACATAGCTAGATGAATAAATGGGTAGGGATACCCATAAATATTTCTAACAGTAATAAAAACCCTCCTAATGGGGAAAGTATCATATTCACAACTGGATAAAAATAGCTTCATGTGTGAATAGGGCTTAATGCATGTGGACAAAGTCATTTTTGACCAAGTCAACTAAGTTAAGAAGGAGGATGTGGAACATTAATGAAGATAAATCAATGGGAATATAGATCTATTTAGATAGATAGAATAAAGCCACATCGAGTGTGGAAGAATAATTTGCATGGAGATCCAGTCAAGGATGATCCGGTCAAGATTGACTAAATCAAACAACATTGTAAAAAGACGAGTTAGATTAATGGAGATAACGTAATTTTGGAGGGAGATTCATTGCATGAAGATGGAAACCCTAATTAGTGGGATCAAAGGTGAGAAGGCTCACATTGTATATAAGGAGGATGATGATAGCCATATGGGGTTAGCTTATGATTATGATTTTATGATTATATGGTCTAGACATATTTATTTCTCTGGCTGTTTAGCTGAGATAGAGTGATGTTTAGCACAAGGTATTCCTGTTTAGGAATTCCTTTTCTTCCATTGAGAAACTATTGGAGGAGCCTTGCACTATATTTTCCAATATTTAGCTTGAGGAAAAGCTTCATCTTCCTTTGAGAGCACATATCCTGTTGAGGGTTTGACTGTTTCAAAAAGCTGCAGCATGTGGAGGCTATATATTCAAATCTAGGCCATCTCAATATTTATTTTCAGTGGGGAGGTCTTTTAATCCATTGGGAGGACAATATTGAAGGTTGTGAGCTATATTTTCATATCTTGGTTGTAGGCCAACATCATTTTATCTCCTACAGCGCAGAGAGAGTCTAGATCTGCATTATTTCTGAAGGAGCTGTTGTAGGGTGATTCAATGCACCATTTGGAGAGCTGGTTTTCTAAGTGTTGGGGATCTACCCTTCACTTTGGAGATCTGTGGGAGGAAATTAGTTTATTTCTTACATCAGATCAGATCCAATTTCTAGATCTGAATATTTCCATAGATCTACAGTCTTAAAACTTAGATCTATGTTGTGTACATGGTGTATTGTTGAAAACCCCAAGGGGGATTGATAAAAGAGCTTGTATAGTGCATGTTCGATCTACTATAGATCTAATATTTTGTCCACATACTTGCTCTAGATCTGATGTAAAACCTAATGTTTTTGCAGAGGTAATAAAATAATGTTGTCATGGTATTCCAACTTTCATACATGGTTGCAGTCTCTATTTTTGCATGATTTTCAACTATTTATGGCGTGGGAGGCCTGTTTAACTATGCAATAGTGATTTGTTTCTGAAATCATTTCATATATAGTTACTATAATATCAAATCTAAGGGATCCATGAGCTACATTTACATTTCATTGCACATATTTCTGAAAAATGCGTTATTTTACCATGTATTGTTGAATAGCCCCATTATGGGATATTACAACAATGTTGGAGGATAGAGGTTATGACGTTGTTTTCAGTGAAAGAAAATATTTCCTACGACATAAAACAATGGTTCAAACCAAGAGGATAGGGATTCAAGTTAAGAATCTCTACAAGCTGGAGGTAGATGGATGCGCTGCAATGATGGGCAAAGCAGAAGAAGTGGTGAGCCGGGATGAGGGAAAATTATGGCACAGGAGATTGGCCATCTTCACCATGGCGCCTTGAATATTTTGCAGCATATTTCTACTAGACTTCCCAAGGGTACTCTTGTGCAGTCATATTAGTGCAAGGGATGTACTATGGGTAAGTTTGTGAAGACCACCTTTCATGAGAAGGAGAACCGTGCTTCGGTGATCCTGGAGAGAATTCACACAGACGTGTGTGGACCTTTCTCGGTTTCTTCAAAAACAAAACACAGGTATTATGTTATTTTTGTTGATTAATATTCTCGTAGATGTTGTATCTTCTTCATGCAGAAGAAGAGAGAAACATTCTCAAAGTTATGTGAGTTTAAAGCATTGGTGGAGAAGGAGTCAGGGAAGCAAGTGAAGGCTCTGCGGAGCGATAATGGTGGTGAATATATATCGAATGAATTCAAAGACTTCTGTATAAAAGAAGGAATTTGAAGAGAACTCATAGCGCCTCCTAACCCACAGCAGAATGGGGTCGCGGAGTGGAAGAACGAAACGATCGTGGGTGCTAAATGAGCTATGCTACATGACCGGGGCCTACAGATGCACTTGTGGGCGGAAGCATGTAGCACTGCAGTTTATGTGAAAAATAATTGTCCGCATAGATTACTTGGCATGAGTACACTTGAAGAAGTTTTTACTGGTAAGAAGTTGTAATATCCCAGAATGGAAAATGCAGTAATACTTAAACACAATATAAGAATTGCAACTAAGTAAACATTAAATCTCAAGAAAACATCAGAATTTATAGAGAAGCTGAGTTATTTTATTATATTGGAGAATATTTAGTTACACAATGTATAAAATATGAGGATATCTAGCCAAAGAGATGGTCTAGAATCACCCATAAAACATGCTACAATAGGCACTGCGTAACTGGAGAGTCACTGAAGTAAATACTGCGTTGTCCCTTCAGTAGAATATGAATATATGGTTGTAGGTTGGAAAGGAAAATGCAGATCTACTCAAATCTGTAGCTCATATGATGCCTAGATTCAAGATCTGGCCAATGTGATGGATTCCCAAGATAACCTAGAAAGGATTTTCCAGATCTACAATTTTGGAAAATCACCCTCCTAGGATTTGATCCTTGATCTGTTGGGAATTACAGATCTAAAGCTAGATCTAAAAAATAGATGGCTGAAATATGTCACAAGATTAGATATAAGCTTGAATGGTTGATCCCTCCTTCAGATCTACAAGTTAAAAGCTCTAGATTTGGCTTCTCAATCCTCCAATGATGATTATAGCTACTGCAACACAACTGCCAATAGAAACTGTGCTGTGAGGGTAAAGAGAGGCCTTCTGCCTATTAAAAAATTCTATAATAAACTACAGGCTGATGGAAATACTGATGGCAAGGTGAGGGGATGATCCGTCACAGGATTACTAGTTGAAATTCTAGCAACTTCCTCCTTTTGGATCTGCAAAATGGACAGCGTAATTCTTGAAGGTATTACTGCTGCTAGGAGGTCAATAAATTTTGGATTGATGCTAGATCTGAAATGAAGCTCTAGGAATGATGATATATAAGCCCAAGGTGATAGGAATAAACCTTCGCCAGTTCTCCAGCTGAAGTACTGAAGACAACTTCCACCTTCCAAGCTAATCTTTAGAAATATGCAATTTCTGGATATGAATGTTCTACATAAAGTAGGAAAATATATGTTGCACCAATGCTTGATGTAGAATGAAGTAAAATACTATTTCCAGAGCTACTCAAAGAAAGAGGTTGGATTCTCGATTAGGAACACCCTGTGATAAACAACACTTGTAATATCTGCTAAATATCCCAAGAAAGCAATGGAATGTCACATGAAAATTCTAGATCTAAAAATATCCTCAACAGCAATAATCACAAGCATGTCTTCATCCTTTCCTTCATCTTATTTATATAATGTTTGATCCTTCCCATGCCTTGGCCCTCATCTAGACTACGTTGTGCATGTGGACAAGATCCTCCATGTTTGACTGTTTTGTTTGACCAAGTTATCCATCATGTCTAGGTGCAATGTACACCCTCTCCATCATGTGTGAATTAATTGCACAACTTCCTCCATCATCTTATAATGAATGCTCCATGATCTTCTTCTTGACCTCTTTAAGATCTTAGTTGACTGTATCAACCTCCATGTTCTATCTCAACTGATGAGCCATGATCTCCAATTTCATTCACATTAGTAGTTTCTCAACTTCCTCATTATGTAAATCTAGACTTAATTAATCCAAATTCACACACAAAAAGTGGATATTTATTCATATTGAGGATTATGGGTCCTTCCACCCTTTTATTTATTTAATTCATTAAGAAATTTAAGAACTCTAATATTCCAAATATCAGGTGAAAATTTGGGAATATTACAGTCCTCCCTGGAAAAATGTTGCTTGTCCTCAAACAACTGCAAAAGTGGATGCTATAGAAAATATCCTCCCTCCAAATGGCATCCTCATGTGGAAGGCCTTCCCATCTTTCACAATGTGTCATGCATGTCCAGCTCCAAAGTTGCCTCTCTAGAATGTCTACAATCGCCTCCAACTGAAAAGTTAGATACCCTTCCTCATCAATGAATATCCAAATGACAACCATAAGATGATCAAATTTCTCCTCTATACATGAGATACATATGATAAAGTGGTTCATCCCGAAAGTGGAAAGTCCCAACTCATGAACTAGCTCTCCAACCCATGATACATAGATTAGATTGCATACATCAATGACCTCATCATTAGCCATGTTGGCCATGTAGGAATCAAACATCACATCACGATAGTGAAAAAAAAAAGTAGAGACATATGGGAAAACATGTACAATGTCAAACCATACTCTCCTAAAAACAACCAATGCAGAAAATCCTTCTGCTGCCATGCTAAATCATCACGAAAAAAGTTAGAGAGCCATACTCTCTCAAAATAAGCCACCTCAACAATGCTTATTTTTTCCATTCCAAATCATCAATGAGAATATGAGAGCCATACTCCCTCAAAGGTAGTCATCTCAGCAATGCCTCTCGCTGCCATACCACATCATCATTGTATCAATTGTAGTGACCATATTCTCTCAAGAGAAGCCACCTTAATAAGTCCTCTTGCTGCCCCATCACATCATCATTATACCAAGTACAATGACCAAAATCACCCAATAGAAGCTAACGTTGTAAGGCCTCCTATTTCCATCCTCCAGAAATGTCATGCAATGTATGGGAAGAATTCAACCCATACTCTCCCAATAGTAACCAAAACAATAAGGATTAATGCTACCTTCTTGCATTATCATGAGGCAAGTCATGGAGCAACAATAAATAAATGGACATGTGAGATGTCTCATCAACATAATACAAACAAGCTCCTCTATGCCACATCATGTGAGAGTGATACCTTCTCCCAAACCCAAGTACATACATGAACATGAGATACATCCCAAATAGAAATACATGTAGATATATGAGACATACCCCAAACAAGAGTAAATACATGGAGATAAGATTTAACATGTGATGTCCAAAATCTATTCTTAACAATCATAGTAACCATGCCTTCTTCTTATGCATTCTATCATTGAGACTTAAGTCATGAGACAAGAAAATATTAACCTTTGGGTAGTAACCATACTCACCCAAGAGAAACCAGCGCAACCATGCTTCTTGCTGGCCTGTATCATAGATCTGCAAGTGGTTTGGCAACCCCTTGCTCCATACTATCAACCATTCATCCCAATGTGGATGATGGATCTCATTTTGCAAAAACATGGTATCTTCCCATTGTAAGACACCAACCTCCTCAAATTGATGAAGATATTTGCACTCCGTGAAATGTTGAAGTGCACCTCCAATGAGATCTTCTTCTCATCCATGGCCTTCCAAAACCAATGAGGTTTTGGATCTGCTGCAACTAGAAGTCTATCTTTGAGCTGTGAGATGCTCATTGAGAAAGTGTCATCAAGAAAGGAGAAAAGATTTCTCATATCTAGATGTCTACCATTCATCATCTTATCCTCCATTGCTTCATGAGTGAAGCTACTTTCATAATGCTCCAAGAATAATGGGGCCTCATCATTATCACTGCTACTACGTGACAGTGTTGTAGATCTGCAAGCTAATACATATACTGTCTCGAAGAAAGGTACAATATTGATATTATAAATAGTCATTGTACATAGGATCATGCTCACTCCTTCTTCTAAAACTCTAAATTTCAACTCAAGAGGTTGAATGTAGTCCATCCATGACAAACTAGGATAACTTTTCATCTCCTCCTTGATTAGATCAAGGGTCCTCTGCATTGTGATAGTTTGCTGCTTCAAATCAGTATTTGGGTCTAACCCTTGGTCATGCATTGGCCTTGATGGCATGTCCCCATAAGTTTCAATAAGATATACTGAAACAATAGGTGATGAATGTGTATTCATACCTTGGATCAACTGATATGTGGGAAACTCTTGACAGAACACAAGAGTTCCTCTAACCCAGACAATGGTGTCTCCAACTGCTGGTAAGAGAGATGGCTGCTATTCTTCCAATGTGTCAGCGCTGGAATCTTCCTCCTCTTCCTCATGCATCTTCTGAATCATGCATGGGACTCTATGTGTCAAGAGCTCAAGATTCTCTTGCAAAGATGCAAGTATCTCTTCTCCGGATGTAAGTATTTTTGTAGCTGGTGGTGAATGTAGTGACTTCTTGTCGAGAGTGACAAGGATGACATCCTCCTTTGTTTCCTTAGGAAATGTATCTTTATGGCTCATCTATGTATTATTCACATCAAAATTCTTCTTCAACTTGTGAAAGAAATCTAAATATTTAGTCACCTTTGCATGCTCCATGTGACTAAACCACCAATCCTTGGCTCCACCTAAAAGATGAAGTGCTGCAATTTGGACAACCTCTTTTTTAGCCACAGGATGTAGCCTGAAAAATGTATCCAACTCTGTCCAACAAGCCTTAACATTGCTTGAGGAAGACACATCAAATGTAGGAAAATATAATCTATTGTGCCCCTTTCTTATATTGCTTCTATAGGATCTTCTTTCTTCCTTAAGTTCAAAGAATTCTTGGAGAGTTAGACTTTCTTTGAAGGTTTTAGATTGTTCGTTGTACTCCTTAAGATATAAACGGAGACTCTCATGAGTTTCAGGTTCTCTTCTTTCTTCCCTTCTATACCTCTCACATTGTTCAAGGAAAGTGGGCATGGTAGATCTATGAAGAGATCTATGATTCTCCGATTTTCTTTTCTGTTGATAGGAAGTGCTTGGACCTTCCTCTTCAAGTCTTCTTCTTTGATACTTCTTTTGCCATTTCTTCTTCATTTGATAGACCTCCTTGGAGAGATATTGCATATATCTAAAGAGAGGAATGGAAAAACTATCCTCCTTCATGATATATCTCATCTATATGCTTCTTCTTTTGATGAAAATTATGAAGTGTCCACAAGTTGAGCCAAAGATCATGCTCTGATACCACTGTAATATCCCAAAAGGGAAAATGCAGTAATACTTAAACACAATATAAGAACTACAACTAAGTAAAAATTAAATCTCAAGACAACATCAAAATTTACAGAGAAGCTGAGCCATTTTATTATATTGGATAAGATTCAGTTACACAATGTACAAAATATGAGGAGATCTAGCCAAAGAGATGGCCTAGAATCACCCAAAAAACATGCCACAATAGGCACTACGTAACTGGAGAGCCACTAAAGAAAATATTGTGATGTCCCTTCATCAGAATATGAATATATGGCTATAGGCTGGAAAGGAAAATGCAGATATACTCAAATATAGAGCTCAGATGATGCCTAGATTCAAGATCTGGCCAGTGTGAAGGATTCCCAAGATAACCTAGAAAGGATTTTCCAGATCTACAATTTTGGAAAATCATCCTCCTATGATTTGATCCTTGATCTGCTGGGAATTAAAAATATGAAGCTAGATCTGACAAATAGATGGCTGAAATATTTCACAAGATCAGATCTAAGCTTGAAGGGTTGATCCCTCCTTCAGATCTACAAGCTAGAAGCTCTAGATCTGGCTTCTCAATCCTCCAATGATGATTACAGTTACCGCAACACAACTGCTAATAGAAATTGTACTGTGAGGGTAAAGAGAGGCCTTCTTCCTGCTGAAAAATGTTGTAATAAACTCCAGGCTGATGGAAATACTGATGGAAATGTGAGGGGATGATCCCTCATAGGATTACTAGCTGAAATTCTAGCAACTTCCCTCCTCCTTTTGGATATGAAAAATGGACGACGTAATTCCTGAAGGTATTACTACTGCTAGGAGGTCAATAAATTTTTTCCTGATGCCAGATCTGAAATGAAGCTCTGGGAATGCTGATCTATAAGCCCAATGTGATAGGAATAAACCTTCACCTGTTCTCCAGCTGAAGTATTGAAGACAACTTCCACCTTCCAAGCTGATCTTCATAAATCTGCAATTTCTAAATATGAATGTTCTGCAGAAAGTAGGAAAATATATGTGGCACCAATGCCTGATGTAGAATGAAGTACAATACTCTTTCGAGAGCTACTCAAAGAAAGAGGTGGGATTCCCGATTAGGAACACCCTGTGCTAGACAACACTTGCAATCTCTGCTAAACAACCCAAGAAAGCAATGGAATGTCACATGGAAATTCCAGATCTAAAATTATCCTTAATATCAATGGCCACAAACATGTCTTCATCCTTGCCTTCATCTTATTTATATAATGTTTGAGCCTTCCCATGCCTTGGCCCTCATCTAGATTGCGTTGTGCATGTGGACAAGATCCTCCATGTTTGACTGCGCTATTTGACCAAGTCATCCATCATGTCTAGGTGCAATGTACACCCTCTCCATCATGTGTGCATTAATTACACAACTTCCTCCATCATCTTATCATGAATTCTCCATGATCTTCTGTTTGACCTCTTCAAGATCTTATTTGATTGTATCAACCTCCATGATCTATCTCAATTGATGAGACATGATCTCCAATTTCATTAACATTAGTAGTTGCACAACTACCTCATTATGTAGATCTAGACTTAATTAATCCACATTCACACACAAAAAGTGGATATTTATTCATATTGAGGATTATGGGTCCCTCCACCCTTTTATTTACTTAATTCATTAAGAAAGTTAAGAACTCTAATATTCCAAATATCAGGTGAAAATTTGGGAGTATTATAGAAGCCTGATATTTCTCATTTGAAGATTTTTGGCTCACCATTTCACATTCATGTGAAAAAGGACACTAGGAAGAATTTGGAGCCAACTGCAGGAGTTGGGATATTCTTAGGGTACACAAAAACATCCCAAAATTATCGTGTGTATTTTCCAAACATTCGAATGAATATGGTGTGACGGGATATAAAATTCAATGAGGTGAAAGCCATGAAGTTGTTGCTTGAGAGGGAGCTACACTTGCCTGCAGAGGAGGAGCTACTTGTTCCCAAGGATGAGCCTCTAGATGTGGATCAACCATAGGAGGAGATTCATGGAGTGGAGGAGTCCACTCATGCAAAACCAAACATCAGAACATGCAGAAAGCATACCACAGAAGCTTAGAGACTGAAGCTTGATGTGGCATAGAATGTAGGAGTCCCTACATCACAACGCAGATAGAGACAGTCACCTGAATTATTTACTAGATACATGGCTCTTATGAGCAAGTGTATCGTGACAAAGATATCTTACTTTGAATAAGCAGTGCAGGAGCCCACATGGGTAGATGCCATGGTGGAGGAGTATGACTACATTGTCAGAAACAACGTTTGGGAGATTGTTCCAAGGCCGGTGGTGATCCTGGTGGAAATTGGTGGTCACCCGCCTATTCCACTTGGGGCCCCACCATTGTCTCTTTCATTTTTATAGTTTCGGCACAACTTACTATTTTTAGCAGTTTTTTGGGTCCTGAACTTCCGGACCTGTTTTGAGGCCCTAAACGACGTTTTTTGGGAAAACGGGGAGCAACATGGGTCCATTGATCGATGTTTTTCACTCAAAATTTGTATTCCTTGGATAGATATTTCTAATGAGGTATGGTACGTGACAAATGGAGATCATATGCCGAAGTTACATCCCTGGGAAGTTGAAACACCAATTTACCCAAACGGGGCCCATAGTTTTGACGCTTCATCTCCTAGGGTTAGGGTTTTGGCTGTTTAGGATTTCCCATTGTTTCTAAATAATAAATAGGCCCTTGAGCCTCATTTTAACTCAGTTCAGAGGCCTGTAGCTGCCACATCTCTTCTCAGAGATAGCTACCAACACCCTAGCTAGTTTTATTTCCATTCTGTCTGTAAGCAAATTTCAGTTCTTTGATATTAATGAAATGAAGTGTTATTTCCGCTGCATCTTTCTATTTATGGTTATATGTTTATTTTTTTGCATTCCTGCATAAATCCAGATCAGTGGTATCATAGGGGTCTTATTTTTCTCCATCTTTCTTTGCATGGCCCCAACGAGGTTGGGGTATAAGGAGTTAGGGCTCAATCTGGTGGAACCTTTGCAAGATCAACCTCGCAAACCCCGACGGACGCCCATGGGGGACAAAAATAAAGATGAGGGAGCAAGAGATCCTATAAAAATATTTCTCGAGGAGGCCCTCAAAAAACAAAGGAACGCGATGATGGATAACTTTTCCTAGATCCTTCAACGGTTGCCCACCGGCACCGCATTTGCATCCAGTAGCCACTGCAGAGGTGCGAATCCTTTTAAGGTACAAGTAAATTTTGAAATTCCCATATTTGAGGGTCAAATAGATGCATATTCCATAGATAGATGATTGAATCTATTAGAAGGATATTTCTCGGTTCATGACTTTTCCGACAGGGAGAAGATTATTTTTGCACTCCTCAAAGCCACCCCCCATGTCAAGGACTGGTGGGAAACCAACTGTGAGAAAAAAAACGAACCCTCTGCGATTTCTCGGGTTGGTACCCTTGCAGTTATTTTCGAGACACCATCGAAAACAAATACTATCCTTTCGAGGGCTGGGAAAAGTACATACAATGGACCACCTTTGCGACAACAAAGGGATCAAGATGTGCATGAGTTGATGAATCTGTTCCATACCCTGCGCACCAAGTTGGGTATCAAAGATTCAGAGAAACATCTGGTGCTAAAGTATCGTAGTTGTCTACATAGATACATTCACGAGGAAATTGAGTTCCTCGACATCTCCTCGCTTGGTACATCATACCGGTATGCTGCCAAGATTGAGCAGAAATTCAAACAGAAGAAGCGAGACTTTGGATTTCTGAATCAAAAGCAAGGGAAAGGTTCTCCCAAACCGCAGAACAAAGGATAGAGCCAAGGCATGGCGACGCAAGACAACTTGTCGAAGCCACGAACGAAACAACACGCAAAAAACCCAAAAGGACATGAGAAAAGTGTTCAATTCCACCAGAAACTCCCGCTCCAGCGCCTGCTTTTTGTAGTGAGTGTCGGACGGCGGTCGGCGTGACAGATGGTATTCTGAGTCAGATGCATGCTCCAACTCTGAATCTGAACCTGACAAGGGGAATGACAAAGGGAAACAGATTATTGATGTGGAGCCCAACACCGTTGTTGCCACTACGAAGATCTAGATGGAGGAACCAAAATATCCAAAGAAGGAGGAACGTCTCTTCCACTCCCAGATGTGGGTAAAGGGCTCCCCGGTATAGTTCATTGTCGACAATGGGAGCCAAAAGAAACTCATTTTAGTAGACACCATGAAGCAGTTGGGGTTTTCAACCACAGCTCACCCACATCCATACACCATCGAGTGGATCTCCGCGTCAGCCAACAGTGCTGCCTTCCCTATAGCATCAAGCCCTTCATGGATGAGGTATTATGTGATGTTGCTCCTATTGATGTTTCTGATGTATTATTAGGACAACCATACTTGTGGAAGCGTCATGCTATGTATGAGTCTCGGCCTCGCGTTGTTATTGTTACTTTGGGAAATAAGTTGTACATGATACCAGAGGTACCACCTCCTGCCGCTATCTCTTTGGTTACTACAAAAAAATGCAGTAAGCTCATTTCCCAAACCCGGAAATTCATTTTCCTGATGATCCACCCCCAAGGCCAGAAGAAGATTGTGGCCATGACCTCCAAACAGGACTTCTCTGCATGACAACAACAAATGGATAAGGTTGTGGAGGAATACGGGGACATCTTCACCTCACCCACAGGGGTTCCTCTGCACTGTCAGGTCAAGCACCCGATTGATCTGGCCCCAAGTGCGCCGCTACCCAGTGGACCAATCTATCGGCGCTTTGTTCTGGAGCACGATGAAATCAAAAGCCGGTCAGAGCCTACGATTCACATCAATGATTTCATCACCTTGGCAGGAGCCTCGATTATGACACAGTACAAAGAGGATGGGAAGTAGTCGAGACTTTGTGTGTATCGGGCAGACGATCACATCGGAAATAGGTACCCCAGTCAACGAATTGATGACCTTAGACAAACTCAAAGGTGAAAAATATTTCGACAAGATCGACTTTAGATACGGTATCATCGGAGATTTCAATTAGACCTCAGAGTATGTGGAAAATTGCAGCAGAAACTAAAGAAGTACTTTTTGAATGGGCAGTCGTAGTTTCGGGTTGACGAATGCTGCAACCTTCATGAGGATGATGGACGACATCTTGCGGCCATTCACCAACTCATTTGTAGTGGTGGATGAACACCGGTCTTTACAATGAACTTAGGAAGAGAACCTTCTACTTTTGACAAGTCGATGAAACAACGGCAACACAAGTTGTGTGCCAATTTGGAGAAGTGCACTTTTGGCATGACCCAGGTTCAATATCTGGATACATTATTGATGAAAGGGGGGTGTGGGTCTGGGTCCAGCAAGATCCAGTCTGACACCGAGATTGACGTACAACCATATAACGGGCTTAAAAACTGGTCTTGCTAATTTCTACCGTAGGTTCATGTTGGGATTCTCTCATATCACTTGGCCCTTGAGTCAAGTCACCGAGGGAGGAGAGAGAGCAAAAATCTTTTGGTCGGAACCTCAACAGAAGGCATTCACCGAATTGAAAAATTGCCTCTGTTCTGTCCCAGTGCTCACATTACCAGACTTGCAACAACCATTTGATATCGATATAGATGCCTCTGACTATGCTATTGGGGCAGTTCTTACTCAACAGGGACATCTAGTGGCATATCACAGTGAGACATTGTCTGACAATGTTCGCAAGTATCCCATTTATGACAAAGAAATGTATTCCATTGTGCAAGCTTGTCAACAATGGAAGCATTAAAATTTGGGGAAGGAACCAATCATCCACATAGACCACCAGCCCCTACAGTTCATGCAGACACATGGGAAGTTGCAGAATGATCGCCATCAGAAGTGGTCCACATATTTGCAATAGTTTCATTTGAAAATCAAGTACAAGAAGGGTAGCACTAATAATGTTTCAGACTGCCTTAGCCGACCACCGATTGTGACGCTCACCACTGTTCTCAACTCTTGTGGGCATGAGAATTCTGATTGGCCGCTTCTCTATGAGAGCGACCCAGAATTCGGCCACACTTACAAGGCACTCTTGGGGGGTACGCAAGTTCCAAATTTTCACCTCCAAGATGCACTTTTATGTCACTTGGGACACCTTTGTGTTCCTTCAAGCGAGCGTGCCAAGATGATATGGCAAGCACACTACAGTCGAGTCGCTAGGCATTTCGGGGTCGAGAAAATAGTAGTTGTACTGCAGAAGTATTTCTATTGGCTAAACCTTCGAAAGGATGTCGGGAAGCACATCAAATCTTGCACTGCCTGTGCCATTTCCAAACCGACCATCAAGAAGCAAGGCCTATATACTCTGCTACCTACCCCTAGTCGACCTTGGGAATCCATCTCCATGGATTACATGTCGGGCATGCCTTCTACTAAGCATGGAAATGACTATGTTTTCATGGTCGTCGACAGACTCTTGAAGATGGCCATTATGGCGGCCTATAAGAAGAATATCACAGCAGAAGCCACTTCTAAACTCTTCTTTGAACGAGTGTGGGTGCACTTTGGGATCCCACAGTCTATCATATCAGATCGGGATAGCAGGTTCCTCAGCACATTTTGGTCCAGCCTCTGGTCAATGCTGGACACCAAGCTCACCAAGTCCACAACTTTCCATCCCCAAATAAATGGCTAGACAGAGGTCGTCAACAGAATGATTGTACACATTCTGCGCATGTACAATTCAAAGAATCCACGCACATGGGACGAGAGCCTCCCCTATGTACAACATAGTTATAACTGGGCTCTCCACAGTTCAATCAGCCATAGCCCCTTTCAGCTGGGCTTGGGATTCCAACCACTATGTCCCATTGACGTAGCCATTCCATTTGCGGCTACTCAAGCCGATTCGGCTCATGTCCAGTCTGAAGTTGACAAAGAAAATAGCTTCATCGAGTGAATTCAACACTTCCACCAACAGGTTCATGACATATTGGACAGAGCCAATGCTAAGTACAAGCAACACCATGATTAACACCAGGTGCCACACAACTTCCAGGTGGGCAACAAAGTATGGCTACATTTGTAGAAGGAGCGCCTCACTGGACCCCACCACAAGCTTTGCCCACTCCGATACGGGCCGTACACCATCACCAAGGTTGTAGGGAACAATGCCTTCGAGATCAGTATTCCACCATTCCTTGGTCTGCACCCAGTATTCAATGTGGACCGCCTTCGTCCTTACTTCCCACCTCTACTGGACACCTTTGACATTGCAAAACAACTCACACCAATAGAGTTAAACCCAGACTGCATGGAACAGGCCACCACATATTGTATCATGGACATGCAAATCAAGAACACTCACCAACAGAAGATCCAACTATATCGGGTTGTCAAATCTGGCCAACTCCTGCACCAAGGAAAGTGGTTCAACAGGGACCAAGTTCAGCAGAAATTTCCTCATCTCATGGAGGAACTTAACACAATGGGGACCATTACTTATTAAGGGGGAAGGAATGATCCAAGTGGATATTGGTGGTCACCCACCTATTCCACTTGGGGCCCCACCATTTTCTCTTTCATTTTTTTCAGTTTCGGCACATATTACTATTTTTAGCAATTTTTCAGGTCCTGAACTTCCGGAGCCGTTTTGAGGCCCTAAACGACGTTTTTTGGGAAAACGGGGAGCAACATCGGTCCATGGATTGATTTTTCTCGCTCAAAATTTGTAGTCCTCGGATAGATATTTCTAACGAGGTATGGTACGCGTCAAACGAAGATCGTATGCCAAAGGTACGTCCCTGGGAAGTTGAAACACCAATTTACCCAAACGGGGCCCATAGTTTTGGCGCTTCATCTCCTAGGGTTAGGGTTTTGCCTGTTTAGGATTTACCATTGTTTCTAAATAATAAATAAGCCCTCGAGCTTCATTGAAACTTAGTTCATAGGCCTATAGTCGCCACATCTCTTCTCAGAGATAACTACCAGTGCCCTAGCTAGTTTTATTTCCATTCTGTCTGTAAGCAAATTTTAGTTCTTTGATATTAATGAAATGAAGTGTTATTTCCGCTGCATCTTTGTATTTATGGTTATATGTTTATTCTGTTGCGTTCTTGCATAAATCTGAATCAGGTGGGTAAATCAGTTGTAGGATCAATATGGATCTACAAGGTAAAGCAAGTTGCTGATGGGAGTGTCGAGAATTATAAGGCAAGATTTTTTGCCTGAGGCTTCTCACAAATCAAGGGGATTGATTATGAAGAAACCTTTGCACCTGTCACGTAGTATTCTTCCATAAGGAACTTCCTTGCTCTCTCAACGCAGATGGGTTGGCACATTCATTAGATGGATGTGAATATTGCATTCCTTAATGGGATCATTGGGGAAAAGTTGTACATTGAGCAGCCTAAAGGATTTGAGATCTTCAACAACGAGTCGCATGTGTGCAGACTCAAAAGAGAATTGTATGGACTTAAGCAAGAACCACATGCTTGGTACACATGGATCGACAATTATTTCACTAGACTTGGCTTCACCAAGAGTGAGGCAGATGCAAACCTGTACCAAATTTTGGTGGAGGGTAAGATTTTAATCATTGTTATTTATGTTGATGATTTAATACTAACAGGTGATGAGTAGTTGATACACTCATGCAAGGCAGATCTTGCAAAGGAGTTTGAGATGAAGGATTTAGGCCTCCTTCATTATTTCCTTGGATTGGAAATATGGCAGCGAGAAGGTGAATTGTTTGTGTCTCAAGGCAAGTGTGCTCGGGAGATACTTGGTAAGTTTCACATGGAGGACTGCAAGCCCATGGATACTCCTCTTCCAGGTAATTGGAGGAAAGAGGATGCTACATCAGTAGAGGTAGTGGATTCCACTGTCTATCGATAGTTGGTGGGTTCACTCATGTATTTAGTTAATACAAGACCGGAAATATGATATGTGGTGAACCAGCTTTCTCAAGCGATGGTTAAGCCTACAAAGCTATTTTGGAAGGCAGACAAGCATGTCTTGAGTTATCTCAAGGGAACATCTGAGTATGGCTTATGGTACAGACAGACGGATGAGGTGAAGTTGCATGGCTTCACGGATTCAGATTGAGAAGGCAACCAATGGAAAGAAAGAGCACATCAAGAGGGGTTTTCAGTATCAGATCTACAAAAATTTCTTGGTACAGTAGGAAACAAAGGTCCATGGCACTCAGTTCAATGGAAGCAGAATACATGGCAGGAATTCAAGCTGCATGTGAGGCTACTGGATGAGGAAGAACCTGGTCGGTTTGTTTGGTTCACATTTAGATCCTAAATTGATACATTTTGATAATTAGAGTTGCATTAAACTCTTGATTAATCCTGTGTTTCATGATAGATCTAAACATATTAATATCTGGTATCATCATATCAAAGATTGTGTGTAGCAGAAGATCATGTTGCTTCAATACATTCCTATGGAAGATCAAGAAGGAGATATTCTGACGAATGTGCTCAACAAGAGAAAATTCGAATACCATAGAGGCAGGATTAGGGTGAAGGATAATACCTATCTTGTTTAGAGGGAGTGTTGAGATTCAACAAGATGATGAGCTTAGTGAAAAGTAAGCACCTTCACTAAGTGGGGCTCGCAGGAAATTTTTAGGTGTATGTTTATTTTTAGACATGATGAGAATATTCTTTAAGTTGCAGGATGATATTTGTAGATGGTTTATCAAATGTGAAAAATAGATGAAATTCTATTTTTAGAATATTGGGCGAAGTCTGTTTATAGATTGTCAATCTAAAAATAGATGCATGTCAATTAGTATTAGCCCTTAATAATAATTCGACAATAAATATCCACTTATTCTCTTGGAACACTTTATTTCAGTGAACAAATTTGGAAAATCAGTTGGCCAAAGGAATTACACAATTCCTAGGGTTAATGGTGACTCATGCATGGAGGAATCAGTTAGAACTGAAGTGGAAAAGTTATGACAGATTTGGAAGAGTAGTTATGGGAGTTGTTATTTAGTTTAACTTAGTTAAAATCAGTTGAGCTAGTTGTATCTAGTCTAACTGAAAGATACACTAGTGAGAGTTTAGTGAATTAATTAGTTAATTAATTCACAACTAATAACTCTCTAAAAGTTGAACAAATACAACATTTTACTACTTGCATGTCAGTTCCATTGGAGACCTAGTGGAGAGATAGGTGAAAGGGTGAGATGGATTATCCGTTGTGACTATAATGATGCATTCAATGCATCTGACACGCATTGGAGATGCCAATTAGGATTGCACAGTTAAGGCAAGGCCAATACGAATTCATTCCGGGGTCTTCCTCAGTAAGGATTGCGTAGTGGAGGCGAGTTGTCAGGAGGCAAGAAATTGGTGCATAGATATGAAAATTTCTGCATGACAGTGTGTAATGATTGTTGATTGTACTGAGAGCTTTATGTACTAAGCTTTGAATGATATTATTACATGATCCATTGATATACATAATATATGATAGTTGGGGTTTTTAGCTTTAAGATTTCCCATTAAACAACTGTGTTATGTGCTATTGAATTTATTCACATGTGTTTGCAATCGAGTTTTAAATTTCCAAAAGAATAACAGTGGAAGGATTCTGTATTTAGCAAGAAAATAAATATTTTTAGATCAGGAGAATCTGGTAATACATAAGTATTAATAAATTTCTACATTCTTGTGTATCAACCCCTTTATTTTTTCCTAGTTTAGCCTTTGTGCCCACTACTGGTTCTTCTGTAGTAGTAGTGGCCTCCAGAGGTTATTATGTATTGGCTTATAGGTCGATTAATACGGGAGGCTCTGCTTTAATTGTTGTTTCTTGTGTAAAAACAGTATCCTTAGCAAGTTCTTGTGGGATAGCCTCCCGAAGTTCCATTTGTTTCTCCATTGAGCCAATGTTTTCCCGACAAACCCTATACCCTGCTGTTGTTAATTCCTAATAACATGTTGTGCACACGGATACTAAAATTTCCTTCCCCCCAGCTAGTCTCTGCTTTAACTGTTCATTCTCTTTTCTTAAATTCTCAATTTCTGAAATCAGGACATGAGTTTCATCCTTACCTGATGAGGAGGGTTCTTTTCCTTCTTCTTATGATCCTTATATTTCTTTCTGCTTCTCAACTCTAGGTAATGGTTCTGTTGGCAAGCTAACTCTCACCCTCTGTTTTGGCTGTCTATCTCCAATCGGCTTTTCAATGGGTTCTTCTCTAATTTTGACCCTAACAGGTCGGGTCTGAACTTCAGCTTCTGCATGACGTCCTTCCGAAGTCTCAACCTATTTTCTCCAGCTTGTCTGAGGCCTTTTCCATTTAAATTCTTCCCAGCTCCTTCCTTGTTGGCTTAGGGAATCCAACACAATCAATTTGATAAGTCCATGGTTGGTCACACAGGCTTTAGGATGTGCTGCCATCTTAACTGCCACAGCCATAAGCTTAATTTTTCCCAATAGTAAAAATGGTAGGTTGATCTTATGTTGTTGCTGAAGATGATTTAGTAAAGGGAAGTGGTAATTGAATATGATTGTGGATCTTCCCTTGAAATTAATATACTTTATCAGACCCAGGGAGACATCTGCCCATGTTATGGGGAGTGATAATCTATCAACCCCTCTCCCCTTCTTTTCCAGCCTTTCCTCTCCTTAAAGAAAATCTTCCTTCAAAGAAGGGTCATTCACTTTCCCATTGAACCATTTCCGTCCTTCAGCTGGAAATGTGGTCACTCAGGCAACCACTTCTTCTGTTACTTCGATTCGCAGGCCCTTGAATTGGGTCTGGTGGCCATTCAAATTCTTAGCAAACTCAATTGCAATAGCCTCATCCGAGCCTTTCAACCTTTGAAAATATTCAAGCCACCCGACGTCCCTAAATACCTGATAATCTTCCAGATAGTTTTGCAAAGTTTCCACGGAGTCTGGCTCATGTCTTACTACTGCTCCTCCCATCTCGACGTTACTCTGAATCACTCCTTAAGCTCAACCAACTGTAATATCGTTGCACTACTTGTTCTCTCCCAACACCCTGATTTTCTTATCTCGGATTGAGAATTTCATATGAGGATACAAGACTTCATCTAAGGGAGGTTATGAGAGGTGACAACATTTTCAAATTACCAATTCATACTTTGCACATTCCCACATTAATATCTAATTATGGAAAATGATAGGCTTTAAGTACAAATTCCTTTTCCGACTGGATTTGGTCATAATTGGTTAACATGCTATTTAATTTGATGTATGCAGAATTAATGACGGTTTCAATACTATGTATTTCTTGCAATGATTATGATATTTATCCCCCCCAACTTTAATGGTGATGACCGCCCACGACTGTCGCGGGAATGTCATAACTTTCCATTAATCATCAAATTATTAAATGATGATGTTACCTTTTTAAATGACATACCTGAGACTATGTGAAGGAGGATTTTAATGTGATGGCGTAACTGCTTCCAGTGATCGTGGTAGTAATCTTGACTGTTGTAATTATTGCTACATGTCAAGATAGCGACCAGATAGGAAACATTTTTCATGGCTTTCGGCTGTTACATGTGTAACAGCCAAGACAACCACTGTGTTATTATTGAGAAAACATGATAATTAGGAAAAATAGATACAGAAAAGAAACAAATGGGTAACATCATCTTGTAAAATATGTCAGGAAGGAAAGATGATGTTTTGAAAAAGGAAAAATAAACTAGTTGTAACAACCGCCTCAGAAGTGATTTTTAACTGTTACAAATTGTCTGAATATGCCTTGAAAAGAGGTTTTCACAATCATATTTTTATTGTTATTATTATAATTATTATTTTATTTTTATTTTTTAAATAGGTGTAACATCTGCCACAAGAGTGGTTTTCAACTATTACACTTATTGGAATTTCAAATTTCAAGCTGCACATGGGAGCATTTCCTTGCTGTTGTAACATAAATATCAGAGTCTGTGACAATGTTAACAAATGATTCCTTCAAATCAGGTTGATTATATAACCTCAGACGGTGCCCATTAACTAGTAATGGTGTCTTAGCACTATCAATGGTAACCAATTGTACAATCCCATTGTCAAATACCTTGTCTGCTTCGTTAGGACCTAGCCATTTGGTGCAGAGCTTTCCTTTGAAATCCTTGAATCTTGAATCATACAAGAGAGTCCAATGTCCTTTCTAAAATTTCTTCTTCTTAATGAACCTGTCATGCCATCTAGTTCTTTACTGCTGAATGATCTTTGTTTGATGAATGGTAGCCAACCATTTCTTTTCCAATCCATTGAGCTGGTTCAATATTTTTCTTTGTGTTGTGCTTAAATCCAGATTGACCTTTAATGTTGTTCTCAATGTATTTATTTCGAAATCTATGGGGAATAAAGGATTCTTACCATACACCAATTCATACAGTGATGAGAATGTAGTATTCCTCCATGTTGTTTTGTAAGCCCACAACAACTCCAGAATTTTTTTGGCCCAATTTCTTCAGTGGCTGGCTACTGTCTTTGTTAAAATACCCTCAATAACTTTGTTGGTGCTCTCCACTTGACCATTTGCTTGTGGGTGACAACGTGAAGTGATCCTCCGATGAATTCCATACTTCTCAACCATTTTATGGATCAAATGAGATGTAAACTGAGGCCCCCCATCTGTCATTATCTCCTTGGGTATTCCGAAGTGAACAAAAATATCTTCGAATAGGAAGTCTAAAAAAACCTACTCTGTAGCTATAGTTAGTGCCTTCACTTCGCCCCACTTTGTGACATAGTCGGTGCATAAAAATATGTATGATCTTTGTTGTGATGAACGATTAATTGGCCCTAGAAAATCCAGGGCCCATTTCTCAAATGTCTCTATCACTATCTGAGGCTGCAATGGAATATCATCTGATTTTAGAGGCCAAGCCATCCTTTGGAAGCTACCACATCCCTTCACAAACTTCCTGGTATCCTGGAATATAGTTGGCCAGTAGTTCCCTATTGAGAGTAATTTATACCCCATTCTCTTGTCTACGAAGTGCCCTCCACAGGGTTCCTCATGAAAATCATTAAAGATATAAAATACCTCATCTTATATAACACAATGCCAAATCTAAAAGTCTAGTCCGGTGTGATAGAGATTGTCCTCTATCCTGGAGTAAGTAGCACTTTGTTGTATGATCTTCCTTTTTTCTCTGGAAGATAAATGGTGTGGGAATTTTCCTGCAGCAATATAGTTGGCTATATCTTCATACCATGGTGAGTGAGTAGATATGGAAAAAATATATTCATCTAGAAAATAATCCTAAGTAGGAGTACAGTTATCACCTATATTTAACCTAGAAATAAAATCAACAACCACATTATATTTTCCAGGTTTATCTAAAATAGTGATATCAAATTCCTGTAACTACAATAACCATTGTGTAACTCTACCATTGGTAACAGGTTTATTCATTAAAAATCAAATTGCAGTGTGGTCAGTGTGTACAAATACTTGATACCCGGTGACGTAGTGCCGAAATTTGTTGATAGCATGCACTACTGCTAGGAATTAATTCTCATTCACTATGTAGTTGAGCTCAGATGGAGTTAAATTATTGCTGATGTAATAAATGGCATAAGGCTTATTCCTACAGCTTCCCTAAAACAACACCCACAGCTATGTCAGATGCATCTGTAGCGATATGGAATGGTAGTCTCCAGTTTGGTCCTCGCAAAATAGGTGATGTTGTTACACATTTCTTTAACTTCAAAAAGGCTTGCTCACACTTCCCTGTCCACACAAATTCCACATATTTCATTAGCAAAGGAAATATAGGAGATGCAATCTTTGAAAATTTTTCTACAAATATCCTACAGTACCCTGTATGTCCTAGAAAGCTACGTACCTATTTTTTAGTTCTGGGAGTTGAGATTCTTGAGATTACCTCAATTTTTGTAGGATCTACCTTGCTTCCATCTGCCGAAATGAAATGTCCCAACATAATCCCCTCGATCATCATCATGTGGCACTTCTCTGTGCTCAAATAAAAACTAGTTTGTTCACAATGTTCCAGTACCTTTTCCAAATTAACTAATGTTGTTTCAAAGGCATCCCCATAGGGTGTAAATTTACCCATGAAGATTTTGAGATATTCATTCAAGAGATCCGAAAAGATACCCAATATTTCCCTTTGAAAAGTTGTTGGTGCATTTCAGAGGCCAAAAGGAAGGAGTCTATATGCAAACGTACCCCATGGGTAGGTAAAGGTTGTCTTGTCTTAGTCTTATAGGGAAATCTGTATTTGATTATAGCCACTGAACCCATCCAGGAATGAAAAAAAAATTTCCCAGAGAGAGTATCGAGGACTTAGTCAATGAATGGTAAAGGGAAATGTTCCTTTTGGGTGGCCTCGTTAAGTTCTCTATAGTCTACACAAACTATCCATTTTCCATTCTTTTTTGAAACAATGACAAGTGGAGATACCCATTGAATGTCAGAAATGGGGTCGATGAAATTATCATTAAGTAGTTTTTGTAATTCCTCTTTCACTATCTCCTTAAGTGCGGGATTCATTCGACGGTACGGTTGTCTAACTAGTTTGAATCCCTCTTTCAGGTAAATGTGGTGAGTGCATAGGCCAGGATGGATTCCTTTCATTTCAGTATAGTCCCATGCAAATGCATTTTTATATTCTAGTCAATGAATGGTAAAGGGAAATGTTCCTTTTGGGTGGCCTCGTTAAGTTCTCTATAGTCTACACAAACTATCCATTTTCCATTCTTTTTTGAAACAATGACAAGTGGAGATACCCATTGAATGTCAGAAATGGGGTCGATGAAATTATCATTAAGTAGTTTTTGTAATTCCTCTTTCACTATCTCCTTAAGTGCGGGATTCATTCGACGGTACGGTTGTCTAACTAGTTTGAATCCCTCTTTCAGGTAAATGTGGTGAGTGCATAGGCCAGGATGGATTCCTTTCATTTCAGTATAGTCCCATGCAAATGCATTTTTATATTCTGTAACAACTGTTGTTGAGCTTCAAAGATGTTCTTCTCTTCCACCACATTCCACTTCATTTCCTTTGTCCATTATTAATTTCAGGCTTAAATGATCAATAAGATTAGTTAAAATTTCTTTGAGATTGTATATAATGTTTAACTTGCTATGTTTTCATGATTTCGTTGTTGTAGTACTTTTTGACTACACCTAGCTACAGAATGCAGACATTCTGTAGTTAGTTGCCGATTCTGCAACTGTCTTCAAGTCTACGCGGGTTCCAGGTGTCATCTCAGGGAAAAAAACATATGGTCATATTCCACATCATTCCCTCATCATTTTTTGCTCTCCACGAAGTCTGAAAAAAATTATATAGGTGGTTATGCACGTGGGAACTCAAACTAGGAGATAGACTCCTAATAGGACAAGGACAGCTCAGATGTCCTTAATCATATTACGAGACCACTATTAGAGTTCAAGTTTGATTCTAATTTGGAAAGATAATTATCCCTATGTTATCTCAAAGACAGTTATGTAATTTTTATATAAATATGGCTCGGGAAACCGAGGGACAAGGTTAGATTTTGTTTTTGGTTGCTAGATCTTAGAAGTCTGAAACACTCTGTTTTGAAGTTATTTCTCCTCTAATGAAAGAAGAATCACTTTATTGAACGCGCTGAGACAATATTGAAGTAGATTGTGCGTGCTACTCTGGTGGTAGAGGGCCCCTGATACCTGAGCAGCCTTGTTCATATGTTTAGATAAGTAACTGCATTCTTAGTTTAACCAATTTTCTGAATTTCGTGTTTTTATATTCATTTGAATCAGATGCTACAGATTAGTCTTGTTCTCACGAATTCTTCCAAAAGACTACTAATATGGAATGAGGCATAACTGTAGTATTTTAGGAGTTAGTTACATTTCTTTAAGCTTTATGTTTTCATTCTCAATCACATCAGTTGTTACAGCTAGTCTTGTTTTTATCAATCTCTTCCAAAATATCACTAATTCCGGATGAGACATAGTTGTGCTAGTGTTTCAGAGCTTACTGCGTTTTGTTGAACTTTATATTTTATGTTTTATGCATGGAATGATACAACCAGACTTGTTTCTACAAGCTATTCCAAAACATTACTCATATTGAACAAAGTAGGCTGTAGTATTTCATAGAATTAGTTGCATTTTAGCTCAGTCAATACTCCGGAGGTAGATGTCATTCTAGTTTAATTTCTAGTTTAATTCTGTCACTGTATTTTAAGTTTGATAATGGCATTCTAGTATAACTTTGTTCACTGTACTTCAAGTTAGATTAGTGACATTCTAGTTCAGCTCCAGTTCACTGTATTTTAAGTTAGGTTCATGACATCTTAGTTTAGTTTTGGTCACTGTGTTTTAAGTTTGATTAGTTGCATTCTAGTTCAGTGTCACCCATCACATTGTAAGCTATCAAAATTATGTTTCACGGCCTTCATTATTTACAAATTAATCTTGTTTTGAATTTCTATTTATACATCTTTATATGAACAAGAATTAGTGATATCAGTTTAAGGCCTTGATTGTTCTGCAAACTTTTGCAATTTCATAAATAAGCCTTTTTCCCAAAATTATTCAAATCTTTAACTTTTGAACAAGGCTTAGTAGTGATAAGTTGAATTTGCAGAATGGATTAATCTTAGTATTGCAAGTTAATTTAGAGTAGAAATATTATTGTGCTACAAGTAACATTTTCCAAATTGTGTTCCAATAAACTTCTAGCCATGGATGAGATTCTTTGTAATATTGTAAGATAATTGTTTATTTAGGAAAACCTCATTTGCACTAAACTTGTCCTCTTTTCAAGCTATTCCAACATATCTCTAATGAATAAATTGGATGAGTTCATGCTATGAGTTATTGAGTTCATGTTGTGATTTGTTTCCTTACTAGGAGTCATTATCAAGCTTTGCATTTTTTGTTCTTTAGTACCATGCACAATTTAGAATAGGTTTTGTTCAGTTTTTAGTGTGTCCAACCACTGTCCTTCATCAACATTTAGTGATTTCCTTCTTGACATAAAACCATAACACCAAAAACATCATAAAAACACTAAACACAACGTAGTGAGAAACAGATACCTAGGCACATACAGTGCACCACACTTCAGCAGTTTACTAGCCCTAGTTGACAATTAATGACCTCAATTTAGGAACACTAAGTTGAGCACAACATTTTGGCGCCGTTGCCGGGGAAGTGTAACTAGGTAGCCTTGTTTCTTATCACCCAAAAACAATGATATGCGTAGAGAAAGAGACTCAAGGGGTAGATTCATAAGAAGCATAAGCTTGATTCCTAGAACACCACTTGTTTCACCAAGACCTAGAGCCAGCACACCTCCAACTCAAACCCACATTCCATCCTTTACTGATCCTAGACTTCCAGAGAACTTAAGATCAGATATTCCATTAGAAATACCTTCCACTTTACCCACTGAACCTGTCTTAGAAGGAGATTCAAGAACCCCTGCTAGGGACATAAACTTTTCAACTTCTACAGAAGAATCAACTATGGCAGAAGAAGGGGGAGGATGAATTTTTAATAGAGAACACACAATATTTGGAGGGGGTAGAGGTAGAGGTAGAGGAGAAGGAGGTAGAGGTGTAGAAGGTGAAGGAAGTAGAGGAAGAGGTAGAAGAGAAATGGGAAGATATTTTGGGTTTCCTATAGTAGATGAAGAAACCAATACAACTATGAAAAACATTTCACCCTCTGTCCTTCCAAACTTTTATGGACTTAAAACTGAAGATCCTGAAACCTTCCTATTTGAATTTGAAGTCCTATGTAGAACTTATGACTACTTACAAGATGCTCAAAAACTTAAACTATTTCCTTCAACATTGAAAGGGGTAGCATTGAAGTGGTTTATGAGTTTGATCAACAGTTCTATTAGGACATGAAACAAGAATTTCTAGAGAGGTATTTGGATTACTATATGCCAGTCAACCATAAGGAGGAAGTGTTTAAAATGCTACAGAAAGAGGATGAAAATCTGGAAGATTTGTTGGAGAGATTTAACTACAACATCAAAAGAGAAAAAATGGAAAACCTAGACCAAGACACTTTGAAAGCTCTCTTGTTGAAGACAATTAGGGATGAATGGTTAGATATCCTTAACATGATGGGGAAAGGGGATATATATCAGCTCACATTACTTGAAATAGTTGAATTATGTATCAACCTTTCAAGAGGGAAATCTAAAAATGTAAAAGGACCAAGGGACCCTGCTCTTGCAAGGGCAAGTAAGTCTACTTCTGGGACATTAAGTAGGGCATAAATAGGACATATGCTTGATGAGTTCAAATCTGATATCTTGGGGAGTCTTAGTGAACAAATAGACACCCTTAAGTTACAAAACAAGAAAAAAGCTGAATCTGATGCCTTAGCAATCTTTTGTCCCAAATGTAGAAAGAAACATGCCTTGAGAGAGTGCCCTTTGGATTCCAAAGTTGTGGAGACTTGTGTAATTTGTTCAGAAAAACATTAGACCAAGAGTTGTCCTTCACTTCCTGGTCTTAAAGTTGTCTTTCAAGAAGATACTCCTACAAGTTCCACAGAATCTCTCAATTTTTTCTGTAGAAGGCCTTGGCAAGGACCTCAAACACAAGGATTTCATGATCAAATGTATAATCAACCCCCACCAAATTGGAATCCTTTGTAGCAACCTTGGCCCCAATTTCAAAATCAATCACAAACTTGGGCGCAAGGAGCACAAAATACCTGTGGAAGATACTCTCAGTATTACCAATATCCACCATCCTATCCACTATATCCACATTTCCATCCTCAACAAAATTTTCAACAAAATTCTCCACAAAATCCTCAAAATCCACAACATCAAAATCAACCACTTCCATTACCATTTCCTCAGAAAACAAATCAGTTGCCTGCCCAACCCATACCATACCCCAACAATAAAAATCCTTAGAACACATACATGATAGAAGGCCAAGAGTTTACAACTTATTTGATCACTCCTTTAGACCTTAGTGATGTTCAACTTAGGTCTGGAAGAATACTTGAAAAGAGGAAACCTTCTGTAATCATACAAGAGCAAGACAATTCTGAGGAAGATTCTCTATGGGTAAATAAAAGTCTTGAAGAGAACACAACTTTCCAAGACTCAAACATTGAAAAATCAAAACAAAAAGAACCAATAATTTCAACTCCTATATTAGAGCATCCATCAAAATCCACTTCTACACCTCCCTTTCCAGAAAGATTACAAATTGATAGGGGTGTAGAAAAACAAATTATGGTGCCTAATTATGATTTCCTAGATGAGCTGAGAAATGTTTTTATTAAGATCCAATTATTGCAAGCCATCAAGGAAATTCCAATCTTAGCAAAAACAATAAAGGAGTTGAGCATGAAGAAAACAAGAAAAATAATAAGAGAGATAAAGAAAATTCAACTGGCAGGAAAAATAGAAAATATCATGATGGGTAAGATTGCTATTCCAAAGTATCTAGACCCAGGAAATCCAGTTGTCAAAATTCACATCAATGGAATTGAGATCCAAAACACACTCATTGATTTAGGAGCAGCAATCAATATCATGAGTAGACAAATCATGGATAAACTAAAACTTCCTAATCTTCTTTTTACACCCACATTATTACAAATAGCAGACAGATCTGTGATCAAACCTGATGGGGTAATAGAAGACATTCCAGTGTCCCTAGAATCTTGGGAGTATCCTGTGGATTTTATGATCCTAACTCCTAAGAATAATCTAGGAGGACACCCTATTATATTAGGAAGACCTTGGTTAGCTACAGCTGATGCTTTCATTAGTTGTAGATCCGGTGATATGTATATCTCTGATGGTAGTTCAACTAATAAATTTACCTTGTATCCTCCAGCAAAGACAATTACAGATTTAGATGATACTCAATGGATAGAGGATGAAGAAGACTTACAACCTGTCTTCACAATTTCAGAAATTAGTGAAGATAGCCAAATTTTGAATACTTTAGAGAATTTTGAATCCTCTTCAGAATACAAACATTAAAAATTTCAAGAATAATCCAACATTGAGTTTTTATCATCAAGACAGATGTCTCTTCATTCTATGGATAAATTTGGCAGCTCTATAATTGAGATATTTCCAGGCAAAACTTTGAACATAAACAAGAACCTAGACAAATCTCAACAAGAAGAGCTAGTCAAGATCTTACAGAGACATTCTTCTGCATATGCATGGGAGTACACTGATATGAAAGGTATAAGCCCTAAGACTTGCACTCATCACATCTACATAGAGGAAAATTGTAAACCAATCAGACAACCTCAAAGATGGATGAATCCGATTCTTAGGGAAATTGTTAAAGAAGAATTGCAGAAATTGTTGAAGATCAACTTTATCTATCCTATTTCAGATAGTCAGTGGGTTTTTCCTTTGGTAATTGTGCCAAAGAAAAATGGTAAATGGAGGGCATGTATTGACTACTGGGAATTAAACAAAGATACTCTTAAAGATCATTTTCCCTTACCTTTCATAGATCAGGTGTTAGACACATTAGCTGGCAAAAAGTACTTCTCATTTTTAGATGGGTTTAGTGGTTATAATCAAATCCAAGTAGCACTGGAAGACCAAGACAAAACCACATTTACCTTTCCTTGGGGTACCTATGCTTATCGAGTATTTTCATTTGGACTATGCAATGCACCCGCAACATTTCAAAGGGCAGTACTAGGAATTTTTTCAGATCTAATACATGATTGTGTAAAGGTATACATGGATGATTTCACAGTTTATGGAAACACATTTGAAGAAGCCTTAGCAAACTTGGAAAAAGTCTTAAAGAGATGTAAAGAAGAAAATATTTCACTAAGTCATGAAAAGTGTTTTATGATGTTTACTGAAGGAATTGTTTTGGGTCATCACATTTCAGGGGATGGGATTAGAGTTGAAGAGTCAAAAGTTGAAGTCATCTCTAACTTATCTATTCCAAGTTGTCAAAAAGATGTTAGGAGTTTTCTTGGATTTACAGGATATTATCGAAGGTTTATAGAAAACTTCACCAAGATAGCATCTCCACTTTTGAAATTACTTACCAAAGACTGTGAATTCAAGTGGAATCCCGATTGCCAGTTAGCCTCTGAGACCCTGAAAACAAAAATCTCTGAAGCACCTATTTTAAGGGGACCTAACTGGAAGCTACCTTTTCATATTTCAACAGATGCCTCAGATACAGCTCTAGGAGCAGTATTGGGACAAAAAGACATGATTCCTTATGCCATCTACTATACCAGTAAAAATTTGACTCCTTCAGAGTTAAACTATACTGTAACTGAAAAAGAGTTTTTAGCTGTTGTTCATGCCATAAACAAATTCAGACACTATATAACATGCTATGAAACTTTTGTTCACACAGATCATTCTGCAATTAGATACCTAATGAACAAATCAATTACTAATGGCAGAGTCATAAGATGGTTATTGCTTTTACAATAATTCAACATTACCATTCTAGATAGGCCTGGAAAACAAAACACAATAGCTGATTTCCTATCTAGACTCCAAAACATCCAAGACAATACCCCAGTTGAAGATCAATTTCCTGATGAATATCTTTTTGCAATTTCTACTCAAACTCCTTTGTTTGCTGACATTGCTAATTATTTAGTTTCAGGGAAATTTCCTTCAATAATGAATGCAAGAGACAAAAGAAAGATCATTTATGGCAGTGAAAAATATTCATGGGTTGCTAATGAGTTATACAAGACAGGTTCAGATTTTATCATTAGGAGATGTGTTCGGGAAGATGAGATGCCTGAGATTCTCAAGGCATGTCATGATGAACCTTGTGGCGGACACTTTGCTGATAAAAGGACAACCTATAAGATCCTTCATTTGGGATATTATTGGCCATCCCTTTTCAAAGATGCTAAAGAGTATGTCAAAAGGTGTGACAGTTGCCAAAGGGTAGGGAAACCTTCTCCTTTAGGTGAGATGCCATTGTAGCCTCAGGTACATATTGAACCTTTTGAAAAATGGGCTTTGGATTTTGTAGGACCTATTAGTCCTCCATCAAGACAAAAGAAATATATATTAGTTTTCACTGATTATGTTACTAAATGGGTAGAGGCCAAACCATTACTTTCTACTACTGAAGCATCTGTAGTTAATTTTCTTTTTGAGGATATTTTTACTCGTTTTGGTGTCCCAAGAGAAATTGTTACAGATCAAGGAGCTCAATTTACATCAAGGCTAGCGGAAAAAATGATGGAAAGGTACAAAATCAGACACAGAAAATCTACTCCCTATCATCCACAAGCAAATGGTCAAGTGGAATCCACTAATAAGGTCATTGAAGAGATCCTAATGAAGACTGTCCATTTACATAGAAGAGACTGCGTAGATAGGCTTCCTGAAGCCTTGTGGGCCTATAGAACTACATGGAGAAGCACAACAGGCCATACTCCTTATGAACTTGTTTATGGAAAGCAAGTTTTGTTTCCCATAGAGTTCCAGATTCAAACTTTCAAAATGGCAGTTCAGCTAGGACTTGATCTATCAGAGGCACAAAAGCACAGATTGGAGAAGATTAATGAATTAGATGAGATCAGAAAAGATGCAGTTCAGAAAACAAATATAGTCCAACAACAAAGGACTAGATGGCATGACAAGTACATCAAAGAAAAGAAGTTCAAAGAAGGTGACTGGTTTCTCTTGTTTGATTCAAATTTCAAGGATTTTCAAGGTAATTCCAAACACATTGGCTTGGGCCATATGAAATTATAAGAATTTTTGACAATGGAGCAATAAAAATCAGGACAATAGATGAAGAGAAGGTCACTTTTCTTGTGAATGGTCATAGATTGAAGTTGTATCATAAGCCACTCTCGAGAGAAGAATTTGTCAAGAAATTCCAGGAAAACAGTGATGTGAAGTTAATGAAGAAGAATTTTTCTTCTTCATCAACTTAATTGAATTTTCTGAAGTTAGATATTTAAAAAATAAAAAAATTTAAAAAAAAAAGTATAAAAATGAAAGCTAATCTCTGATTAGCATGTTTATACAAAAAAGATAGAGTGAAAATCAGAATCTTTCTGACACTTTAGCTTTTCAAAGTTTGTTTTTTTTCTCTGCAAGCAGCCATCATAAAATCATAAGTGATTCACATCCCACTTATGATCCATTTCACTCCATTCATCCATATTCCATTTCATTTCATACTCCATTTCATTTCATTCATCCATACTTCATTCATTTCATTCCATGGTCCACCTCATTTCCATCTTAGAGTTTTAAGATTGATTTTTTTCTGCAATTGAATAATACGCATCATGAATTGCAGGCTACTTTTCATACTCCACTCCACTTCATAGTTGTGATCCATTTCACTTCATTCATATTCCATTACATCATATTTCATTATCCATTTTCACTCATTCCATACAACATTCCATTCATGCTCCAAACCATTCCATTTCATGTTTCAAGTCTTCTACAGGTACATTCTGCAATCATTCAGACATTCTGCAGCTAATCAGACATTCTATAGCCATACAAACATTCTGCAGCCGGAGATCCTTAAGGCACTATCCAGTAATTACTTGATCTGCAACAAAATGATCCTGCATATCCATGACAACAAGCAAAATCAAGGGAGTTATGAAGACTCAAAAATTAATGATTTTCAGGGGAGAACAAAGCATATGAAGATCACAAAAATCAGAGGAAAGGCAAAGGTAAAAGTTATGAAATTATTATAATGACAGATCATGAAAAATTTTAGTATAGTTAAGTTATGTATAATTCAAAAATTTGTTTTAATTAATTGTGTTGATCATGCCTAACAAACCTCTCATAAAAACTTTGGATAAAATTCCTTCTATTCCGCCATTCCAAATCCCATATCTAATCATCATTTAAAAACTTAACGGTTAAAGTACTGAGGTGATTGGATTAGTCACGTCACTAGGCCAAAGCATTTAATGATGATTTTGAATTTCCTACGAAATATCTCCGCGGTATTTTCTTCCAAGATATTTCCCAACTCATTAATTCGTTTACATCACCCTCACCTCATTATACTCATTCCGTAACCACTCCATATCATTCTTTCCCGTAGCCAACTCTTAACCATTTCGGTCTATAAAACAGAGGAAGCATCTGTGGGGCAAAAACATCTCTTTAACAGTCATTTTCACCGTGAGCAGAGGAGCAGTAATTTGAAGGTTGGAAAGAAAAACTATGGGTCTCATAGTGAGGACTGAACTGGTTGGAACTAAGTACTTGGAGGGTTATCCACAAATCAGAGAAATGTTACAGCAAGCCGGTTGGTTGCAATTTTTGGAGAAATTTATTAGTTTTCACAAAGAGGTGACTAAAACATTTTCACGGTCCTTCAATGGAGTTGAGGTCGAAATAGGAGATATTAAATTCACCATTATTGAAGTCTTCATTGCAGAAGCAACGGAATTACCCAGGCAGGGAGAAAGGTGGTTCAAAAATAGAGAATTTCATAACGAGACATGGAAGCAAATACTCAAGTCACCAGGTATGGATGTTTCCATTTTTAAAAAGGGTATCCCTAGCTCAGCACTAAAGAACAAATGGAGAAACATGTTGCTTATTTTGCAAAAATTTATCACTTGTGAAGGTAGATTTGGTACCTTCTATGTTTACAACATTCGGTTAATGATGCATTTCTTAGAAGAAGAAATCAACTTGCCCTTTTTCTTGCTTCATAGTTTAAGGAAAATGGCCTCAAGTGTTCAAAAGAGAGTTCAATTTCTAGAAACAACCTTATACCACCATGGTTTAGTCAAAATTTTGATTGACCATCATTTGAGAAAAATGGGAGATAATTGGGATGAGTTCTGAGTGAGAAATCACTTTGAAGAACCCAAGGAACGTCCACCTGAAGACAAATCTACAAAAAGAATCAGAAGATGGAAAACCTCCAAAAATGAAACTGAAACTGGTAAAACAATACAAGAGGATAGTGAAGAAATGATTTCTGAGAAATTGGCCCAAATTAAGAAGCAGCTTAAGAAAGAGAGGATAATAAGGAAATCTGCCAGAGAGAAAGGAGAAGGGCCATCTCAACCAAGACGGAGCCACAGACTTAGAGGGATACTAAAGAAAACAAAGGTTAGACAAACTGGAATTATAAACATTGAGAATGAATAAACACCTGAGCATCAGTATGAGGAGGATCTTGATGAAGAAGCTCCTGAAATAGACCCAGCACAGCAAGAAATTTACAATTATGTTCAGACACTATAGAAGAGAGCTTCAGAAAGTAGAGACAAAACTCCTATTCCACCAAAATCTTCAATTGATATCCTAAGAAGAGATAAATATGAGTTAGAAGCACTCAATAGGCATATCAAGAATGAGAATGAAATTCTAAGGGAGCAAGTTAAGCTGAAAACTGATATGAATTCAACTCTGTCTCTACAAATGCAAAAGTTGTACAAGGCCAGTGAAAAATTGAAAAAGAAAAAGAAAAGGTTAACCAAGGCACTCACAAATTTGATATTCAAGTTAGTCATAAGGAAGCCCAGAAGGCCATTGACTTCCAAGCAAAGCAGAAGAAGAGGTTTGGATGTCCTTGCAGAGGTCTCAGAGTTCATGGAATAGTTTCATGAGGACATGCAAGAACCTAGCAGTGGGGGTATGTTGAGCTTCAAAGATGTTCTTCTCTTCCACCACATTCCACTTCATTAACTTTGTCCATTATCAATTTCAGGCTTAAATGATCAATAAGATTAGTTAAAATTTCTTTGAGATTGTATATAATGTTTAACTTGCTATGTTTTCATGATTTCGTTGTTGTAGTACTTTTTGACTACACCTAGCTACAGAATGCAGACATTCTATAGCTAGTTGCGATTCTGCATCTGTCTTCATGTCTACACAGGTTCCAGGTGTCATCTCAGGGAAAAACACATATGGTCATATTCCACATCATTCCCTCATCATTTGTTTCTCTCCACGAAGTCTGAACAGAATTCTATAGGTGGTTATGCACGTGGGAACTCAAACTAGGAGATAGACTCCTAATAGGACAAGGACATTTCAGATGTCCTTAATCATATTACGAGACCACTATTAGAGTTCTAGTTTGATTCTAATTTGGAAATATAATTATCCTTATGTTATCTCAAAGACAGTTATGTAATTTTGATATAAATATGGCTCGGGAAACTGAGGGACAAGGTTAGATTTTGTTTTTCGTTGCTAGATCTTAGAAGTCCGAAACACTTTGTTTTGAAGTTATTTCTCCTCTAATGAAAGAAGCATCACTTTATTGAATGCGCTGAGACAATCTTGAAGTAGATTTTGCGTGATACTCCGGTGGTAGAGGGCCCCTGCTACCTGAGCAACCTTGTTTATATGTTTAGATAAGTAACTGCATTCTTAGTTTAACCAATTTTCTGAATTTCGTGTTTTTGTATTCATTTGAATCGGATGCTACATATTAGTCTTGTTCTCACGAATTCTTCCAAAAGACTACTAATATGGAATGAGGCATAACTACATTATTTTAGGAGTTAGTTACATTTCTTTAAGCTTTATGTTTTCATGCTCAATCACATCAGTTGTTACAGCTAGTCTTGTTTTTATCAATCTCTTCCAAAATATCACTAATTCCGGATGAGACATAGCTGTGGTGGTGTTTCAAAGCTTACTGCATTTTTTTTAACTTTATATTTTATGTTTTATGCATGGAATGATACAGCCAGACTTGTTTCTACAAGATATTCCAAAACATTACTCATATTGAACAAAGTAGGCTGTAGTATTTCATAGAATTAGTTGCATTTTAGCTCAGTCAATACTCCAGAGGTAGATGTCATTCTAGTTTAATTCTGTCACTGTATTTTAAGTTTGATAATGTAATTCTAGTATAACTCTGTTCACTGTACTTCAAGTTAGATTAGTGACATTCTAGTTCAGCTCCAGTTCACTGTATTTTAAGTTAGGTTCGTGACATCTTAGTTTAGTTTTGGTCACTATGTTTTAAGTTTGATCAGTTGCATTCTAGTTCAGTGTACCCATCGCATTGTAAGCTATCAAAATTAGGTTTCACGGCCTTCATTATTTACAAATTAATCTTGTTTTGAATTTCTATTTATACATATTTATATGAACAAGAATTAGTGATATCAGTTTAAGGCCTTGATTGTTCTGCAAACTTTTGCAATTTCATAAATAAGCCTTTTTCCCAAAATTATTCAAATCTTTAACTTTTGAACAAGGCTTAGTAGTGATAAGTTGAAGTTGCAGAATGGATTAATCTTAGTATTGCAAGTTAATTTAGAGTAGAAATCTTATTGTGCTACAAGTAATCTTTTCCAAATTGTGTTCCAATAAACTTCTAGCCATGGATGAGATTCTTTGCAATATTGTAAGATAATTGTTTATTTAGGAAAACCTCATTTGCACTAAACTTGTCCTCTTTTCAAGCTATTCCAACATATCTCTAATGAATAAATTGGATAAGTTCATGCTTTGAGTTATTGAGTTCATGTTGTGATTTAGGAGTCATTATCAAGCTTTGCATTTTCTGTTCTTTAATGCCATACACAAGTTTAGAAAATGTTTTTCTCTTTTTTAGTGTAACCATTCACTTCTCTTTCCCAACATTTAGTTATTTTCCTTTTAAACATAAAACCATAAAAACAAAAACATCACAAAAACACTAAACACAACGTAGTGAGAAACAAATACCTAGGCACATATAGTGCACCACACTTCAGCAGTTTAATAGCCCTGGTTGACATTTAATTACCTCAATTTAGGAACACTAAGTTGAGCACAACAACTGTATCAACAATCTATTTTGTTCAGCAGTCAAGTTAGGATTAATATTTAAATATTTCACTAGCTCAATTTCAACAGGATTGTTGTCAGTATGCGGAGTAGTTTTCAAATGTTCAATATTTAAGTCAACTACCTCATATTCTTCCCCTGTATCTATAATAGAGGCAAAAAAGATTGATTTGCTAATAAAACCATTAATAATGTCATCCTTTGTTTCATCCTTAAAGTATGGTGCTTTTCCAAGTGTGAGGAGAGGTAGGGAAAAATCAGATTTAGGTTCAAATTCATCCCACCAGGGACTATTCAAATCCATATGTGGTTTTGATGGGGGGTAAAGGTTCAGGTTCAGGTTTATGATATATGTGTATGCAGTGGCTAGCCATGGTCTCCACGAGATTAAAGGATGACCCCCCCGGTTTGATTTAGTTTTTAAAATGAGAAAATCAGGAAAATAATTCCAAGAAGCTACAATGATCACCACATCTTATATCATTCCCTTAGGCTTGACATAGGATCTATCTGCTAATTCAAGCACCGTAGGTGTAGGTCTGAGTCCATGAAGTCCTAGGGAGATTAACAGATCTTTGGTCATTACATTAATGGTTTCCCCTAAATTAATTAGAGTGTTAGTTATGGGTTGGTCATCAATATGGAAAGTCACTATAGGATTCTCTGGGTCATTATATTTAGTCAAAAAAGGCTGATCAATCATTAGTTTGAATAGTTTCCCCATAACATGGATAGTAGCAGGGTCTTTTGGTTTCCTTCTAGGATTTTTGACACACAAATCTTTCACTGTTTTGGCATAGATAGGTACTTCCTTAAGAGCTTGTAACAATGGAATCCACACATACAAATTTTGTAATTCCTTGAGGAACTCAGATTCAGTTTTTAAGGCCGGGAAAATTTCAATTAATCGTTGAGGGTATGGAGGATCTTGAACCCTAAGATCTGAGTCAACTGTCACATATGCACCAACCTTGCTCGGGTTGGATGATGTAGAAACAACAGGCTTCCCCGAGCTGGCTGCTACAAGTGTAACAACAGGTGACGTATTAGTTGTTATAGGTGTAACATCTATTTCAGAATTGACTATATTCTTTCTAGGTGACTCACATTCTTCCTCAGTAATGATCGGAGTATGTTCTGGTCTGATTAATTTTCTCGATCAAATTTGAACCACATTAAGCCCAATAGGAATGAGAAGATAAGTCTAGAAAGTAACCGGGGCATTTATGCTATGAGCTACCTTATTATTCAGAATGGGGTTAGACATGAGGAGCCGGAGTTTGAAGAGGAGGCAGTTGTAACTGTTGTTGCATTGGAAGTGTAGAGGGTGCTGGATCTTGGCCATTGCCTCTCCAATTTTGACTCCAGGTATAATATTGCGATGGAGGATATTGCATTGGTGGGGGGGAAGGCTACTGGTTCCATGGTGAAGTAAATTGTGTTGAGGAAGGAGTAGGATATGGTCATGGAAATTGTTGAACATTATAAATATTATTCCAAGGATTAAAAGAGGAAAAATCTGGAGGCATACCTATAGGTCACAGCTGCCATGGTCTCTTTGATTCGATGAGGTAGGAAGACTGGAAATCCTTGCTTGATTCCTTAAGCACTGATCTCAGTCTGGGTAGTTCTGAGCATTGACCAGTGGAATGTGCCAACTCACAGATGTTGCAAAAGTTGGCGTTATTCAGTCTGCATTCTCTTTCTAAATGTTTCTTTTTGCATCGAGGACAGAGTATTGCCAAAGCTGCTTTAGATTCTACTTTTGTTTTCTTAACTTGTACTGTAGTAATCTGGGAAGAGAGAGTACTGAGGAGGTCGGTTTTAAAATCCTCAAATAGATTTCCAATCTCTGCTCTAGTTACTCCTCCACTTATGGAATTATGTATCTGAACTGAACTTCTTCCCTTGACCAATCCTCTTGAACTTCGCATATAGAGCTTCATTATTTCTTCAAGTGGTTCTTGTTGTATGTCTCCTTTTCCCAAAATATTCAAATGCTCTAGATAGTCATCTCTTATACCTCTTAGGAATATAAGTTTCAATATTTACAAGGCTAAGCTACCAAAATCAGACCTTTGTAAATTATAATGGAATCATTCCATGTAGTCTTCTAAGCTCTCCTCTTCCTTCTGTGTAATTCTAAATATTTCTTCCTTCAAATCCCTAGTTCGACAGTAATCCTGATACTTAAAGAGGAATTCCTCGCTCATGTCATTCCAGGTTTGGATCATGCTAGCATCCAGTCTCATGAACCATCTTAATGCTTCTCCTTTCAGAGTAGCAAGACACAATTTTAGCTTTTGTGCATCTGAAGTGTAGTCATAAATCCTACAAAACACATCGAACTCGAACATAAAGGTATCAGGATCTTCAACAACCATCCCTTGAAAGGATGGTAGAGATGATAAAGGAATGTTATTCATAGGAGCTTCATCCTGTTTCGCCAATATCGGGAATTCAAAAGTAACAATACCATTTGTCTTAATATTCTCGTCCCTCGTGGATGATCCTTCCTGATGGGATGAACTGACTTCGGAATATGCAAGGGATTGAAAAATAAATAAAGGATCAGGTTGTTCCAAGACCGGTTGTTTCAATGCACTACCCACATCCAAATGATGATCAACTAAATTTTGTTCCTTAGGCCCCTGATGCTCCTCACTGGTCTCCCCTTGTCCTTCAATTTTTAGATTTTGATCAATGGCCTTCTACTGCTATTTCAGATATAGAGTCTTGATATCAAGATTGGATATGTTGTTTGAAGGGTGATGAGGTCCAGACACAGAAGGTACCGATGCCTCAGGCTTTGATATTGTAAAAAAATTTGTGGTCTCGTCTTATTATCATCTCTGTATGAAGTAGATTGTTCCTTTCTTCCCAATTTTTCACTCTTCTTTTCCTTTTTACAACCCGTATTTCCTATAGTTAGTTAGAGTGGGGGGTGTTTTGGATTCCTCTATTTTCCTACTAGCACACATGGACCCTATGTGTATCAATCCTTCCTACAAGTGCTTCAGTTTCTATAGTGGTGAGCCCACCCAAGTATGTTAGAGCGATGCGCAGGTTCTTACCTCTCATCTTACTATGCAAAAAATGTATAGTTGAAGACACACTGGAAAAAAAATGCCCAAAACTCACACTTTTAAGTGCCCCAGCGTAGTAACGGTGAGATCGCCCAGGTATGTTAGAGCGAGGCACAGGTTCTTACCTCTCATCTTACTGCCCAACAATTGCTAACTAGGAACACCCTATCATCAAACAAACAATTCTAGTTGATTGGATTGTCACTGCCATCCCTGGAAAAGGTGCCAAAATGTTGGACTGTATTAATCGCTATTAAATGACTAAGATGGTACACATAAATCATCAATCCAGGGATGTCTTTTATCTCAATGGCAGTTGCACTATCTATGTCGATAAATCAAACCATAAGTAAAATCAAAATAAAGAGGAATCGTTGCTGAATCTATTGCTGAAAATTAAAACTCGTGCAGGAATAAAAACAATTTACAGGAATGCAATCATGCCTAAATTAAATGGTACCTAGCATGCCACACAAAAATTACACCAGCTGGTATTTCTAATCACATTTGTGTAACAGCATAATAATATCGAAACTAAAGAAGATCTACTTATAGCCAGAACAGCAACAAAAACACCCCACCAATACACAAAGCAAATAAGAAATATAGTACAACTACTTTAAACACTGCAGTCCCTACTAAAGAGGAGGGCCCTTCCTCCCTAGCAGGGCACAGTAAGAGATAGAAACTAAATTGAAATTAAACCAGACAACACATGTAACAATGGCCATGTGATATCTTTGTATTAAGGTGACCAAAATGACAGAGCCAAAAGTAATATTGTTCTCCGCTAACCCCCTGACCTCAAGGGTCGAGAGTTATATAATAGTTACATGTTCAGAAAGGCGAGGAACAAATCATTCATGAGAATCTTACGATTCTTATGCTGATCAAAATAAGATACATATTGTTACAACCAATTTCTCATGTCCATCTTCAAGAGATATTATGAAACTATACAAGGGTGGCCTTATTTTTTCTCAATAATAATGTTTAGAGGTGAAATCAAGCTAGTGTATGGTTATTCAAGCCGTGAAAGCACAAGAAGAAACACCCCTCAGACTTTGATCCGTTGGTTTTCCCTTCCTCCAACACATTTAATTAACTTAATTAATAATTAACAACCACTTAAATAACATTTAAATCAGTTGTGGTTTTCCCACGCTGGAGTATCAACCACATAAAATGTTTACAAAAGAAATGGTTAATGCAGGGGATGTTACATTTGTGCCTTAACTTCCTGTAGATATATCTGGTGAGATATAAAACTGGTCACTTCATGCCTAGAATATATATGGAACTGTTGTCATAATTCATTTTGGTAGTTCTGTAGACAACAATCCTAATTTCTAGGCATAATTGGCTAGTAGATATCAACTCTTCACTGGTGGCTCTGGCTTATCAATTGCCCAAAAATACATCAAATTGTCCTCCAATCATGGCTCAAATATTTTTCAGAGGTAATCTTAAAAAATAATGAATAATATTCTGAGGAGGTGATCCAAATTAGCTTCTATCCATGGATAACAAGCATTGAACTAGACTTCCAACATTGTCATCCACTATTGGTACATGTGTTATCTGTTATCTGGTTCAATGTAAAATACTAAATTTCCAACAGTCAATAGAGTCAATTGTTGGACCTTCATTTATTTGTGTGCATGCAACAATTTTAGTCAGGCCACTCCAACCCAGAACACATATAATTTGCCAGACCCTTCTTGAGAAATATATTATGATTTCAGGCCATTTTATATCTACATTTTTCCCATGTGGCTCATAAATTTGGAAGGGTTGAGGATTTCCATTTAGTCTATTTAAACTAACTCAACAGGAAATTTTCTAAACTGATCCTTAAATGTCAACAAGAAATCCCTTGTTTACTTTCTATCTTCCATGCCTCTTTCCTTTGCTACAACCATTTGATTTTCATTAGTAGATATCATGGCATATTCTCTTGTTGCTATATTTTGGGTAGAAAATTCATATGCATCTTCCCAATCATCTATTTCTTTCTGACCTTCCTTCTTAGAGTCATTAACAACATTAACAACGGGAAAAATATAGTATATGTGTTTGGATAACTTACATTCTTCTGCTTTTCTTCTGGTACCTTGTATGCATTATAAAAATCACCAACTGAACTAGAAGTATAAGCTTTGGCTAGACATTCCTTCCTATTCTTCTTCTTGCTACGATCCCTATCGATTCCAGCACCAATGGAGGTTATGGCTACAACCTGATGATTGGTAATAGGAAGGGTATTTTCATTCTTTTAAATAGTATCATGGAATATATTCATAGGCTTGCCACTCAAATTATCATTACTTTTTTTTGCAACAACATATAATACTTAACTTTAAATTCACTAGCAGAAGAGGGAAATTGTTCATACATTTCCATTGCTTCTTTGCAAATTCCACTAGATTCAAAAGGAAGCTCCATATCATGTGCAATTGCTTTGTGTTGATAAGAGTCACCTTTCCTAAATCTCGCAGCAGTTGCAGTTCTATTTTTGTTATCCTTTCTGTTGACCTCAATCTGTGTCAATTATTCATCCAAATATGGATAAGATGGCCCTAAAACACTTACATCTGAGCTCAAGTGTTTTTTCATCTGGTTCATTAAGAGTTGTGCTTAATTGAGCACCTAAAGATTGTTGAGATTTTGTGCATTTGGGGTAGCATCGGTTGTGCTCTAGGTTCCAAACTTTGAGGAAGGACTAGAGTTCACCTGATCTACAATACCCAAAAATGGATTTGGGAAATTTCATCTCGTTTAGGATATATTAAATTAATTAATTATTTTAATGTATTTCCTAAGTTAAAACTTAGGAAAATAAAATAATTAAAGTGAATTTAATTAAACATGTGATGAAATTGTCTTAAGTCACATGGATCAAGATTTCTTTTAATCTTAGCCATTGATTAAAGATTTAATCTTGGCCATTGATTTTTCAATGAGAAAAGTATAAAAGAAAGGCTTGGGGTCATTTGTAAGACACACAGAGGCAAAGCACTGAAGCTAAGCTGAGTGTAATATCCCAGAATGGGGCTATCCAAAAATACATGCTAAAATAACGCATTTTTCAAGAATATGTGCAATTAAATGTAAATGCAACTCATGGATCCCTTATATCTGATATTATAGCAACTAGATCTGAAAGGAATTCAGAAATAAATCACTATTGCATAGTTAAACAGGCCTCCCATGCCATAAATAGCTGAAAATCATGCAAAAATAGAGACTACAACCATGTACAAAAGCTGGAATACCATAACAGCGTTATTATATTACCTCTGCAATAGGAGTAGGTTTTACATCAGATCTAGAGCAAGTATGTGGACAAAAAGTTAGATCTATAGCAGATCCATACACTATACAAGCTCTTTTATCAATCCCCCTTGGGATTTTCAGCAATACACCATGTACAAAGTGTAGATGTAAGTTTTAAGATTGCAAATCTATGGAAATATTCAGATCTGGAAAGTGGATCTAATCTAATATAAATGATAAACTAATCTTCTCCAATAGATCTCCAAAGTGAAGGGCAGATCCCCAACACTCAGCAAATCATCTCTCCAAATGGTGCACTGAATCACCCTGCAACGGCTTCTTTAGATATAACGCAGATCTGGACTCTCTCTGTGCTGTAGGGGATAAAATAATGTTGGCCTGCAGCCAAGATATAGAAATATAGCTCACAACCTTCAATATTATTCTCCCAATGGATTAGAAAACTTCTCCACTGAAAATAATTATTAAGATGGTCTAGATCTGAAGATCTAGCCTCCACTTGCTGCAGCTTTCTGAAACAATCAAACCCTCAACAGGATATGCACTGTCAAAGGAATATGAAGCTTTTCCTCAAGCCAGATACTAGAAAATATAGTGCAAGGCTCCTCCAAGAGCTGCTCAATGGAAGAGAAGGAATTCCTAAATAGGAAGACCTTGTGCTAAACAACACTCTATCTCAGCTAAACAACCAGAGAAAGAAATATGTCTAAACGGACCATATAACCATAAAATCATCATCATAAGCTAACCCCATATGGTTGCCATCCTCCTCCTTATAGACAATGTGAGCCTTCTCACCTTTGATCCCACTCATTAGGGTTTCCATCTTCATGCAATGAATCTCCCTCCAAAACTACAATGTCTCCATTAGTCTAACTCATCTTTTTACATCGTTGTTTGATTTAGTCAATCTTGATTGGATCAACCTTGACTAGATCTCCATGCAAAGTCTCCTTCCACACTTGATGTGGCTTTATTCTATCTATATAAATAGATCTATATTCCCACTGAGTTATCTTCATTAATGTTCCACATCCTCCATCTTAGCTTAGTTGACTTGGTCAAACTTGACTTTGTCCACATGCATTAAGCCCTGTTCACACATGAAGGTGTTTTTATCCAGTTGTGAATATGATCCTTTTCCCATTAAGAGGGTTTTTATTGTTTCTAGAAAGACTTATGGGTCTCTTTACCCATTTATTCATCTAACTATGTCTTTGGAGCAAAAATTAATATTCCTATTAGCTACATGCTAATGTAGGAATATTACAGTCCTCCCCTCCCAAATGTTTCTTGTCCTCAAGCAACTGCAAATATAGAACTGAAGAGCCTCCCCTCTTCCTCTTGTAGCATCCTCAAGCGATAAGTTCCTCCATAGAAAAAGATGCTTTCTCAACAATGTGCCTTCAAGTTGTTACTCCCATGTGTAAAAGTATGCCTTTGGTGAAAATTCCAAATGGCTCTCAACAAGAAAAAGTGGGACATACATGGAAACAAAAATATGTGGTCTAGAGGCCTTCTTGAGGCATGGAATCAGAAATATATTGGGAATCATCATCCCCATGTGAAGCCTCCATCCCCAAGCTATCATCCAAAAAAAGTGAGTCACCCTCCAACATGGCAACTCATGAAACATCTCCTCCACCTTAAGCTCCTGCAAAGAAGGTGGCTACATGGCTGACTTTGTGGGACTAGAGTATCCATCCCAAGCTGATTCTCTCTCCACTTATGATATGTATGGGGCTATTGTTGATCTTGGGCTGAAATATCACAGCCTCCAAGAATGATCCAAGTCACCCCATCAATCAAAACATCCATGAAGTGCCCCTCCCAAAAACTCAAGCTCTCCAAATGGTTCCTCCCACATGAAGATAAGAAATGCAGCATAGCAATCATGTTTTTCCCATTGTTTCTCCTGAAACATGCAATATATGAAGTATGGAGAATCATACTCCCAATGGGCACCTCCAACTCTTGTGCCACTCTCCGAACAAAGATTCCCATAATCATAAGGACATCATCAATATATGGAAGCATAAATAAATGAAAGCAAGTTGCCAAATGACAACTAGGAGGTGGATCATAGTTCCATACATGGAACCAGTGCAATGCATCCCTTGCCTGCCTCAAAAAAAACTGTAACAAGTGTATTTTCAACCACTTGTTTTCTGCCATAATCATCCTACAATATGGAATCATGAAAGTACAACTTGGTGCCAATGGTGCACACCAAAAATCATGTGGCATCCTCCACAAACCACACATAGAATGGCCAACATCAATGCTACAAATGGCCTCAAGTACATCATAATAAAAAATATAAGAAGGAAATACCCTCCTTGGTACAATATGCTACTCATAAAAAATAAAGGAATACAAATCATAAAGCATAAATATGCATCCTCTATCATGTACTTTGGTCATTGAGCTGAAATGGCTCAATTGAAATTTCTCCCTCACTTCAAATGAGAAGGGAAGTGGTTGTAACAACCTCTCCATCATCATCCGGGCTATGAATCTCTCCATATGCTTATATACATCTTGTTGGATTCCCTCCCAAGTGAACTCCTCCAGTAAGGAATGATATGCATCAACGTGCATGGAAATAAAGCCCACAAGTGTTGCATGTAGATCTCTCTTCTTACACTTGAAAATCCAAGTCAAGAAGATCATATCATGGTAATAGATGTCTCCATCCACAACTCCATCACTCTCATCTCCTATATTCTCATCAATTACATCATATATGAAGTGATCCTGGGAACACTCCATCAAACAACCCAAGCTCCCAAGTGACAGCGGTGTTGGCCTTTGTAATAAGGCTCTTGTCATCTCATAGCTCCATCTTTTGACATTCCACATGTCAAAATAATCATCAAACATAATGTTGCTATATGTGAGAGATTCCTTCCAAAGTGGAAGCACCTCCTCATCTTCCAAGGTTAGAGAGTAACCCCTTTGCACCATGATAGTGCCACCTCTTACTCCTGCAACATCATGCAAAGTATGGGATAAGATCAGCCCATACTCTCTCAATAACAACCAAAGCAACAACAACTCTAGTTGCCTCCCCCCACCAACATCATAAAAATCATGGAGCAATGTCATCATAGTTGATATGAAAGATATCACATCATCCAAATACATCAAAACTCCTTGCCTCCATATGAAGTAAGTGCCATGCCAGGTTCCATCCATCCACATACCCTTTGAAATAGAATGTGTCATAGGATGACCAAACTCTTTCAAGAGTAACCAACGTAGTCTTGCATCCTATTGTCTAGTATCATAGATCTGCAAGTGGTTTCTCAACCTATTTCTCCTCAACATCACCCATCCAACCCATGGTGAGTGTCTATCATCATGTCCATAAGTGGCATTCCTCCAATGGAGAATACCATCCTCCCAAATCAGATTTCTGTCTTTGCTCTTCATGGGACATTGAAATGCAACCTCCTCAATGACCAAGTTGACCCCATAAGGATCCAAATAGGTGGTAGGCAAAAACCTCCCATCATGATGTGTAGGGCTCATCAAGAAGTATCCAACACAAACATGAGAGATGTTATCCATCCTAAGATGTCCTCCATCATCTATCTGCTCCCCTTTTGTTATACATATGGAAAGGTCATTGGAATATTCCAACAATGGTTGGGCCCCCAACTCATCATTGCTGCTAAATGACATCGTTGTTGATCTCCATGATGGTGCAGCTGCTGCCTCAAGATCAGATCTAATGCTAAACACATAGTTTTGCAATGTATTGTTCAAGACAATACTCATCCCATCCTCCAAGAAACTACAATCCAACCTAAAGGGTTGTGTGCAGCTCATCAATGATACATTAGGATGATTGTTTGTCTCCTCCTTGAATGAATCAAGGTTGCTCAACGCAGTGAAATTTTGGTTCTCCAAAACAACAATATATTTTGACCCTTGGTTATACAATGGTACATTCCCATCATTCTCCACATGGTGCATTGAACTAACAGGAAATGAAAACATATGCATACATCGGTACAACTTGGGAACATCCTGTACTGATACAAAGGTTATTTCTTCCGGTGTGATGGCTTCTCCAACTATTGATGATGATGGCTACTCTTCTATGGCTTCATCAGTGCTGGTACAAGTCTTTTCTTCTTCATGCATCTCAAAAATGGTGCATGTGACTCTAGATATCAAGAGATCAAGATCATCTTGCAAAGGTGCAAGTGGCCTTCCTCCTTAAACAAGTGCTCCTGCAGTAAATGGTGGTGAAGGCTTCTTCCCCTATGATTTATTCTTGTTAAACTTCTTGATCAACCTTTGAGTAAAATCTGCATATGTAGTCACTTTTGCATGACTCAAATGGTTGAACCACCAATTGTGTGCTTCACCCTCAAGGTGCAACGCTGCAATCTCAACAGCTTCTTTTTCCACTACTAGATGTAGTAGAAAAAAAGCATCCAACTTCCTTCCCCAAGCCTTTGTTGTGCATGAGGATGACCCATCAAAGGTAGACAATAGGAATCTATTGCCATTCATTCTTCTATTGCTGCAAGGTCTCCTTTCTTCTTTGAGCTAAATAAAATCTGGAAGAGTTAGATTCTTCTTGATAGCTCTAGGTTGAGACTTATATTCTGCAAGATATTCATGTAGAATCTCGTAATCTAAGTTTTCTTCATTTCTATGCCTCTTATATTTCAAATAAAATTCCATAGTATGTTTCTTTGGAGCTTTATGCAAGACCAGATCTTCTTTTTGCTGATAGGAAGTACATGGACCTTCCTCATCTTGAAACCATAACTTGGTTTCACCTATTCTTTGCTTAACATCCTTGTTGAGGTCCTTCTTAGATCTGAAAAGAGATGAGAGAAAACTCATTCTTTCCAACATTTTGATCTTTGTCTTCTTCTATAGCATATTTTCTTGAAACTTGCAGGATGAGCCAAAGATCATGCTCTGATACCATTGTAATATCCCAGAATGGGGCTATTCAACAACACATGCTAAAATAACGCATTTTTCATAAATATGTGCAATGAAATGTAAATGCAGCTCATGGATCCCTTAGATCTAATATTATAGCAACTAGATCTGAAATGAATTCAGAAAAAAAATCATTATTTCATAGTTAAACAAGCCTCCCATGCCATAAAGAACTGAAAATAATGAAAAAATAGAGACTGCAACCATGTAAGAAAGCAAGAATACCATGATAGCATTATTTTATTACCTCTACAATAGCATTAGGTTGTACATCAGATCTAGAGCAAGTATGTGGACAAAAATTTAGATCTAAAACAGATCCATACACTATACAAGCTCTTTTATCAATCCCCCTTGGGGTTTTCAGCAATACACCATGTACAAAGTGTAGATCTGAGTTTTAAGAGTGCAGATCTATGGAAATATTCAGATCTGGAAATTGGATCTGATCTAATATAAATGATAAATTGATCTCCTCCAATAGATCTCCAAATTGAAGGGCAGATCCCTAACACTCAACAAATCAACTCTCCAAATGGTGCACTGAATCACCCTGCAGCAACTCCTTCAGATATAACGCAGATCTGAACTCTCTCTGCACTCTAGGGGATAAAATAATGTTGGCCTACAGCCAAGATATGGAAATATATCTCACAACCTTCAATACTGTCCTCCCACTGAAAATAATTATTGAGATGGCCTAAATCTGAAGATCTAGCCTCCACTTGGTGCAGCTTTCTGAAACAGTCAAACCCTCAACAAGATCTGCGCTGTCAAAGGAAGATGAAGCTTGGCCTCGAGCCAGATAGTGGAAAATATAGTGAAAGGCTCCTCCAAGAGCTACTCAATGGAAGAGAAGGAATTCCTAAACAGGAAGAACTTGTGCTAAACAACACTCTATCTCAGCTAAACAGCCAGAGAAAGAAATATGTCTAAACAAACCATATAATCACAAAATCATCATAAGCTAACCCCATATGGCTTCCATCCTCCTCCTTATAAAAAATGTGAGCCTTCTCACCTTTATCCCACTCATTAGGGTTTCCATCTTCATGCAATGAATCTCCCTCCAAAATTACGTTGTCTCCATTAGTCTAACTCATATTTTTACAACGATGTTTGATTTAGTCAATCTTGGTTGGATCAACCTTGAATAGATCTCCATGCAAAGTCTCCTTCCACACTTGATGTGGCTTTATTCTATCTATCTAAATAGATATATATTCCCACTAAGTTATCTTCATTAATGTTCCACATCCTCCATCTTAGCTTAGTTGACTTGGTCAAACTTGACTTTGTCCACATGCATTAAGACCTGTTCACACATGAAGGTGTTTTTATCCAGTTATGAATATGATCCTTTTCCCATTGAGAGGGTTTTTATAGATGCTAGAAAGACTTATGGGTCTCTTTACCTATTTATTCATCTAACTATGTGTTTGGAGCAAAAATTAATATTCCTATTAGCTACATGCTAATGTAGGAATATTACACTAATATTCTAGGGCGGGGTTGCTAAGAATTCTCAGAAGTGTTTCAGTTTCAGAGAGGGGAATTTAGACCAAGGGGATGATCTAATCCCAGGGTTTAGAATACACAAGAATCAGATAAGACATAAGCAAAGACAACGTAGAGGAAGGCAACAGCAGTAGTAGCAGACGGCAGCAGCAGCAACAGTAGCAGCAGACGACAGCAGCAACAAGGACAACATGATTTTTAGGAAGCCCTTCAGGGGTTACGCAAAGACCTTTAGGGGAAGCGTAGTAACAACATCACCCAAGCTAGGGTAATGCAGTCCCTTCCAGTGATAGCACTGAGCATTTAGAGGCTAGCCAAGGCTGACGAAGAGCCCAGCAGGGACTTCAGAGGTTGACGTAGTGTCTTTTAGAGGAAAATCTAGGGTTTCTAGGCCTATATCTAGCTATGTTATGTAAATCCAATTTGAGGGTGTGGATCAGTCAGTATTTGCGGTCTTAGATCAGCCGGGTGCTACAGATCTAGAGTTTTCTCTATAGGGTTTTCCAGATCTGGAACCTAGAGTTGTGTATTCATAAATATTCTTAATAATAGAGCCCTCTAGCAGCTAGAGACTGGTTTTCCCACCTTGGGTTTTTCCAGAGACAGTTTGTCCAGAAATAACTGTCACTTTGTCTATGTGTGCATGTGCTTATTCTAGATCTGAATTGGTAGAGATTTGTTATGTGTTTTTCTTTCATGTTAACTTGAATTTGTTCAGTTGATAAATTGTATAAGTAGGAGAAGCTTAATCGAATTAATATTAATAATTTCTGCATATGAATTAGGATTTAGAAATTTCTACATGGTATCAGAGCAATTGCAGATCTAGAAGGGTCACCAAATAAAGAATCTGAAGAATCTAGCTGCAGAAAGCAGCTAGAAACGCAACAGAAAAGTAGATCTAAAGGGAAAACGCAGCTTTCAGGAGCAGAATCATGCAGAGGGAAGGGTAACGCTATCCAACGCTGTTTCCTAGCAAGCCCATGCAATTACTGCGCAGAGGAAGCTCAAAAACAACACTAGTTGTGTCTGAAGCCAGCCAGTGTGATTCAAATCTGAATCTATCAAATCCAGAAAATTCTGTAGAAAATTTGCAGAAATTCAGAAGAGCTGGTGGGGTTAAACTTCTGAATTTTTCAGATTTTTAGCCTTAGCACAAGTGACAAAGTTTGGGAAGATATTAGCTTCTCAGAGAGTTTCTTGCAGAGCCAGGCTTACTACAACCTGCCTGACTGATAGATAGGTGTCATGGTTCAAACAAACTATGGTACCTGCTTAGCTTAGCCCGAATGCCCCCACTGATCATTGGTGAGATCCGATCCCCTCTATTGAATGGGGTCCTGGCTCGTTCCTCACCTTTTCCGGATGATTCATCTCCACGAAGATCCACTCTTTTTAGACCCGCACAATCTCAGAAGATCGCCTCCTCGGGGAGGAGGTGTACGATCTTGTCTTACTATTTTTTGGGGGTGGGGCAGTTGCTCGAGCTAGCTTAAGAACGTTGTTTATGGCTGCTCAATAATAAGGTCGGCCTAAGCGGACAGGCAGGCGTCTACTCTACCAAATTGTTACCTTCGCATAGCTCAGGTAAGGTAATCCCCTATATTTCTTCCCCTCAATTCAAAATGAGAGGGTTGATCAGGACAAGCAAGTATTCAATTCATTATTTATATACGTAATTACGCTTTAGCAGACAATGTTTCTATTATATATGTAATTACACTCTCGAATAATGGATCAAATAAATGATCGAAAGTACCAAATTCACATCAATCGATCAATCACTCAGGACCTTGTCCTTGTACGTGATTCCAGTTATGACTTGATATATGTCGAGTATGCTTTTCTTTCTTATCTCTCTCTAGTTACCGAAATCAATATCATTATCTATTTCATTATGCTTGCTACTTTAAGATCTCGATTTTGTTCCTTCCACACCAGACCATTACCCCCGTCGGTCGATTGAAGTATACCCTTGATGGGGTGCTACTAGGTTTGTGACTATAAAGCATTCCATATGTCGTTCATATAGACATGGAGTATGAGCTCGTCACATTAAAAAGAATCTATGTTGGAATGCAGATATGAATACACATACTAAAGAGAGCCGTGTGAATATATCTTATTATACGATGCAGTCTGTGATTTCTTCTGTCTGTAATGGCTTTCTCTTTTCTTCCTGTAATGTATATGAATGTGGTTTATGGTGGCTCTCCTATGTTGTGGTTGTTGGTCTGTTGGTTGGAAGAGAATTCATATGGTTGTTGGTCTAAACCCTAATGCTCAACCAAGAAGGGTAATGGATGTTGCTCCCCTGTACCTGTATCATTAAGGTGATTATTTGGGTCACCTGAGTCAACTTCTGGTTTATAAACATCAACGTGTCTGCTCCTAAGGGTGCTTCTATTTCACCAAGATAATAAATGTTGTTTGTGCTGCTACCTGTTACTATTGTGCATAATCAACACATGGATAACTTGGATCACTTTCTTTCTTTATGGTGGAATCTACACACAGAGATTCTACTACTTCCTTTTGTAGGCTACAATAACTAGGCTCATAAGCTAGGAAAAAACATAAGCTTATCTCCATATAATTACGACTTTTGCTGCTTAGATGAACCAGACATCATGGGGTTATAACAAATCGATTTCTACGCAGATTGAACTGCAGAAACACCGGAAACCAGGAGTGAATCATTCCTCTTCATGAACTAGTAGGAACATTACTAAGAATCACATACGATATTAACAAGCATAATGAACCATCAATCATTAGATAATTCACTAGGCGTCGTACCATCATTAACGAATGGAAAACACTAGCCTCATTGACGAATAAATCACTCAATCACTATAAAACAAAAGAGAAGAGTGCATAGTATATAAGCATCCATTATCGAAAGCACATTTGGCGATCATTACTTACGATATTTAGTCGATCATTCAAACATGAAACGCGAAGCATGCATCGTAATATCCACATACATTATTGTGTGTTTCCCTTTGAAGAATTACTTGTTATTTAATAAAATCGTATCATTGTTTTGTTTCATAAAATAATTTTCTCATTTCATTGGTTAGTAAAGAGACTTTGATTTGAAAGGGCTGCTTTGAATTTGAATAGGACTTATTTCTTTATTAGACTGCCTTAACTCAGACGCTTGGTGATAGGAAAGGATTTATTAGCTTGCCTCCAACCCTGTGTACTGGGGGAAGGCCCCCAAACCCCCCGACCATTAGGGAGCTTATTATATCAGTAAGGTTACTCGTCTTTCTCTTCTTTAGGTCATTTCTTTCGATTATTCAAGGGATTCTATAAGAAAGGTAAAGGGATTATATAAGGGACTTTCTTTAAGGTATTCTATTTATTTAGACTTAAAGGTATTAGATAAGGAAGGTATGTCTTCTATTTTCTTACTTTAAGCTCTTAGATAAGTAAGAAGGTCTTATTTTATTACTTCTTAAAGGGATTATATAAGGGGCTTTGCCACTTACCCGAACTTGTGAGGGTAAGGAAGATAAGCAAGATATGTTTTCTATTCTCTTTATCTATTATAAGGTCCTATAGGATTCTTAGACTATATTGAGGTATTCTTTCTAAAACAAAAAGGTATTTTATAAGGTATTAGTAAGCATGTATAGAGACAGTACAAGTACAGCTATCTAACCCTTCCTCGATCATAGGTATTGCTATAGAAAACCATAACACGTGATAACACCTGATAACACGTGACAACATCCGGCATCTGATAACTATTCATTTAAGGTGGGATATCTTATTGAATTTATAGGAGGAATATTCATTACCGTAGCTAGGAAATACTACACTTCATCTTACTCACAATTACCCTATAAAGAACCAATAAATTCACAACTATACTCATCTACCAGTGAACCATCCTAGTCATTTCATTATTTATTCCCAACAATACAAGGTTCCTCTCGAAATGAATTAGCTAGTGAAAATAGATTCTATTAGATTCTATTATATTAGCCACATTAGTTCATTAAAGTAAAGGAAATAAATCCAACAAGAAAACAACAACCAATAACAGCGATGAGGGGCAACCCTCATAAACCCATATCACATAATATTACACTTCAGATCAGAAAGCCATCAGACATCATCAATCATACAGAATCCATCAGATCAGAATCACAGAAAAAATCTCATATAAAGCACATACATAATTTAGTCTTATATAAATCAATTACATGCATTATTGAGCCATTGTTTGTTAGACCGCTGAGTCTAATAAGATTTCGTTCTTTTCTCCTCATCATGTCATGTCGAGGAAGAATCGATTGAAACGAATCTACGTGATATCACCACCCTAACTCACTCTACTAAGCCTAACTCACTCATTCAACTCATAGCTCTAATTACACCTCATTAACATCACAGACATCATTAACGAATCGAGGAGCGAAAGCCATGAAATTTCCCGTAATAGAAATCGAGGAGTAACATTGGTTCATCAAGATATTCTACAGTTTTGCCCCCCCCCCCCCCCCGACAAAGATATAGATTCTAATTAGTTAGACTGCAGGGTGGGGACGACTCCCCTACACCCCACATTATCGCGCTATGATAGATCTTATATTCTATCTATGAAAGCAACCAGAGACCATTAAGATACTTGCTTCAACGCCCTCTATAAATTTCATAGCTGGTATTAATAAATCTAACCCACCTATATTGATAGGCAAGAGGTACTCTATAGGGAGATTAGAGAGATTCGGGGCTGGGTTCATCGGGACAGTCCAATGCGAGGTTGCCAATCTACAGTATATAAGCTAGGTTTCCAATGGTTGTTTTACAGTCCAAAGCTTGTTGCCAATGCGATGATCGACTGTCCAATCTAACCAACCCATTCCACAGAATTCATACATCTCTATAAGTCCAGCTATGAAGAGTACATCTTCCAGTTCAGTCCAACAACCAATCCCTCCACCGCTGCCTCCTTCGGTCGCTTCGCATCCTTCGCTCCGGTTTAGCCGAGTCTGTCAGGTAGGTGGAGAGGCATCGATCTCCTTCCGCCCCTTCACATTTGTTGTGATGTGAATCCCACAACTCTCTCAATAAATGAGATTTCACATTATATACGAAACACCCTTTATATTTGATTCCTATGATTCTGGTATAAATGATATCTATGTTTCTTGTATAAATGATGTTTTTGCTGTATATAGTGAAATGTAATTATTTCTATTCCTAATTGATAATTTTTAGTCAAATAAAAGAAGTGTAGTATCTTATGACGCGGACATGTTTTCCGGGCAAACCAAATAGACCCGGACAACAAGAATTTACTCATGTTTTACCCCTTTAATTCTAAGCGAGATCCTATCTAATTTTGACTGATGGGAACTCATTAATTTGCTAGATCCGTGAAAAAGCCTGGGAAAAGCGGTGGAGCATGCGGGTGGTTTCGCGGGTGTGGGGTTTAGGGGTTATAGTCTGTCTATTGCTTCAATTGTTTGTTCCACGGGCCCTTGCTCTAAGGTACCTTAGCTTTGATACGTTCCGCTCATGGATGGCTTGCTTTATTTTCTTTATAAAGTAGGTTATTCAAGCTCTTTATTGATTCGCGGTCCCTTAAGCTACGTGCGGGTTGTTCACCTTTATGAGTTACATTCCACTACGCTAGTAATAAAGCCCGGCCCTGCCCTGATATAGATCTATTATGCTTTCGCTTTCTACGCATAAGTGAAAAAGACTGCTATTTGATCAGCAAATAACGAACATCTATGACAGTCCCAGCCAAAACTTGGGGCATTACAAAGAGTCTAAAGTACTATCTCCACTCCCATATTCTCATGCTCATTCCACAATACCTTAGATAGATGTAAGATGTGTGCTTTAACCTTTTAGCTGTTCCTGATTCGATTTTATATATAAAGCACCCTTATCATAGACATTCATGCATCCTACCGGAAAGGAATATGGGCTAGAAAGAGTAGGTTTCTCTTTTTCTAGAGTCACTTTAGATTCCCTATATTAGTAGGCTTATCCCTTTAAGAGTTAGATAGTTGGTTTAGATAAAGGAATTGATGTTGATTACTTGAAGATAGATATTAGGTCTTCTTAACAAGAAGTAACTCCTTGATAATTATTTGATCTATAAGTATTAGTGAAGTATGAATAAGAAGAAAGTAGGATTTAAGTAAGTTAAGGAGTTTAGGATAAGGGAAACCAAGAAATGAGAGGACCCGTAGGCCTGGTAGGGACTCACTATTCATAGTAGTTTGGTCAAAGGATCAAAGAAGAAGCTAAATCATAGCTGATTTGGTAGATTTCCAAGTAGGGAAATCAAGTGTCAGAGGGAGCAGAGGGTGCCCAGCTCGAAAAGGACCCTAGATCCAAGATCTCTAGCATAGAGAAGAGGACCTCTGACACATTCTGAGCAGATGGCTCCTCATGGATTGCGTGATCAGGATAGGCTAGAGGGCCTCCCCAACTTTTTGGTATAGAAATCTATGATCCTGATTGTCCTTGAGGCATATGATCTAAGAGACCATGCAAAGCAGACCCTGGCCACACCGACAGATGCAGATCTCCTACGAAAGCATAGAGAAGCTGTTGGGCATGCTAAGAAGCTAATAATGGATAGTATCAAGGACCATATTGTACCACACATAGCTAAGAAGAAGACAACTAATGAGATTTGGAAGGCCTTGACTTTCCTATATGAGGGAAAATCAGTCCAAAGAAATATGTTGTTGGAGGCCCAAGTGAGGTCATTCATGATGAATAAGGGAGAAGACATCGAGCATTTCCTCTTTAGATTGTAGTCAATCATGGATCAGATGATTGCAATAGGTGCAACCGTAGATGATGCAGTGATAGTCAGGACTACCCTCAATCTAGTCATGGATGAGTGGGAAACCTTTGTCCAAAGTATCTTGGGCAGAGCAGACCTCCCAGATTGGGAAAGCTTGTGGTCAATCCTGTGGCCAGAGGAACTACACAGATTCACCAAGAAGCAACTCAACCCTGCATTGAGAAAAGTAAATAAGGAAGAGGAGGAAGATGTAGCCTTGGTATCGAAGAAGCAACCAAAGAAGAAGAAGGATATTTCTAAGATCAAGTGCTTCCAGTGTGGAAAAATAGGACATTTTTCCATCCATTGTCCAAAAAAGAAGAAGGACAAGGAAGCATCTTCTTCCAAAGTAGCGGTGGCATATGATGGGTCAGGAGATGATGTAGGCATGAGTGCTCATGAACTACAGAGGTGGGGTGACATGGACATGTAGAGGAGCTACATGGAATGAAGGCAGGATCCTTGAGCAACTCGTCTCTTGGATCAACAAGTGAGCTACGACAGCCTTAAGACAGTAGCGGGACAAGTGGAGTAGTGGGTGCATAGATCAAAGATGAAGCAGAGGCAAAGGTAGATGTAGAGGCTGGGAGGATTAGCGTAGAGCATAGCAGCAATAGCATAGAAGCAGTAGCAGCACAGAGGCTGATGTGACTTCAGCAGTGCAGTGCAGTACTGCTTACGCAGTGCAGAGCTGTAGTATCACAGAGAGCTTCAAAGGGACAACACAGTGCAATAACAGCGTGATAGATTTCAGCACAAGGAGCTAATGTGACTTCAGTAGTGCAGAGGGAGTCTGATTATGCTAGTAGAGTTGTAATTGTGCATCATTATTTAGATGCCATCACATATCTGTAGCCTATGGAGCTTTAGTGATGAGGATGCAGCCCACCTGACTTGTATATCAAATATTGGGCAGGAGATTCAGTTGTTTCTCTCAACAACTGAAGTTGCAGTGCAGTAGATCAGCAGTGGCAGTGCTATGAATAGCACAGATGCAACATATTGAGAGGGAGCCGCAGAATAGTGGTTTCAATGGCAATGGCAGAGTCATGGGCAGGAGTACAGAATGGTAGCAACAGTGCAGAGTTGAGTGGCAGGAGGCCAAGCTTCAGCAGCACAGAACCAGTGCCCAAAATCATTTAATGCATAAGTGTGATGTGTTGCTAGAGCACACCCTTGATGCTAAGAGGAAGTGTTGATATTTTGTGTATTTGGGGTAACATCAGTTGTGCTCTAGGTCCCAAATTTTGAGGAAGGACTAGAGTTCACTTGATTTATAAGACCCAGAAAAGGATTTGGGAAATTTCATCTGGTTTAGGAGATATTAAATTAATTAATTAATTTAATGTATTTCCTAAGTTAAAACTTAGGAAAATAAAATAATTAAAGTGAATTTAATTAAACATGTGATGAAATTGTCTTAAGTCACACAGATCAAGCTTTCTTTTAATCTTAGCCATTGATTAAATATTCAATCTTGGCTGTTGATTTTTCAACGAGAAAAGTAGAAAGTCTTGGGATCATTTGTAAGACACACAGAGGTAGAGCACTGAAGCTAAGCTGAGATTCTAGGGCAGGGTTGCTAAGAATTCTCATAAGTGTTTCAGTTACAGAGAGGGGAATTTAGACCAAGGGGATGATCTGATCCCGGGGTCTAGAATACACAAGAAGCAGAGAAGAGATTAGCAAAGACAACATAGAGGAAGGAAACAACAGTAGCAGCAACAACAACAATAGCAAACGGCAGCAATAGCAACAGTAGATGGCAGCAGTAGCAGAAACAAGGACAACATGATTTTCAAGAAGCCCTTCAGGGGTTACGCAAAGACCCTTAGGGGCAACGTAGTGACAACGCCACCTAGTCTGGGGTAACGTGGTCCTTTCCAGTGACAACGCTGAGCATTTGGAGGCTAGCCAAGGCTGACGCAGAGCCCAGTAGGGGCTTCATAGGTTGACGTAGTGTCTTCCAGGGACAGATCTAGGGTTTCTTGGCCTAGATCTAGCTAAGTTCTTTAAATCCCATTTGAGGGTGTCGATTAGTCAGTATTTGTGGTCTTATATTAGCCAGGTGCTTCAGATCTAGAGTTTTCTCTGTACGGTTTTCTAGATCTAGAACCCAGAGTTGTGTATTCAGAAATATTCTTAATAATAGATCCCTTTAGTAGCCAGAGACCGATTTTTCCACCTTGGGTTTTTCCGGGGACAGTTTGTCCAGAAATAACCGTGTCACTTTGTCTATGTGTGCATGTGCTTATTCTAGATATGAATTGGTAGAGATATCTTATGTATTTTTCTTTTATGTTAACTTGAATTTATTCATTTGATAACTTGTATAAGTAGGAGAAGCTTAACTGGATTAACAATAATAATTTCTGAATAAGAATTAAGATTCAGAAATTTCTACAAAGATAACTACTCACCTTTAATTTCCCCAGTCATTGATAATATTTGAAATTTGATTCACAAATTCCCATATCACTGACAATGCCATTGCATTATTTATGATTTACATCCAATAAAGAGAGATTTTTTGAATATGATAAGAGTTATAAATATCTTTGGTTTGAATTTCATGTTGATGAAAAACGTGAATCTGGAGGTACAGAAACAATGTTGCCAACATCTAAGTTTTTCATAGAAAAATTACCCCCACAAAGGATTTTAGTTGTGCTTTGTATTTTGAAATTTCTCATAATTACATCTCATTATGCATCTTTTTGTTGAGTATTGAGCCACTTAATTCTAATTTATTAAAACTTTCAGTGACCTGACTAATGTCCACATACCTTACATTCTCCATAGGGTTTACATTTTCAGCAGGCTTATTAATCACTTCACAACTATCTCCTACAAACTCATACACATGTCTTAAGGGTCCATTGATCCTTTCTGTTAGCAATTTTGACGTCCCCAGATTGAATGAGCTCACATCATTTATTGAGATCCTTGATTAATGTAAAATTGATGACCTTTCAACAACAGATAAGGAATTTCCAACATGAATTGATAAAGAGACAATAGAAATAGAATTAGGTTCTTGAGTGCACTTTGTAAAGGCAATGGAGGAGGTACACATTGGGCTAGAGGTAGTGGATGCAAGACTAAAAGCTACAACAGTTCCTATTAAAGTTTGAGCTAGTGAAGATTGTTACACATTAATTTGTCACCGTCCCTGCAATCCCCGTCCCGCACATTGGAGGGCTCATTTTGTGACCTGTGAGCAGTAACAAGGCTTGAAAATACTTTCATGACATCCCTCTGAACAAGAGCTGTCATTTCCCTGAAGACATCTCCTTGTGAAAAACCCTAAAAATGGCCCTTTTAGCATTGGTGCGAGCAGGCAGTTCAGTACCCGCGCCAATGGGGAAAATACTTCAAAGAGGTCGTGCCAGTTGGCGCTCTGTCCCAGAGTTGCACTCACGCTAGCCAATTTAAGGAATGTTTTTTAAAAATAAATGGCGGAAGTTTCGTCCTAACTGATCCAGGAACTGATATCTATCTTTAGTTGGGAGGTTTGGCTACGGATTTCCATAGAGAAGAAGTGGTTTGCCACCTCTCATGGAAGCTTCCTTGATGATAGGGCCAATCCCACAATTATAGGGATCCCAACTCCCCTTCCTCCATCTATAAAAGCTTGCCCATCTCCATTGCAAGCTAGTCTTCAGGTTCCCAAATTCCCAAGAGCCTTATGCTGCAAGAGCCTCCATAATTCCCTTAAGGCCAATTTCAAGCAAGGATACTATCGTCAAGAGCTAAAGAGAGAGGTTTATCCCATCCTTGACAGGCTTTTCGAGACGTGTTCTGCTGGCGACCCCCTCCGAAGGAGAATTCAGCGTCAGAACTATGGTTGTAATTTTCCTTTGATTGATTATTAATGAACGGCTATTGTTTATGGTTCCACTCTTGTTGTTGTTTATAATGACGAGTTATGTCCTTTCTGACTGACATATAGTTGCATCTACTAGATTTTACGCTTGCGTTTGTTTTGTTTCTCGCATGTGCAGGTGTCCCATCACGGAGATCGTGGGGATCGTGATCTGCCAGAGCTAAGGAACGAGAGCGCCACCTCTTCTACAACGACTGCGTTGGATTCCAGGTAAGCCTTCATCGCTAGTTGGTTTATTTGCAATTAGGAACCTGCACTATAGCGTGTGACGATTGTTTCTAGACCCGGTCTGGGCTAGTAGGGATCGCCTCTATCCGCAGAGGGGATTTACCTCCACAACACAGATTGATGTGAGGAATTTTTGCATCAGATGTGCACTCATGGTTTCTGGAGATGACAGGAGTTGTGCACAGAGTTGTGCCAACAGTGAAAACAAACGGATGATTTACTCTTTGTTGGCAACTTCATATTTTAAGCATATAAATTTTTTGAAGAAGAGGTTGCCAACCAATCTGGCCCCAACAGTTCAACAATATTTCATAACAACCTGTGTAAATTCAAATATAAAGTGAAAATGTTTGTGCCTTCAATTATGAAAACAACTAACTCCATGATCCAGACAATCAATTCCATATATATATCCAGTAGAGTTAGTCTCTCCAATTCCAAACCCACTTAAAATTGTAACCATTTCTATTTGATTTTGTCATTATATAGGTCAGGTTCCCATTTCAACTTTCCAAATTGTTTTTTCATAAGTTCTATTGAACCAATTTGAATTTTGTCTCAACCACTAGATTGGTTGTTCCTTTTTCTTTGTTGATGTGTCTATATTGATCGTTTTTTTTTATAGAACTACTTCTCAACACTACAGTCTGAAGTGTTCCATTTCCTCAGTCACGGTAAGAATTTTGGATGTCACTTCCTCATTGCCTACCCATTTTTTACAATCATGGATCCAATTCTTTATGTAGAAACTTGTTTCCATTACCTTGCACATTGAAACTAATTTCAATTATAACAGACCAATTATAACAATATTGAGGAAACTCCTATAGATTTGGACAAGTGACCTTGGAAGGCTTATTATGCAGACCACAGTTGCAGACTTCGGACTAGTCATAAGACAATTGTTTTGCTGAAGTTTTCAGGGCTCTCCAAGAAGAACTAACAAGACTAATAATAATCTTGTCTCTTTAGGCACTTGTTTCTGTGGCACTGAGGAAAAAGGAATTCCATCCACATATAGGGGGGACTAGGTCCAACAATAGTGCATAGGCTAATACAAAAGCTAGTTTCCATCTCCATTCGGAACTAACAAGACTAATAAAAGCTAGTCTATTTTGGCTAGTTTCCATGAATGGCATTGAGGGGCTTAAGGCTTGTGTTTCCGCATAGGGAGGACATAGAAGAATAATTTTGGATTGAAATATATAAATACGCTGGAGAATCTACTATTAAGGCTTGGTTTCTTTGGCACTAGGGCTTAAAGCATCATTACATATAGGGGATGTTACCTATAGTCCAAGTCCAAATAGGCTAAAGACTTCAACTAGTCCAGTGCAATCAGCTTGAACTCTACTAAAGCATATGTCCATCTCCAGGTGGGACTATTTTGGCTTATTTCCATAGAATAATGCCCCCATTGTCAGTAGGCTTCTTGCAATTTCTGCTATTCCACCATAGGATTCAAACCTCTAAGCTTAATACAGTGTATTCACATGGATCAAAGTAATGGACTAAGTAGGTACAAGAAAAGAATATATGCATAATGATTTAGAGATTTGAGAGGGCTTAAGACATATTCCATCCAATGGGGCACAATATCTCCAATAGGTTACTTTAGCTAGATCCAGGTCCAATAGTAGGTGCTAAGACGATTTCTTGAACTTGGTTAAGACTAAAGGTAGTGTCCATAGGTGTCCAGGCAGAAATAAGAGGGCCAAGCTATTCTCTTTAGGCAAGTTTCCATGAAACTGGCACTCAGTTCCAAATCCATTTATTCTCATTGTTATACATATCTCTCGAATCTAATCCCAATCAAGTAAAAATTGTTATTTTAACTCATCCTCACACTTAACTCTTTTTGAAAAACATCAGAGTGAGTCTTTAGTTTGTTCATCACCTAACAATACATGTATATTTGATTATTAGGTGGTAGCATACAGTCATTAGGAACACCACCCTGAGACTGGAATGTTACCAATCCAGATGGAGAGGCCTTCCACCTATGACGAGGGTTGGTTTTTCTAAAGTTGTCAGACATATTTACTTGTGCAGATTTGCATGAGAGAGATTATTGAAACACCTGCTTCCCTCTATCTGGTTTTATTAGTTGGATACAACTTGAATAATAATTGAAAACTATGCAAGAAGAGTTAAAGTTGTAAACTTGGATAGTCTTGTATTTAACTTGCATGAACTGTTTCAGAATGCCTACAAAATTTAGCTGCCATGTTGCATTGTGTTCTCTGTAGAGGGATACACTTTAATGACTTTTCATCATTTATATGTACAATATCTCTTTGGGACAGTTATATATTTTATTATTTTTCATATTTTTCCATTATATACTTGTGACAACTATACCCAATCTATTATTACCATTCAATATATGCAATTGTTTTATCCTCCAACGTGAAATTCAAGATATAAAAGTCCAAGGAATGTGTGGTGGAGTCCATGCCCAAGGATATTTACATTCTCTTTAACCCCCCAACCTATAAATTAATGTGTTTGATGGCTGAGCAACAACACTCGCACTCAGTCCAGAGATTTGGCTTCAAGACATAGTGGTCTTAGTTTACGAGTCTACCATTTTGAAAATGAGGGAATTTTGTGATTTTTCCTTGGTGTTTGGGTAGTTTTTTATGTTTTGGGTAGGTCATGGTAATGAAAATTATACTATAGAGAGCTATCAGCACTCCAAGCACCCAAAGCTCAAGTTCCATGGAGCCTCCCATAACTATGGAGATGCTCTCTCCAAAGCCATACTTTTCTATGAAGGCTAGCCATTAGGGTAATTTTGAGGTCTAAAATGGGCCTCCTAAGGAAATTATAAAATAATAGTGGAAATAATAAAATAATATTTGATGACATCATCAAATTTTAGAGGGAAAAAAGAAAAAACTACTTTTTCAACTTGTATTTTCAACTTTTCTCCCAAATTTTTTACACAAATTTTGAGCAGGGGAACTTGTTGGATGAAAAATTTAATTCCTCATCCAAGGAGTACCCATGTTGCATACTTTTGATGGACCCTGCTATACGAAAAATGAGAAATACATGAAAAATGTTATTACAATCACGTTTTTTCATATATTTCTCATTTTTCGCATAGCAAGGTCCATCGAAAGTATGCAACATGGGTACTCCTTGGATGAGGAATTAAATTTTTCATCCAATGAGTACTCCCACTCGAAATTTGAGTAATAAATTTGGGAGATAAATTGAAAATACGAGTTGAAAAAGTAGTTTTATTATTTTATTATTTTTTAATATTTTTACCCTTTTAATTACAAAATGGTGAATCATCCCCCATGGTTGACATCATCATCTTGAATCCTATTGGTTCTTATAAATTTTATTTTGGCTATACATTTTTATTAGGAGGCCCATTTTAGACCTCAAAATTCCCCTAATGGCTCATGCAAGCTCTCTGGTAGTCAACGTATGACTTGGAGAAGAGACTATGCTCTGTCAGATGGGTTTTCTCAGCACGTGGACTTGGTTGGAGGATACTATGATGTAGGAGACAACATCAAATTTGGTTTTCCAATGGAATTCACAACAACAATGCTGTCATGGAATTTTTTGGAATTTGGTGGGTTCATGAATGGTGAGATATCCAACTCAAAAGATGTCATTCGTTGGGCCACGTATTAACTTCTGAAAGAAACTGCACATCCAGGCACCATATATGTCCAGGTAGGGGATCCGAACACTGATAAAAAATGCTATGAAAGGCCAGAAGATACAGACACTAATCAGACTGTTTATAAAATTGACAGCCAACATCTTGGTTCAGATGTTGCTGCTGAAATAGCTGCAGCACTTATAACTACATCCCTTGTATTTCGTAAATCTGATCCTCAATATTCAAAACGACTTATCCATAATGCCATGAGGGTATTTTATTTTGTTGATAAGCACATATGAGCTTATAGTGACTCCTTTAGATATGGATTATTCCCATTCTAATTCTCATACTCTAGATATGAGGATGAACTACTATGGGGAGTAGCTTGGCTGCATAAGGAAACACACAACCCAAATTATCTAAATTACAATATAAGAAGTCATTAGAAGCTGATAAATAAGAAAATATATTTGGGTGGGACAATAAACATGCAGGTGCTCGAGTCCTCCTATCAAAGGAGTTCTTTCTACGAAAAGTGAAGTCTCTTCATGACTACAAAGGGAATGTTGAAAATTCTATCTACTCTCTCCTCCATGGAGTATGTTATTCACAAGATAAATATACTCCAGGAGGGCTTCTTTACACAATTCCTGATAGAAATTTACAATATGTTACAGGATATACCATTATTTTTCTGTTTTTAATACAATTCAAGATATGAAATTCTTTCGCTTAATCCTCTAACTTTTTTTTTTCCATACTCATTTGTTGTCGTCGGTATTCCGACAATACTACCCACTTACAAACGTCGGAAGACCGACAAATATGGGGAAATGTCAGAATAGAAATGACTAGTTGGGAACTTCGGAAGAGCAGTGATAAGTTGGAACAAACATCGGAAGAGTGACAAACACGTGGAAACGTCGGAAGAGCAACGAACGGTTGGAAAAGTCGGAAAAGCAATGACAATTTGTAAACATTGGAAGAGCAAAAAACATGTGGAAATGTCAGAAGAGTGACAAACAATTAGAAACGTCGGAAGAGCAACGGAAATTTGTAAACATCGGAAGAGCGACAAACATGTGGTAAAGTGCGGAGATCCACACACTAAAGGCTAGAAAGCATCATTTGTTCAATGAATCAGTTACTTTGAAATGAATACTTTTATTGTTAATATTTTAGTATTAACACATAATCCATATTTTCTATTCCCAAAGAATTGAATCACTTCGTTTTGTTGTATAACACATTTTATTTAACACTTTCGTCTATACAAAGGATCCCTAGTTCTTTCGGCATAATGAAATCCCTAAGCACTTCTATAGATAATGACTTTAATACTCAATAAATCTTTTAAGTAAGATATTAAGTACACATTACACTTGAAATATCCCTCCACACTTCCCTCATTTTTCAAAAATTATGCACATGCATTTGTTCTCTGCATAATCTATGCACATACATAACGTAGTGCACTATCAATACTAATCTCCCTTTTTTTTCGCATGTACTATTATCTTGTTTCATTTACTTTGGCATATACAATTTTATTGGTATTAATCCCCCCCTGCTCCTACGAAAAGATTCATAGGTCTGTAAAATCATAGCTCTAAGTAATTTTTTGTTGAAATTGGAAACAAGAAGGGTTTCTAATTTAATTTTCCCTTAATTAAATTAGAAGGAAATTGTAATTCTACATCACATGACAACTTGTATGAGTTAACTGAGTTAGGAATACTTAGTTAGCTTAGTCAATTCGAGTTGGGGTTCAAACTGGAGGCATGTAGAGTTCACTCTAAGTTTTGGGGGGTCCAGTTGTAGTTTATTTTGAATTCTAATTGTTTAGCTTAATTATTTGAGTTAAAATCCGCTTAACTAGTTCTAACTGAGAGACGACCTAGTGAGAGGTCGAGTGAATTAAATATAATTTAATTCACATGCAATGATAAATCATATAACTGATAATTCACTATAAATAATTTTTGCATTTCAGTTCTAAGAGTGACCCAGTTGATATTGGAGGTAAAGGGAAGAATTACGCAACCAATTATTGGGAATTTCTTAAAAAATAGGGAATTCCTCCAAGAATGCATACGCAAGGTTGAGCAACCCAGAGGCAGGAAATTGGTTAAGTATCAGACCATACTTGGTGGGATAAGTGTGAGACAGTCAGAGATAAAGTAGAGGTTTCTCGGGAAGGGAAACAGAATTGTATTGTTTCATATTATTGAATTAATTCAATATACATATATCAGGGTTTTTATCTGAGGCTTTCCCCAGATACATCTTTGTGTTGTTCGATTAAAATTATTTATCTTTATTGGTCATGTGATTGTGCCATCATAATTGGTTTCCAAAATTTTTAGAATAGATTCAAGTATTTTGTTTTAGAATATTACAATATCAATTGAATCTATGTGGATTTTATACATGGTATTAGAGAAAGAATCACTATAGAAGAGAAGAGCTAGATTTTGTTTTGAACAGGTGGATCGAATTCGCAGATTTATTCTTCAAGGCTAGCAACAGATCATGATGTATTTCTCTAGATTGAAACTTGAATATTCCCTCGAGGGTAATTCAAATTACATATCATGTAAGGATATGATGGAGACAGTGCTTGAGGACACCGAACTGAAGGAATTTATAGACAGTTATATTCCTATTCCCGTAGCAACAGATACTCAACTTTTGATGCATGGAAGAAAAATGTAGAAAAGACGAGAAGGATTAGAAGGATTTTAAGATCTTATTGCCTCAAACCTACATGGAAAGGAAACTCCATATGCTATGTGGAAGGAATTAACATATATGTTTCATAATAGTAGCAACCATAGAAAATTGGCGCTGAAGGACAAGCTCAGAAAGATCAATATGGAGAAGGGTGACACGATATCAAAATTATTATCAAAGTTCACTCAATGTCAAGATGATCTTGGAAGTGTTGGTATTATAGTTTCCCATGATGATTTGGTGAGCCTAAAAATTCTAGGCATTCCCAAGAGCTAACATAGCTACTAGGGCTCAGTGAATGGGAGGCAAAAGTTACCAGAGTGGGAGCGATTGTGGTCGAACTTGGTACAAGAAGAGATTCAACAGAACACTAGATATGGATCCTCATCAAAGACTGATGATGAGGAGAAATGTGCCCTTGCTAGAAAGGCAAAGAAAGGGAAAGGGAAGGTGTCCCATTCCAAATTGGATTCTAGTCAAGCGGGTAAAAAAAAATTTCACTGTCATGAGCTTAGACACTATGATACAAAGTGTTCGCACAAGAAGACCGACAAGAAGTCCTTGGGAGGAGCAACAAGTGAAGCACTTCCTTCATAGTTTGAGTTGGATTTCACCCAATTGCATGCATGGTGTCATCGATTATGGGTTCTATGTGGTACTTATATATTGGAGCTTCATTCCATATGACCGACAACAAATAATTCCTAGTAACTTGGAGGGGAAGGATCTCCAGATGCACATCGATATGGGAGACGACGAGAGGTATAGCACTACCATCATAGGTACCTCTGAGAGGTATATCACTCACATTAAAAGATGTCATGTATGTTCTTGGTTTAAATAATAATTTGATATTTTTTGCTATGTTGGAAGACTGTGGCGATGATGTGATATTTAGCAAAGGAAATACATTCCTTCGTCACAAATCCACAGGACAGGTGAAGAATATTTGGGTTCGAGTAAATAACCTCTACAAATTGGATGTATAATATCGCATTTCCTTGAGCACGAAATCAAAGAAGGTGAAGAGATGAGACATTGGTGAGTTATGGCATAGACGTTTGGACCATCTATGCCATGGAACTTTGAAGATCATGCAACATATTTCTACAGGACTTCCAAAGGGTGCACTTGAGAAGCAATATCCATGCAAAGGGGTGTACATTGGTTAAGTATACCAAATCCACCTTTCATGATAAGGAAAGTCGAGCAAAGACGATCCTTGAGAGAGTTCACTCAAATGTGTATGGACCATTCTTGACAACTTCCACACAAAACACAAGTATTATGTGATTTTTGTAGATGATTTTTCACGCAAGTGTTGGATTTTATTCATGTAGAAGAAAGATCAGACATTCTAAAATTTTTTGGAGTTCAAGGCACTTATCAGTAAAGATACATCGAAGAAGGTGAAGGATGTTAGGAGTGACAATGGTGGAGAATATGTCTCTAACGAATTCAAGAACTTGTTTGCTTCAGAAGGAATTCGAAGCGAATTGATAGAACCTCAAACCAAAAGTAGAATGGGGTTGAAGAAAGGTAGAACATAACTATTGTGGGAGCATCATGAGCGATGTTGCATGATCAAGGCCTACCATTTCATCTGTGAGCAAAAGAATGCAACACAACAGTATTTGTGTAGAACATAAGTCCTCATCAGATACTTGCGATGAGTACACCAAAGAAAGATTATTTAGGTAAGAAACCAGATGTGGCACATTTTAAAATTTTTGGTTCATCAGTTTACTACCATGTGACCAAAGGTTCCAGGAAGAAGCTAGAGCCAACAACTGAATTGGGAATATTTGTGGGGTACACTGATACACCTCACAACTATCGGGTGTACTTATCAACACACAAGATGACAGTGATAATAAGAGATGTGAAATTTGATGAAGATAATTCCATGTGAATTTATGTTGAGAGGGATCTTAAGTTTCATGAAGTTGATGAGACCTTGGCTCCAAAAGAAGAACCTCAAGATGTGGAGCAGCCACAAGAAGAGGTGCAGAGAGTGGAAGCAACCACTCATGCAAATAAATCCTGAGATGGAATGAAGCACACCACAAAGGCTAACAGGTTTATTCTTGATTCTAGAGATAATATGGGAGCACCCAAATCACATCACAGGAAGAGAAGCTCCCTAGAGTGGTGGACTGGCTACATGAATGTTATGTGAAAATGTGTAGATATAGAACCATCCTCTTTCAAGGAAGAAGTGCAACAACCAGTTTGGGTTGATTCCATGGTTGAGGAGTATGAATCCATTATCATAAACATCGCATGTGAAGTTATCCCAAGACAAGTGGGGACGTCACTTGTAGGATCCAGGTGGAACTATAAGGTGAAGCAAGCAACAGATGGGAATTTTGAGAAACACAAGTCCATATTTGAGGCCAAAGGGTACTCTCAAGTGGAGGGGATTGACTATGATGAGACCTTTGCACCAATCGCAAGGTACTTATAAATCATATCCATCCTTGCACTCTCGGCATCGATGGGATGGCAGATACATCAGATGGATGTAAATGAAACCTTCCTTAACGAAGTGATTGAGGAAGAGGTGTACATTGAGAAGCTATAAGGTTTTGAGACCTTAGACAAATATTCATATGTGTGCAAACTCAAGAGAGCATTGTATGGGCTGAAGCAAGCAACTCGTGCTTGGTACACCAGGATCAACAACTACTTCACCTGGTTGGGCTTCACCGAGAGTGAAGCAGATGTGAACCTTTACCATATTGTGGTAGAAGGTAATCTTTTGATCAATGTAATTTATGTTTATTGTTATGTACTGATAGGTGATGAGCATCTCATCAAGCCGTGAAAAGAGGATATTGCAAGATAATTTGAGATGAAGAACACGGGGCTCTTGCACTATTTTCTGGGATTCAAAATTTGGCAAAGAGATGAGGAGTTATTTATATCTCAAGACAAGTATGCCAACGATATTATGAGGAAGTTCCACATGGAAGGAAAGAAACCCACGGAGACTCCTCTAATAAGAAACTGGAGGAAGGAGGATGCTACTTCAGGCGAAGTACTAGATGCTACCATCTATAGGCAGCTTGTGGGTTCACCCATGTATTTGGAGAACACGTGACCATACATATTCTATGTGGTTAACCAACTTAGTCAAGCTATGGTTAAGCCTACCAAGCTATTTTGCAAGGAAGGAAAGCTTGTATTGAGACACCTTAGAGGCACTAGAGAGTTTGGGCTATGGTACAGACAGACAGAGGGAGTGAAGCTTCAAGGCTTCAAAAATGCATATTAGGTAGGGAGTCCATCCGAAAAGAAGAGCACATCAGGGGGCATCTTCAACATTGGATCAATAGTAATTTCCTAGCACAACAAGAAATAAAGATCAGTTGCACTCAGTTAACCAAAGGCAGAGTACATGGTAGCCAATCAGGAAACGTCTGAGGTCATCTGGATGAGGAGATACTTGGTTTTTTTAGTCAACAAATGGATCTGATGTTGATTTATTGTGATAACTAGAGTTGCATCAAACTCTCGGTTAATCCAGTTTTTCATGAAAGGTCCAAGAATATTGATATCCGATATCACCATCTTAGAAATTATGTGCAGAGGTGAATTATGTCATTAGAGTACATTCTCATGGAGGAGCAGGATGCAAACATCTTGATGAAGGCATTGTCAAGAATAAAATTTTAGTTCCATAGAAGTAGGATCGGGATAACACACAATCCCTTTCTTGTTGAGAGGGAGTGTTGAAATTGGCAACAAGAAGGGCTTTTATTTTAATTTTCCCTTAATTAAATTAGAAGGAAATTGCAATTCCACATCACATGAAATCTTGTACGAGTTAACTAATTTAAAATGACTTAGTTATCTCAGTCAATTCAAGTTGGGGGTCAAACTGGAGGCATGTAGAGTTCAATTTAAGTTTTATGGGGTCTAGTTGCAGTTTATTTTGAGTTGTAATTATTTGAGATAAAATCAGTTTAACTAGTTCTAACTAAGAGATGAGCTAGTGAGAGATCCAGTGAATTAAATTTGATCAATAAGATAACTGATAATTCTTTATAAATAGATGTTTCATGTCAATTCTAAGAGTGGCCCAATAGATATTGGAGTTAAAGGGAAGATAACTATCAGTTGTATAATTAGAAAATTGTATAGGTCATGTATGAGGTCAACAACACGCCTTAGATGAATTACTAAATCAATTAGAAATTTTTCCAGCGCATGGGAGAGCCTAAGATGGAGTGGTCTACCATTTAGCTGTGCATGGAAAACCAATAGAAAATCATTCCATTAGGAATATTTTCAGAGGTGGTAGTTAATATTGGAGTTAAGGTGCTGGAAGATTTTGAAGTCATACAGATCGTGGCTAATACTGACCCTTATCCTACGCTATTGGGGTTGGATTGGGCTATTGATATGGATGGTATTATTAATTTGAAGAGAAAAAGGATGGAATTTGAAAATAATGGGACGAGAGTCATGGTCCCCTTAGATCCTGGAGAAGGTGTAAGATACACAGAACCTATGCACGCTGATGATGACATTGACCATATATACATGCTGACTGGGTGGGATGATGATTGGATCACTCCAACAGTTGATGGAATGCTTAATTGGGAAAATAAAAACTCCTTCTTATTAGATCCAGATGAAGAATTGGAGAACTGGAAGTGCCAGTTACATGAAGTATATGTTATGCGCTACAATCGAATGACCATCTCTCTTCGCTGTGTATCATCAAAGGTACGAGAATTACCATATTATTATGGTTTAGCTAATGTTATAGAAGGACAAAGATTCCATGAATTAGATATAGTATTGCGCGCTACTCCAACACGATGGTGGGAGACTCACAAAGGAAACATGGGAAATTGGGAGGAATGTTCTCGAATGATGAGATTATGCTTTGAATGTCCAACTATCATAATGGAAGAAGTTTATTTCAGAAAGAGTCATATGTGCAAAAATTTGTCAAATGGACTGAATTATGGGGCAAATCCTAGACCAAAATCGGTGCACATTTCATTCACACATTGGGTAAAGCGCCTATTGATTCATACCTGGAGATGGAGTTGCGCCGAGGAAACAGTGAATGGTCTCCGCTAAATAATAGTTTCATTTTGACCTTTATTTTTTAGAGTGGATTTGATTGTTTGGGAAAAGCGCTGCAAGGAATCCAAGAATTCATATTTGATACGACAAAGCCAACAGTATAGTAGGCTTTTCCAGCATGGGATGTGAAGATGAGGGATATTGTCAATTGCAGAAATATGACAGTAGAATAATTTGAGTAATATCCAAGGAATGTCACGATTCCTGAATCTGAGGGACAACGCGCAGTTTTTGGGCCGTCAATTACCTCATTGTATGTTATGAAGCATTTTAAGATTCGACAAGTAAACATTGGGTCTGAAGAACAACTAAAATTGGTGAAGATTGTAGAAATTTTAATACAATTATGTATTGTCGGATTCTCCATATCTAACAATTATATGCCACTATTAAATACATAATCCTTCTACTTAAATATTTGTGGAAATTTAATCGCCAATTGCAAACACATCAAGAAAGATCAATCACACATAACACATATGTTTTTACTAAGAAAGCATAAATCTAAGAACCCCACTATCATATATTATGTATATACAATGGATCATGAAACAAAATCATAAAAAACTCTAATCCAAGAGCTCTCCATACAATATACAATCGTCTCACATTGTCATACAAAAATTGGCATAAACATGCACCAATTTACCGCCTCCTAATAGCTTACCTCCACTACACAATCCCTGAATGAATTCAATCTTGCCTTGCCTTGACTGCGCAATCCTCATTGGCATCTCCAATGTGTCTTTGGTTTCATTGTGCACCCACTATAGTCACAACTGATAGTAAAATAGTCCCTTTCACCTATCTCTCAACTAGCTGGTCTCCACTGGATCTGACATGCATGTAGTTAACATTAGTAAATCTTCAATTGCATGTGAGATCACTCCATGTGAAATAATTTAATATTTAATTCATTGATCTCTCACTAGCGTATCTTTAGTTACAACTAGTTACAACTAGCACAACTGAGTTTAACTCACTTAACTGAGTTAAACTACTTTACAACTAACATAACTACACATCCAACTCTGTTACAACTTTGTATCACTTAGTTACAACGAAGTCCACTAGCATGTCCCACCAACCAACCTTTGAACTCGAAATTCCTTCAGTTAATTGGTTTGCCACTACAATTAACTTAAATCAAGTGCTTCAAGAGAATAGATTATTATTTATTATCTAATTATTGTTAAGGGATAACAAGAATCGACATGCATTCTATTTTTATACATGCATTCCATGAAACAACTTCACACATGCATTCCAAAAATAGATGCCCATCCATCCATATAATTTTCTCAACCACCTATAAATAGATTACTACTAAAAATAGACCTTGATACAAATTCTAAAAATAGACATATCACCTAAAAATAGCCTGGGGGCCCCACCTAGTGTAGGTGCTTAATTTCACTAGGATCATCATCTTGTTGAATCTCAACACTCCATCTCAACAATAAATGTATTATCCTTCACCCTGATCATGTCTCTATGGTATTCGAATTTGATCCTGGTGAGCGCATTCATCAGAATATCTGCATCCTGATCTTCCATAGGAATGTACTGAAGCAACATGATCTTCCACTGCACACAATCAATGATATGATGATACCGGATATCTATATGCTTAGATATATCATGAAACACAGAATTAATCGAGAGTTTAATGCAACTTTGATTATCAAAATGAATCACTATAGGATCTAAATGAGAACTAAACAAAGCGACTAGGATCTTCCTCATCCAGATAGCCTCACATGCAGCTTGACTTGCTAGGATCTCTGTTTCCTTCTGTACCAAGAAACAGTTTTAGATCTGATACTGAAAACCCCTCCTAATGTGCTCTTTCTGTCTGTTGGGTTGCCTACCCAATCTGCATCCGTGAACCTATGAAACTTCACCTCATCTGCCTGTCTATACCATAATCCATACTCAGATGTGCCCCTGAGATATCTCAAGACATGCTTGCATGCCTTCCAAAAGAGCTTGGTAGGCTTAACCATCGCTTGACTAAGCTGGTTCACTGCATAACATATGTCTGGACTTGTATTAACTAAATACATGAGCAAACCCACCAAATTTCGATAGACAGTAGCATCAACTACTTCTCCAGAAGTAGTGTCCTCTTTCCTCCAATTTCCTGGAAGAGGAGTATCCATGGGTTTGCAGCCCTCCATGTGAAAATTACCAAGTATCTCCCTTGCATACATTCCTTGAGACACAAATAGTTCACCTTCTCGCTGCCATATTTCCAATCCAAGGAAATAGTGAAGGAGGTCCATATCCTTCATCTCGAACTCCTTTGCAAGGTCCTCCTTACATGAATGTATTAGCTGCTCATCCCCAGTCAGTATTAAATCCTGAAAATAAAGAAAAATGATTAAAATCTTACCCTCCACCACAATCTAGTATAGGTTTGCATCTACCTCACTCTTGGTGAAGCCAAGTCCAGTGAAATAGTTTTTGATCCGAGTGTACCAAGCGCGAGGTGCTTTCTTCAGCCCATACATCTCTCTTTTGAGTCTCCACATATGCCACTTAGTGCTGAAGATCTCAAATCCTTTAGGTTGCTCAATGTAAACTTCTTCCTCAATGATCCCATTAAGGAATGCAACCTTCACATCCATCTGATGAATGTTCCAACCCATCTATGCTGAGAGAGCAAGGATGGTCCTTCTGGAATAATACCGTGTGACAGGTGAAAAGGTTTCTTCATAATCAATCCCCTTGATCCGTTGGAAGCCCCGGGCCATAAATATTTCCTTATACTTCTCAACACTCCCATAAACAACTTACTTTACCGTGTAGATCCATCTTGAACCTACCACTGATTTATCAACCGGCCTTGGAACAATTTCCCAACCACTGTTTCTGACAATGGAGTCATACTCCTCCACCATTGCATCTACCCATGTGGGCTCCTACACAGATTCCTAAAAGGAAGATGGCTCTGTCACAATACATTTTCTCATGAGAGCCATGTATCCAGTGAATCGGTCAGGAGATTGTCTCTTTCTACGCTATGAAGTAGGAACTCCTATATTCTTTGCTGCATCAAGCTTCAGCCTCTCAGATTCTATGGTACGCCTTCTGCCAGTTTTGATGTTTGTATCTGTGTGTGTGGAATCCTCCACTCCATGAACCTCCTCATGTGGCTGATCCATATCTAGAGACCCATCTTTGGGAACAAGAATTTCCTTCTGTTCATGCAAGTCTAGCTCCCTCTCAAGAGACAACTTCATGGCTTTCTCCTCATTGAATTTTATATCCCGCCGCACCACAGTAATTCGACTGTTTGGAAAATACACATGATAATTATGGGGTGTTTCTATGTACCCCAAAAATATCCCAACTTTAGCAGTCAGCTCCAGCTTCTTCCTGGCGTTCTTGGTCACATGCACATAAACAGATGAGCCAAAAATATTAAAGTGAGAAACATCTGGTTTCTTACCAGTAAAATATTCTTCAAGTGTACTCATGCCAAGTACTCTATGAGGACAATGGTTTTGCACATAAACCACAGTGTTGCATGCTTCCACCACAAGTGCATTGGTAGGCCCTGATCATGTAGCATAGCTCGTGCAGCACCCACGATCGTTATGTTCTTCCTCTTTGCGACCCCATTCTACTATGGGTTATGAGGTGCTACGAGTTCTCTTCAGATTCATTCTTTGCTACAAAATTATTTGAATTCATTCGAGATATATTCACCACCGTTATCGCTCTACAGAGCCTTCACTTGATTCCCCTACTCTTTCTCCACCAATTCTTTAAACTCACATAACTTTGAGAATGTTTGATCTTTCTTCTGCATGAAGAAGATCCAACATCTATGATAATATTCATCAACAAAAATAACATAATACATGTGTTTTGTTGTTGAAGCAACCGAGAATGGCCCACACACGCCTGTGTGAACTCTCTCCAGGATCACTGAAGCACGATTTTCCTTTTCATAAAAGGTGGTCTTCACAAACTTATCCATAGCACATCCCTTGCACTAATCTATCTACACAAGTGTACCCTTGGGAATTTCAGTAGAAATCTGCTGCAAAATATTCAGGGTGCCATGGTGAAGATGGCCCAATCGCCTGTGCCATAATTCACCCTCATCCTAGCTCACCACTTCTTCTACTTTTCCCACCATTGCAGCGTAGCCATATACCTCCAAATTGTAGAGATTCTTGACTGAAATCCCTATCCTCTTGGCTTGACCCATTGTTTTATGTCGCAGGAAATATTTTCCATCACTGAAAACAATGTCATAACCTCTGTCCTCCAACATCCCGACTGAGACCAAGTTTTTCTTCAGACCTGGAACATGCATAGCATCTTTCAAAAGAAATATTTTACCTAACTCCCTCTCAAAGGTAATGGTACCACTGTGCCTTCCATTGTCGCCCATCTCTATATGCATTTGGAGATATTTCTCCTCCAAGTCACTAAAAATATCCTTACCTCCCATCATGTGGAAGGAAGCACCACTATCAAGATACCACACCGATCCCATTATGCTTGAAAACAAGCATGCGATCAAAGAGAAATCAAGTTCAAATTGTGAGGCAAGGGCCTCACCAGCTGCAGCTCCAGTAACCTTCTTGTTCTTCTTTATCTGTGGGCAATTAGTGGTGAGATGCTCATGTTCGTGACATTGAAAACAGTTCACCTTGGTCAAATCCAACTTCTTGCCTTTAGCCTCAGATTTTGAATGGGATTTCTTCCCCTTCCCTTTCCTTGATTTGGTAGCCAAAGCACAATCCTCTTCATCATCATGCTTTGATGAAGAGCCATCTCTGGTGTTTCGCCTGAACTCCTCCTGCACTAGATCTGACCACAGTCGTTCCCAATCTGGATTTTTTTCCTGTCTGTTGATAGAGTCTTGATAACTATGCCAACTCTTAGGAAGTCCCAAGAGAGAAAAACTCACAAAATCATCATCACAACCGTGATTCCCACAATCCCCAATTCATCCCGACATTGTACAAACTTTGTGAGATACTTGGGAATATTGTCGCCCTTCTCCATCTTGATCTTTCTGAGTTTATCCTTTAGCGCAAATTTCCTATGGTCATTGCTGCTTTGGAAAATATCCATCAAAGCCTTCCACATGTTAAATGGAGTGGCTTTCCCATGAAATCTTGAGAAAATATGGTCTCGCACACCTTCCAACAAAATCCTTCTCGTCTTCGCTACTTTATTTTTCCAGACGTCAAGTAATGCATCATTCGTTGAAGTGGCCTTAGGAACATCACTGTCGATGAATTCCTTCAAGCCATTATCTTCAAGCACTGCCTACATCCTATATATCCATGCAATGTATTTATAGCTTCCCTCAAGTGCATACTCTAATCTCAAACCATTGAAATCCATTTCGATGTTTACTCAACTGTCGCACCAAAAATTCTTGCAGCATATTCGAATTGTTTCCACCAACAAACTCAACTACTGTTTCAATATTGCAATCCTCTTTGCTTCGATACCATGTAGAAATTTTAATACAATTATGTATTACCAAATTCTCCTGATCTAGAAATTATATGCCACTATTAAATAAAAAATCCTTCTACTTAAATCTTTGCGGAAATTTAATCGCCAATTGCAAACACATGAATAAAGATCAATCACACATAACACAGATGATTTTACCAAGAAAGCATAAAGCTAAAAACCCCACTATCATATATTATGTATATATCATGGATCATGAAAAAATCTCATACAAAACTCTAATCCAAGATCTCTCAGTACAATATACAATCATCTCACACTGTCATACAAAAATTGGCATAAACATGCACCAATTTACTACCTTCTGACAGCCTGCCTCCACTGTGCAATCCCTGTTGATCACAATCCCCGAATGAATTCTATATTTCCATGCCTTGACTAAGAAATCCTCATTTGCATCTCCAATGTGTGTTTGGTTGCACTTGTGCACCCACTATAGTCACAACTGATAGTCAAAATGTCCCTTTCACCTATCTCTCAATTGGGTCTACACTGGATCTGACATGCATGTAGTTAATAGTAGTAAATCTTAAGTTGCATGTGAGATCACTCCAAGTGAATTAATTTAATATTTAATTCATTGATCTCTCACTAGTGTATCTTTAGTTACAACTAGTTACAAATAGCACAACTGAGTTTAACTCACTTAACTGAGTTAAACTACTTTACATCTCACATAACTACACATCCAACTCTGTTACAACTTTGTATCACTCAGTTACAATGAAGTCCACTAGAATGTCCCACCAACCAACCTTTGAACTCGAAATTCCTTTAGTTAACTGGTTTTCCACATCAATTAACTGAAATCAAGTGCTTCAAGAGAATACATTATTATTTATTGTCTAATTATTATTAAGGGCTAACAATAATCGACATGCATTCTATTTTTAGACATGCATTCCATGAAACAACTTCACACATGCATTCCAAAAAATAGACGCCCATCCATCCATATAATTTTCTCAGCCATCTATAAATATATTACTACTAAAAATAGACTTTGATCCAAATTCTAAAAATAGACATATCACCTAAAAATAACATGTAGGCCCCACCTAATGTAGGTGCTTAATTTTCACTAGGATCATCATCTTGTTGAATCTCAACAAAGATGGGAGATTATTGGGGTGATGACACAGTGGGAAATGTTGTTGAGCTTCTGACAGAGTATCAGAACCTCTTTCCTATGAAGTTCTCTAAGTTGAAAGGGATAATTGGAGAGCTTGAAGTCATGAATATCACGTTGAAACATGATGTGTGACCTATGAAACAACGCCCATACAGTTTGAACCCAAAATATAAGAAGAAAGTGATAGAAGATTTGGATAAAATGGTCGTTGCGGGAATTATAGAACTAGTGGAAGAGTCTGGTTGGGTGAGCCCCATGGAAGTGCAAGATAAGAAGAAAAAAGGAAATAAGGATTTGTGTGGACTTGTGCAAACTGAATGATGCCTGCGTACATGATCCATTCCCAACTCCATTTTCTGACAAGTTCCTTGATAATGTAGGAGGACAAGAAGCTTATTCATTCATAGATGGTTTCTCAGGGTATCATCAAATCAGGATTACGCCAGAGGATCGAAGTAAGACCACCTTTGCAATAGAATGGGGATCCTTACAATATACAGTCATGCCATTTGGATTGAATAATGTGCCTACTATCTTCTCACGCATAGCAATAGCATTCAAGGAGTATATCCACAAGTTCCTCGAAGGATACTTTGATGATTGGATTGTTTTTGGGTTGTGGAAAAAGCATGTCTCAAGTCTACTCTTAATGTTGGATACCTGTAGAAAGTATCAAATCTCACTGAACTTGAAGAAATGCATATGCTATGTGCCATTTGGGATATCTTTGGTTTACATTGTCTGCCAGCAAGGGTTGATGGTAGATCCCGCAAAGCTCACAGTAATTCTTAACCTAGAAATTCCTATGAATGTCAGACAATTGTGCTCAATATTGGGGCATACTAGATATTATCGGAAGTTCATTCAGGGTTATGCACTGATAACTGCGCCCATGGAGAAATTACTCAAGAAGGATGTGAAATTCTACTCAAATGAAGAATGTGAGAAGAGATTTGAACTATTAAAGGAGAAGATGGTCACTACACCCATATTTATCTTTCCAAATTGGTCAAAGGTGTTTAATGTGCATGTGGATGCCTCCCGCATCACACTCAGAGCTATCTTATCGCAACCAGGAGATGGGGAAATCAATCATCCTATTACCTATGCAATTCCAAAGCTATCAAGCACAGAAAATTAATTACTCAACCACAAAAAGAGAAGTATTGATGATGGTGTATGCACTGCAGAAATTCCACCACTACCTATTAGGATGAAATTTCAAGATGTTTACTGACCGCTCTACTTTGAAATACCTGGCCAATAAGCATGTATTGGGAGAGAAGATCTACAAGTGGTTTTTTCTATTTCAAGAATATGATTTGAAATTATTGTGAAGCCTGGAAAACTAAATTCTAGGCCAGACCATCTGTCGTGCATTGAGAATAGAGAAGAGCCGACCAGTTTGGAGGATGTGTTACCTGATGCGCAGTTATTTTTTATCAAGATAGTTGATGATCATTTCCCTGATATCATTCATTTTTCACTACTAGACGCGCACTCGAAGAGTACACTTTGCAGCAGAAGAAGGAACTGGTGGCACACACAGCTGACTTTATTATTATTGTTGACTAGTTGTGTAATATGGGTGTAGACGAAGTGCTGAGAAGATATGTCTTGGAATTTGAGTGATAAGGTCTTAGCTGAAGCTCATGGAGGGGTTGCCAAAGGTCACTATGCATGGAAGGTGACCACACAAAATATATTGAGAAATGGTTTATGGTGGCCCACATTGCACAGTGATGCATATGCACATTGTCGTGAATGTGATGTATGCCAGAGGATATGAAATCCATCGTGCAGAGATGAGATTCCCTTGCATCCACAGATGTCGTTGCAAGTGTTTGATAAATGGGCCATATATTTTTTTGGACCTATAAATCCTCCCAAAAACAAGACAAGTGCATGATACATCATCACTACGATGGACTATGTGACTCGATGGGATGAAGCTAAGCCAGTGAATAATTGTAGTGCGGACATAGCTGCGCACTTCATTTTTGAAAACGTATTGACTTGGTTTGGATACCATAAGATTTTGATGAGTGATCGTGGTATGCACTATGTGAATGAAACCATTGAAGCACAGACAAAATAGTTCCAAATTCAACATCATAATAACACCCCATATCACCCACAAGTGAATGGAGCGGTAGAAGCTTTCAATAAGATATTGGATACTGCTCTCACCAAGATTTGCAATGCTAACCACAATGATTGGGATGTGTGTGTACCTTCAGTTCTTTGGGCATATCAAACTACATGCAAGAAGCTCACTAGAAAGACACCGTTCAGGATGGTATATGGATAAGAGGCAGTGATGCCTATGGAGTACATTGTTCCTAGTCTGTGCATTGCAGCATTCAAAAACATGGAAGAAGAGGATATTATGGAGGAATGGTTTTCGCAATTGGTTGCACTTGAAGAGGATTGTTTTATTGTGAATTTCCACCAGCAAGTGCAAAAGGCACGTGAAAAGGCATGACATGATAGGCATATTAGACAAAAGGTCTTTAAGGAAGATGATTTGGTCTTGTTGTATGATAGCAAGTTTGCGCGCCACCTAGGGGATTTCAAGATGCATTTGCTAGGACTATATATTGTTAAGGAGATCACTCACGGAGGTGCGGTGCACCTGAATTCATTGAATAGAGAATATATTCCTAGGTATGTCAATGGAAGTTGCTTTAAGTTGTACAGTGATGACCCTCTCCATGCGCGCACCAAATAACTATATGGCCGAAGTATTGGATCTGCGCAGAAGGGTTGGTGAATGCACAGACATATGTGACGCACGCGTGATAGCTGTGGGTGGAGGTTGAATGGGTCGCAGAGGTGCCAAAATCTAGCCGTTGGAACAGTAAATCTGGAAAATATAGTTTTGTTACCGTTTAGGGGAGCATCTAGGTTTCATTTAATGAGGATATTTTTCCAGATTTGGAACCGTTTTTCCATTTATGGAAATGCATTAATGCACAAGGGACCATTGAAGGAGTGCCTAAGCTATAAATATTACTGAATGGGTCACATTAGTTCCCTTTTCATTCTGTGTGTATTTTTTGTCGATATCTCTGTGCTTCCTGAAGTTCATTTTGTGTCTATGTCTGGTTTGGATCCGATGTTTGACGAGGAGTTGCGTCGTAGAAGCCTTAGACATGCTATCCCTTCGAGTATGATAATCACACGCCCTAGAGAGGATCCCTCGACATGGACCATCGAGACACCTAAGTCGGCCAATAGAAATAAGGGACAAGACTTAGGGTCCCGAAAATCCCCCAGAGAAAAGACCCTGAAGCTACGCTCCACTATGGTTGAGTAGCAGAAGAAGCCAATATCTGAATTACCTGAAACATTCCTGGAGGAAGAAGATGTGGTGGAAATTTCCCCCATCTCGCGGTTTCTGTCCTATTTTTCACCATGCAAAGCATCATTCAATGTCCCTAATGACATAGACAAAGTAAGGGCATATATTAACATGCCCCTGATCCTAGAGAATGTCCCAATGGAGGGCGCCATGTTCGCCAAAGTGCCACTATTGAATATGGAGGACTGGAAACTTGTAGACATTGATAAATTTCCAAAGCTTGCATGAGAGAGATACCTCGATCAAGTGACCTATGAAGGTGGCATTGTGCAAGTAGAGTTGAAGCATTGATTATTGGGCCTGCACAAGGTTGGATTGTTGAATTTATTGCAGATATGTCATTTCAGGCACAACCCGATCAATGACATTTGTGTGCGATAGTTTCTTGCACTGGTCCATGAGGATTTGTTGTGGTTGGGAGAGTGCATCCCTATTGACGTTGTGTTGATCCATTGGATCACCAGCTTTCCTGACCAAGGCACAGACCCCATGGCCGATTTCAGAGACAGGGGCCAAGAGAAGAAAGTTGCAGATAATATTAAGGCTACTTACCAGGTCTCACGCCACTACCGAGGGTTTGTGGTGAGAAAAATTAATGATCCAAATTTCCAATTTTGGACCCTCATCTTGGTGTGTAAAATGATGCGGAAGTGTAGGCCAAAAGAAGTCCCTGCAAATGTAATGTTCCAAAATTAGCATGAAGCTAATTTGAACATTAATTTTGCTCATGCCATCTAGGAGGTGAATAAAATGGGTGAGGAGACCCATGAGTAGGAATAAAATCCCTCATAGTGTGAGAGGGATCAATGGAGCAGCTTTATTTTTCACCTTCCAGTGTGAAAAGGGGTAAATGCATGAGGACAAGGTCAAGTTTGACCAAGTCAACAACGCTGCCTAAGAGGGTGTGGCTTGCTTGGGAAGACAACGCAGTTTGAGAGGGAGGAAGATCAATTGTGGAAGAAACCATAATGTGTGGGGTCCAGGGAAAAGAGGCATTCACTTGCATAAAAGGAGGAAGAGGCAGCCATAGAGAGACATATTTGAGTATTGGATTATTGGTCTTGTAGACTATTTGCAGTCTCCGGCTGTTCAACTGAGTTGCGGTGTTGTTTAGCATGAGGGATTATTATTTAGGATTTCGTCTCCTTCTTGAGAGGCCTCTTGGAGGATTTCACTTCATTTCTCCACATCTAGGCTCAAGGCCAAAGCCACTTCCTTCAGTCACTGCATTATTTCTGCTGAAGTATAACGTAGTGTTGTTGGGTGTTGCAGTGGAGGGTTCCGCAACACCATTCCTTGGCTCATCTTTCAAAGGAGGGAGCTTCTATTCCTAGGGAAGGTTACTGAGGAAGTTTTCAAATCTGATTTTCATATCATGGCATCAGGCCAAGCATCTCCCATCACCAACAGCGCAGTCCCTTCTCTAGACTGCGTTATTTCAGTGTGTATCTACAGTGGGGGTTTGCACCACTATTTTGGAGGGTGAGATATTCAGTGTTAGGATTATCTTATAACTTGAGATATCTATTGGAGGAGGTCTATTTCAGATTGTGCATCATCTTCAGCCATCTCCAGCTATTTCTGAGTTGCAGTTGTTGCTCAGCAACTTCAGCATTTTTCCATTTGTATATATTTTAGCCAATCCTCCTAACAATTTTTGTATTGTTGTTTCCAGGGGTTGAGAGCTTGCTCCCATGCATTTCTTGAGCTTAATATTGTTATATCATTATATTTCATTCAACATGTTGCAATGGCTCCTATAAACTACGCTGATATAGCCTTGTGTAAACTCTGTGCACAATGTGCTTCAATTTCTCATACATGTTCTATTGAGGCTTCCATTGCCTAGCTTGAGTGATTGATTCCTCAAATAATTGCATACATTTGCTGCTACAATATCAAAGGGAAGGCTATTTGTATCTTCTTGTCTCACACTAATTAAAATAATGTTGTTGTTCTATCTCTTGCTCTTACATTTGCTGTAGCCCTTTCATTGGGCACTTTTTCAAGAAAACTAGGTGTGGGAGACCTGTTTAACCCACCTAGAGGGATTTATTTGGAGCATCCTCTTGGATTTTGGACTTAGATACACAGATCTAAGGAATCTAGGTCTTGGTTTCAAATCCTGTAGTAGCCATTTCTAGAAAATGCGTTTTCCAGTCATGCCTTGCTAGCAGTTCCCATTTTGGGATATTATAGTGGTATCAAAGAAACTTTCTTGGCTCGGCCTGTGAGTCTGAGCCAAAGAGATCAGAATATTGAAGAGGATGGGTTTTATCTCATCATATTTCATATCCATGAATAACCTCCCCAAGGAGGATAAGAAGATAACAGAGGAAGGAACCTGCACTTCCTATTCTCATCGAGAGGGAGACAGAGAGACAAGCAGGAAAAAAACTCCATTTTCTGGAGAAGAAAAAGGGGATAAGCTTACAAAGCTTCTTCCTAAATCTGTACAAAAGATTCATGAATATTTCAAGAAGATCAGGAAGGAGATGTATGAATAATCTTCGAAAGAGTTTGAATCTAAAGCAAACTCTAGATTATCATATGAGAAGTGTGAGCAAGCATCGACCCACTCTAACACATAGCACAGTAACATGCCCAGGATTTACAAAAGAGAGATGGAAAGAGGAGAAGAGGTTGCTAGGAGGGAAAATATTAGTGATTTCCTGAAAGATTATGAGTCTCAAACTCAGAAATTCCGAGATCATCTCAACTTTTCAGAGTTTTTCAAGTTCAAGGTGAAGGGAAGAGAGCAGCAGGATAGATTTCTTCTATCTACCTTTGAAGGTTCACCTACATGTTCAGCTAAATCTTGGGTGGAGGAGTTAGATACCTTCTTGCAGCAGCACCAAATTCCCGAAGATGAAGCCATCAGATTTGTAGCGTTGCATATGAGAGGTAAGGCCTATGCCTGGTGGATCTTTGAATCCTTTTCTTTAAGGAATATAAACACTACATATTATGAAACTTTCACTAAGACATTAGTGAGAAGATTTGATAGAAGGGTTCATGAAACACACATGGTGGAGCTAAACAAGGGAACTCAAACAAAACCCTTGCATAAAAATGCAATTCCACTTCAGAAGACCATGGAGGAGGCTGAAAACTTACACCATACCTTGCCAGAGAAAATGCTTTCATCTCACACCTTTGAGCAAGGAAGCATGGAGAGCTCTTTTTCAAAGAGGGATCCAATCATTAGGTGGTTTCCCATTCATGTTGTAGAGATTGAGGGCAACAAAATTGTCTCATCTAGAGATTATCTAGTGCCTCATGCAGAGGAAGGAGGAGCTCTTGCTCCAAGTAGAGGGATTCTTGCATCTTTGCAAGGGAGTCCCCAGGATCTCATGTGTGGAGATCAAGGCACAACTCATGTGCCATTGTTGAGGAGGTGTGGAAGCATGGAGACACAAGGAGAAGGTAGGGAGAAGAACCAGCATCATGAGATGAGGAGTACACACCCCTATCCATTTCTGGAGGTTGTTACACCTAGGAGGGAGACTGGATTGTGCAGTGAGAGCATGGGAAGATTTGTCCATTCATATATGTAGTCATCTCTTGATGATGATGTCTCATTGCATGGAGACATTTCAGCAGGGAGACCACTGGATCAGTAGATAAGGATGGATGCTTCACATGTTGAGGCACCACTCATTGATTTCAGAAGGCTGGAGACCTTGGGAGAGCTGGGTACAGCGCTGAGAGTCTTGGGTAGACTCAAGGAAGAGAGAGGAATTCTCTCAACATCACTTTTACCCACTCACATTTCAGATTCTGTGCTATGGCAAAAGCAGCAGGGGAAGGCTAGCAGCCTTCCAACTTGCATCTTTGACATGGGAGATATCAAAGGAAGGGGAAACCATATGACAGAGGCTCTTCATGATAGTTCATCAGCGCTATCACTATGGAGGATAGATCCATATTGGAGCTCCTAGCTGTTGGAGGAGTATTCCAAGGATCTTCATACTTACAGGATATTGGATGGCCAGTTGCATGAGGAGGAGTATTCAGTCATATATGGGGTCATCTACTATCATGGTAGGATATTATTATCTAGAGCTTAAAATATCAAGGAGAAGTTGCTACAAGTAGCACATGTTCATTTCCTCTTTAGCACACACATTCTATGAGAGCATACCACACCATCATGGAGAGGTATTTGTGGGAAGGCTCTGAGGAGGAGATATATCAGCATATGAGGAGATGCATGGATCATATGGAGATGGGGGAGTTAGCATAGCCACCTCTTTTCTCTTTGAGGATGAGAGGAGACTCATTTATGAGCCACTCCCTTTGTATGAGCAGAATATATGGTAAGGGTATTCATTGTTGTTTACATTATTATTTATATAATGTATGTATATATCCCTTAACCATATATGTGCAGGATGTTGCTCCAAGGAGGAGCATTCTTTCTTTTAGGCTTCATGGTATACTTGAGGCCATAAGCATGATTGATGCCCATTCCCTAGGAGGACTTGGGGAAGAGGTATGTTATGGAGGACATGCTCATTTTACACCATGAATCATTCACTTCCTCCATACTTATGAGGAGATTGGAGCAACAAGAAAGTGGTTGAGAGGCCACACATTTTATCAGTCTCTATTGTAGTTGAGGGTCAAGCTACATTGGTTGCACTTGAGGGACCATTGTCTTTCTCACTTGTTACACATGGCAGCAAGCATGATTCTCATTTTTTCTCCCTATGGTTCTATTGTTCCGGTCTTTTTGAGGAGCATGTTTGGGAGAGAGACACATGGGATGGATGTGTCCTTTGAGGGAGGAATTCCCCACACTGTTTGCACATCATTTTCGAAAGGGAGCATGAGAGATGGTATGGCCACTAGAGCAACACATTTTTTTCCTTATGAGGTGAGCCATATGATGGATGTGATTCCATATGGTGATGATTTCCAACTCATCATATATGGGGATATTTGGGCCAGCATGATTTGCAGCATGGGAGGAGAGATCTTTGGAGATATATTCCTCATCTTGCCACTTGAGGACAACCTTATTGCAGCTCGAGATCAGCCAAAACTCTACACTTATCATAAGTGGAGAGATGGACAGTGTGGGGTAGGCTACATTGTCTACCATATGCAGATTTTCATCCCACCTACTTTGCCGGAGCCAAAGGTGGAGGAAAACTTTCAGGAGTTGCCTAGTTGGGAGGTGACTCATTTTGCATGGCTGATAGCTTGGGGATGGAGGATCCATATGGGAGAAATAGTTCCCATTGTATTTCATATCCCATTCCTCAAAGGGACCTCTAGACATCACTTTGTTATCCTATTGAGTATCTTATCTTTACATGATGATGGCTTGATAGCTGACTTGCATGCTGAGGAGGAGTAATGGGGAGACTTGATTGATGATATAGCATATATTTACTTGGAGATAATCATACATGGATGTTACAGGGAGAGGATAAATAACTCAGTTCTATCCTTGCACTTGCTTGAGGACAAGCAATATTTGAGAGGGGAGGACTGTAATGTTCCAAAATTAGCATGAAGCTAATTTGAACATTAATTTTTCTCATGCCATCTAGGAGGTGAATAAAATGGGTGAGGAGACCCATGAGTAGGAATAAAATCCCTCATAGTGTGAGAGGGATCAATGGAGAAGCTTTATTTTTCAACTTCCAGTGTGAAAAGGGGTAAATGCATGAGGACAAGGTCAAGTTTAACCAAGTCAACAGTGCTGCCTAAGAGGGTGTGGCTTGCTTGGGAAGAAAGCGCAGTTTGAGAGGGAGCAAGATCAATTGTGGAAGAAACCCTAATGTGTGGGGTCCATGGAAAAGATGCATTCACTTGCATAAAAGGAGGAAGAGGCTACCATAGAGAGACATCTTTGAGTATTGGATTATTGGTCTTGTAGACTATTTGTAGTCTCCGGCTGTTCAACTAAGTTGTAGTGTTTTTTAGCACGAGGGATTCCTGTTTAGGATTTCCTCTCCTTCTTGAGAGGCCTCTTGGAGTATTGCACTCCATTTCTCCACATCTAGGATCAAGGCCAAAGCCACTTCCTTCAGTCACTGCATTATTTCTACTGAAGTATAATGTAGTGTTGCTGGGTGTTGCAGTGGAGGGTTCCACAACACCATTCCTTGGCTCATCTTTCAGAGGAGGGAGCTTCTATTCCTCGAGAAGGTTAGTGAGGAAGGTTTCAAAGCTGATTTTCATATCTTGGCATCAGGCCAAGCATCTCCCATCACCAACAACGCAGTCCCTTCTCTAGACTGCGTTATTTCAGTGTGTATCTACAGTGGGGGTTTGCACCACTACTTTGGAGGGTGAGATCTTCAGTGTTAGGATCAGCCTATCACTTGAGATATCTATTGGAGGAGGTTTATTTCAGATTGTGCATCATCTTTAGTCATCTCCAGCTATTTCTGAGTTGCAGCTGCTACCCAGCAACTCCAGCATTTTTCTATTTGTATATATTTCAGCCAATCCTCCTAAGGATTGTTGTATTATTGTTTCCAGGGGTTGAGAACTTTCTCCCCCACATTTCTTGAGCTTAATATTGTCATATCATTATATTTTCATTCATCATGTTGTAGTGGCTCCTATAAACTGTGCTGATATAGCCTTGTGTAAACTCTCTGTAGTAGTGTGCTTCAATTTCTCATACATGTTCTGTTGAGGCTTCCATTGCCTAGCTTGAGTGATTGATTCTTCAAAGAATTGTATACATTTTCTGCTATAATATCAAAGGGAAGGCTATTTACATCTTCTTGTCTCATAGCTAATTAAAATAATGTTTTTGTTCTATCTCTTTCTCTTACATTAGTTGCAGCCCCTTCATTGGGCACTTTTTCAAGACAAATAGGTGTGGGAGACCTTTTAACCCACCTAGAGGGATTTCTTTGGAGCCTCCTCTTGGATTTTGGACTTAAATACACAGATCTAAGGAATCCAGGTCTTGGTTTCAAATCCTGTAGCAGCCATTCCTGGAAAGTGCGTTTTCCAGTCATGCCTTGCTAGCAGTTCCCATTTTTGGATATTACAACAGAAGTCATTGCAATCATAGAGAAATTATAGAAGTGTGTCATATAAAATTGGGCATAGTATCTATGTAAGGATTTTCTGGAGAATGTGTGCGAGGTGGAAGAGGAGGGCAAGCACTTTTACTATGCTTGGCTCCTGCTATTGATAGAATTGATCGGTTGGAAAACACTAGAAGAGAACCTGTTTCAAGAAATAGAGCCACATAAGTGTGAGGCCCCACGATATGCCACACTTTGGAATTCATCCATCCCCATGCACGCAACAGAAAAAAAAAAAAAAAAAAAAAAAAAAAAAAAAAAACTTAAAACTTTTGGGTACTATTTGATGCTTCCATCTTCAAATCAATTCAATCAAAGCCGAGGTTGTCTCCAAATTTTTAAGAGAAGTACTGAGTTGATTGCTGATTTTAAAGCCACATTTCATAACATTCACATCCGCGCGAAGGGCACCGTAGAGGGAATATGGTACGAGTTACCATACTTATTCACTGAATATGATTTGTTGTGCTTCACTATAGAATGGCCACTAGCTTAGTTGGAGCCGCACACCATGGAGGGTGCTTCCATGTCCATTCCCAAGATGCCCACCAATCAAAGAACACATACACAGCTAGGAAACAAGGGTACTGGAGCAGAGACCATGTCGACCACAACCAACGAGACCATAGTCTTGGAGAAAGACACTGCGCCCGAGAAGAATGGTACTGGACTGAAGGAAACAAAGGCTCAAACAGTTGAGCAAGTCGAAGCCCACACTGCCAAAGGGACAAAGCATGGCTCTCAAGCTATGGGTGGGTGAAGGAAGAACCGTAAAGGGTCCAAATATATAGGAGAGGAAGAGATGAAGCTGACAGAGGATGACCTGAATGAGATAGTTAACATGATCACGTTAGTGACCAAGGAAATTTGGACTGACCTAGAAGAATAGTACAAGGTTGTGCTCGACAAGATGCAGAGCAGTATCCAGGAGCTCAAAGTTCAAGTGATCCTGATTCATGCGAGCGTAGTGTTGAGCCCCAAAGATGTTCTTCTCTTTCACCACATTCCACTTCATTTTCTTTGTCCCTCATCAATTACAGGCTTAACTAATTAATAGGATTAATTAAAATTGCTTTATGAATTTATATAATGACTAACTTGCTATGTTTTTATGATTTTTTTGATGTAGTAATTTTGACTAAGACTCGGCTACAGAATACAGGCTTTCTGTATCCAGTCGTCTGTTTTGCATCCATCCTCATGTTTATGTAGGTTCCAGGTGTCACTAAAAAGAAAAAGGCATATGGGTGAAATCCACAACACCTCCCCATCATCTCTTGCTCCCCACGAAGTCTGAGTTAAAGTTTCCAAGTGGTTATGCACGTAGAAGAGAAGCAGTTTCCTATCAAAACACGGACTCTACAGATGTTCGCAGTAAAGCAAAAGACTATTAATAAGAGTTTTAATTTGATTAGAAGTGGGAAAGACACTTATCCCCATTTTTCTCAAAGAGTATTTATGTAAATTCATTATAAGTATGACTCGGGAGACCGAGAAACTGTTGGTTAGATTTTGTTTTTGTTGCTAGATCTCAGAGAACCGTGATACTCTGTTTTGAAGAATTTCTCCTTTAATGAAAGAATCATCATTTTATTGCACGAGATGAGTCAATCTTGAGTAGATTTGCATGCAACTCCGGTGGTAGAGGGCCCCTGCTACCTGAGGAGCTTTGCTCATATAATTTAGATAAGTAATTTAGCCTCGTTTCATTCCTAGTTTAATTGACTTTCTGAACTTTGCGTTTTATATTCATTTGCATTAGATGCTACAGTTTAGTCTCGTTCCTACGTATTATTCCAAAATATCACTAATGTCGAATGAGGTGTAACTGTAGTATTCTAGGAGTGAGTTTTACGTTCTTGTGCTCAATTACATCAGTTGTTACAGCTAGTCATGATGTTATAAACTCTTCCAAAATATCACTAACTTCGGATGAGACATAGCTGTGGTGTTTTAGAGCTTTGTTGTGTTTTTTTGAATTGTATGCTTTCATGCTCATTTACATAACATGTTGCAGCCAGTCCTGTTCTACAAACTATTCCAAAATACCACTAATTTTGAATGAGACAAAGTTGAAACATTTTAGTGATTAGTTGCATATTTATTCTAGTTGTAGTACTCCAGAGGTAGATGTCATTCTAGTTTAATTCTGTCACTGTATTTCAAGTTTGATAATGGCACTCTAGTTCAGTTTTAGTTCACTGTATTTCAAGTTAGATTAGTGGCATTCTAGTTCAACTTTTTTTACTGTATTTCAAGTTAGGCTAATGGCATTTTAGTTTAGTTGTGGTTACTGTGTTTCAAGTTTGATCAATTACATCCTAGTTCAGTGTTATCCATTGTTCTTTAAGTATTATTAATTGTTAACATTAGATTTCACGACCTTCATTATTTACAAACTAATCTTGTTCTGAATTTCTATTAATGCATCATCATATGGACAGGAATGAATTAGTGATATCAGTTTAAGGCCTTGATTGTTCTGCAACCTTTTGCAATTTCACAAATGAGCCTTTTTCCAAAACTATTATAGAAAATCTCTAACTTTCAGATGAGGCTTAGTAGTGACAATTTAAGCTGCAGAATGAATTAATATTAGCATTATAAGTTAATTTAGAGTGAAAATCTTATTGTGCTACAAATAATCTCTTTCAACTGTGTTCCAATAAACTTCTAGCCATGGATGAGATTCTTTGTAATATTGTAAGATGATTGCTTACTTAGAAGAACCTCATTTGCACTAAACTTCTCCTTTTCTTAAGCTATTCCAACATATTTCTAATGAATGAATTTGATGGGTTTATGTTATGATTTATTGAGTTCATGTTGTGATTTAGTTCCTTGCTATGAGTCCTTATCAAACTTTGCATTTTCTGCTCTTTAGTTCCTTACACAGTTTAAAATAGGTTTTGCTCTGTTTTTAGTGTGTCCAACAACTGTCCTTCATCAAAATTTAGTGCTTCCTTTTTAACATAAAACTATAAAACCAAAAACATCATAAAAACACTAAACACAACATAGTGAGAAACAAATACCTAGGCACATATGGTGCACCTCACTTCAGCAGTTTACTAGCCCTGGTTGACAATTAATGGCCTCAATTTAGGAACACTAAGTTGAGCACAACATTTTGGCGCCGTTTTCAGGGAAGTGTAACTAGGTAGCCTTGTTTATTACCACCCAAAAACAATGATATGCGTAGAGAAAGAGAATCAAGGGGTAGATTCATAAGAAGCAGAAGCTTGATTCCTAGAACACCACTTGTTTCACCAAGACCTAGAGCCAGCACACCTCCAACTCAAACCCACATTCCATCCTTTACTGATCCAGACTTCCAGAGAACTTAAGATCAGATATTCCATTAGAAAGACCTTCTAATTTACCCACTGAGCCTATCTTAGAAGAAGATTCAGGAACCCCTGCTAGGGACATAAACTTTTCAACTTCTACAGAAGAATCAACTATGGCAGAATAAGGGGGAGGAGGATTTTTTAATGGAGAACACACATTATTTGGAGGGGGTAGAGGTAGAGGTAGAGGAGAAGGAGGTAGAGTTTTAGAAGGAGAAGGAGGCAGAGGAAGAGGTAGAAGATAAATGGGAAGCTCTTTTGGGTTTCCTATAGTAGATGAAGAAACCAATACAACTATGAAAAAAATTTCACCCTCTGTCCTTCCAAACTTTTATGGACTTAAAACTGAAGATCCTGAAACCTTCCTATTTGAATTTGAAGTCCTGTGTAGAACCTATGACTACTTACAAGATGCTCAAAAACTTAAATTATTTCCTTCAACATTGAAAGGAGCAGCATTGAAGTGGTTTATGAGTTTGATCAACAGTTCTATTAGGACATGGGAAGACATGAAACAAGTATTTCTAGAAAGGTATTTGGACTACTGTATGCCAGCCAACCATAAGGAGGAAGTGTTTAAAATGCTACAAAAAGAAGATGAAAATCTGGAAGATTTGTTGGAGAGATTTAACTACAACATCAAAAGAGAAAAAATGGAAAACTTAGACCAAGACACCTTGAAAGCTCTCTTGTTGAAGAAAATTAGGGATGAATGGTTAGTTATCCTTAAAATGATGGGAAAAGGGGATATATCTCAGCTTACATTACCTGAAATAGTTGAAATATGTATCAACCTTTCAAGAGGGAAATATAAAACTGTAAAAGGACCAAGAGACCCTACTCTTGCAAGGGCAAGTAAGTCTGCTTCTGGGACAACAAGTAGGGCAGAAATAGGACATATGCTTGATGAGTTCAAATCTGATATCTTGGGGAGTCTTAGTGAACAAATAGACACCCTTAAGTTACAAAACAAGCAAAAAGCTGAATCTGATGCCTTAGCAATCTTTTGTCCCAAATGTAGAAAGAAACATGCCTTGAGAGAGTGCCCTTTGGATGCCAAAGTTGTGGAGACTTGTGTAATTTGTTCAAAAAAACATGAGACCAAGAGTTTTCCTTCACTTCCTGGTCTTAAAGTTGTCTTTCAAGAAGATACTCCTACAAGTTCCACAGAATCTCTCAATTTTGTCTCCAAGAGGCCTTGGCAAGGACCTCAAACACAAGGATTTCATGATCAGTTGTATAATCAACCCCCACCAAATTGGAATTCTTGGCAGCAACCTTGGCCCCAATTTCAAAATCAATCACAAACTTGGGCACAAGGAGCACAAAATCCCTATGGAAGATACTCTCAGTATTACCAATATCCACCATCCTATCTACCATATCCACATTTCCCTCCTCAACAAAATTTTCAACAAAATCCTCAACAAAATTCTCAAAATCCACAACATCAAAATCAACCACTTCCATTACCATTTCCTCAGAAAAAAAATCAGTTGCCTACCCAACCCATACCAAACCCCAACAATAAAAATCCTCAGAACACATACATGATAGAAGGCCAACAGTTTCCAACTTATTTGATCACTCCTTTAGACCTTAGTGATGTTCAACTTAGGTCTGGAAGAATACTTGAAAAAAGGAAACCTTCTGTAATCATACAAGAGCAAGAAAATTCTGAGGAAGTTTCTCTACAGGAAAATAAAAGTCTTGAAGAGAACACAACTTTCCAAGACCAAAACATTGAAAAATCAAAACAAAAAGAACCAATAATTTCAACTCCTATATTAGAGCATCCATCAACATCCACTTCTACACCTCCCTTCCCAGAAAGATTACAAATTGATAGGGGTGTAGAAAAACAAATTATGGTGCCTAATTATGACTTCCTAGATGAGCTAAGAAATGTTTGTATCAAGATCCCATTATTGCAAGCCATCAAGGAAATTCCAATCTTAGCAAAAACAATAAAGGAGTTGAGCATGAAGAAAACAAGAAAAAGAATAAAAGAGACAAAGAAAATTCAACTAGCAGGAAAAATAGCAGATATCATGATGGGTAAGATTGCTATTCCAAAGTATCTAGACCCAAGAAATCCAGTTGTCAAAATTCACATCAATGGAATTGAAATCCAAAACACACTCATTGATTTAGGAGCAGCAATCAATATTATGAGTAGACAAATCATGGATAAACTGAAACTTCCTAATCTTCTTTTTACACCCACATTATTACAATTAGCAGACAGATCTGTGATTAAACCTGATGGGGTAATAGAAGACATTCCAGTGTCCCTAGATTCTTGGGAGTATCCTGTGGATTTTATGATCATAACTCCTAAGAATAATCTAGGAGGACACCCTATTATATTAGGAAGACCTTGGTTAGCTACAGCTGATGCTTTCATTAGTTGTAGATCCGGTGATATGTATATCTCTGATGGTAGTTCAACCAAGAAATTTACCTTGTATCCTCCAACAAGAACAATTACAGAATTAGATGATACTCAATGGATAGAGGATGAAGAAGACTTACAACCTCTCTTCACAATTTCAGAAATTAGTGAAGATAGCCAGATTCTGAATACCTTGGAAAAATTTGAATCCTCTTCGGAATATAAACATGAACAATTTCAAGAAGAATCCAACATTGAGTTTTTGTCATCAAGGCAGATGTCTCTCTATTCTATGGATAAATTTGGAAGCTCTACAATTGAGATATTTCCAGGCAAAACTTTAAACATAAACAAGAACCTAGAGAAATCTCAACAAGAAGAGCTAGTCAAGATATTACAGAGACATTCTTCTGCATATGCATGGGAGTACACTGATATGAAAGGGATAAGCCCCAAGACTTGTACTCATCACATCTACATAGAGGAAAATTGTAAACCAATCAGACAACCTCAAAGAAGGATGAATCCAAATCTTAGGGAGATTGTTAAAGAAGAATTGCAGAAATTATTAAATGTCAACTTTATCTATCCCATTTCAGATAGTCAATGGGTTTCTCCTTTGGTAATTGTGCCAAAGAAAAATGGTAAATGGAGGGTATGTATTGACTACCAGGAATTAAACAAAGCTACTCTTAAAGATCATTTTCCCTTACCTTTCATAGATCAGGTGTTAGATACATTAGCTGGCAAAAAGTACTTTTGATTTCTAGATGGGTTTAGTGGTTATAACCAAATTCAAGTAGCACTTGAATATCAAGACAAAACCACATTTACCTGTCCTTTGGGTACCTATGCTTACCGATTATTTCCATTTGGACTATGCAATGCACCCGCAACATTTCAAAGGGCAGTACTAGGAATATTTTCAGATCTAATACATGATTGTGTAGAGGTATATATGGATGATTTCACAGTTTATGGAAACACATTTGAAGAAGCTTTAGCAAACTTGGAAAAAGTTTTAAAGAGATGTAAAGAAGCAAATCTTTCACTTAGTCATGAGAAGTGTTTTATGATGTTTACTGAAGGAATTGTTTTAGGACATCACATTTCAGGGGATGGGATTAGAGTTGATGAGTCAAAAGTTGAAGTCATCTCTAACTTGTCTATTCCAAGTTGTCAAAAAGATGTTAGGAGTTTTCTAGGATTTACAGGATATTATCGAAGGTTTATAGAAAAATTCACCAAGATAGCATATCCACTCTTCAAATTACTTACCAAAGACTGTGAATTCAAGTGGAATCCTGATTGCCAGTTAGCCTTTGAGACCCTGAAAACAAAAATCTCTGAAGCACCTATTTTAAGGGGACCTAACTGGAAGTTACCTTTTCATATTTCAACAGATGCCTTAGATACAGCTCTAGGAGCAGTATTGGGACAAAAAGACCTGATTCCTTATGTCATCTACTATACCAGTAAAAATTTGACTCCTTTAGAGTTAAACTATAATGTAACTGAAAAAGAGTTTTTAGCTGTTGTTCATGCCATAAACAAATTCAGACACTATATAACAGGCTATGAAACTTTTTTTCACACATATCACTCTGCAATTAGATATTTAATGAACAAATCAATTACTAATGGCAGAGTGTACTGTATTTATTTCTTTTACAAGAATTCAACATTACCATTCTAGATAGGCACAGTAAAAGAGCAAAACTACATTAGTTGATTTCCTATCTAGACTCCAAAACATCAAGACAATACCCGATTGAAGATCGATTTCCTGATGAATATCTTTTTGCAGTTTCTACTCAAACTCCTTGGTTTGCTGACATTGCTAATTATTTAGTTTCAGGGAAATTTCCTTCAATAATGAATGCAAGAGACAAAAGAAAAATCATTTATGACAGTGAAAAATATTCATGGGTTGCTACTGAGTTATACAAGACAGGTCCAGATCTTATCATTAGGAGATGTGTTCGGGAAGATGAGATCCCTGAGATTCTCAAGGAATGTCATGATGAACCTTGTGGCGGACACTTTGTTGATAAAAGGACAACCTATAAGATCCTTCATTTAGGATATTATTGGCCATCCCTGTTTAAAGATGCTAAAGAGTATGTCAAAAGGTGTGACAGTTGCCAAAGGGTAGGGAAACCTTCTCCTTCAGGTGATATGCCATTACAACCTCGGGTACATATTGAACCTTTTGAAAAAATGGGCTTTGGATTTTGTAGGACCTATTAGTCCTCCATCAAGACAAAAGAAATATATATTAGTTTGCATTGATTATGTTACCAAATGGGTAGAGGCCAAGCCATTACTTTTTGCTACTGAAGCATCTGTAGTTAATTTTCTTTTTGAGGATATTTTTACTCGTTTTGGTGTCCCAAGGGAAATTGCTACAGATCAAGGAGCTCAATTTACATCAAAGCTAGTGGAACAAATGATGGAGAGGTACAAAATCAGACACAGAAAATCTACTCCCTATCATCCACAAGCAAATGGTCAAGTGGAATCTACTAATAATGTCATTGAAGGGATCCTAATGAAGACTGTTCATTTGCATAGAAGAGATTGGGTAGATAGGCTTCGTGAAGCCTTGTGGGCCTATAGAACTACATGGAGAAGCACAATAGGCCATACTCCTTATGAACTTGTTTATGGAAAGCAAGTTTTGTTTCCCATAGAGTTCCAGATTCAAACTTTCAAAATGGCAGTTCAGCTAGGACTTGATCTAACAGAGGCACAAAAGAACAAATTGGAGCAGATTAATGAATTGGATGAGATCAGACAAAATGCAGTTCAGAAAACAAGTATAGTCTAACAACAAAGGACTAGATGGCATGACAAATACATCAAGGAAAATAAATTCAAAGAAGGTGACTGGGCTCTCTTGTTTGATTCAAGGTTCAAGGATTTTCAAGGTAAATTCAAAACACATTGGCCTGGGCCATATGAAATTATAAGAATTTTTTATAATGGAGCAATAAAAATCAGGACAATAGATGAAGAGAAGGTCACTTTTCTTGTGAATGGTCATAGATTGAAGCTGTATCATAAGCCACTCTCAAGAGAATAATTTGTCAAGAAATTCCAGGAAAACAGTGATGTGAAGTTAATGAAGAAGAATTTTTCTTCTTCATCAACTTAATTGAATTTTCTAAAGTCTGATATTTGAAAAAAATAAAAATAAAATAAAATAAAATAAATAAAGTATAAACATGAAAACTAATCTCTGATTAGCATGTTTATACATAAAATATAGAGTGAAAATCAGAATCTTTCTGACACTTTAGCTTTTCAAGTTTGTTTTTTTTCTCTGCAAGCAGCTATCATAAAATCATAAGTGATTCACATCACACTTATGATCCATTCATCCATACTCCATTTCATTTCATTCATCCATACTTCATTCATTTCATTCCATGGTCCACCTCATTTCCATCTCAGAGTTTTAAGATTAATTTATTTCTGCAATTGAATAATACAGATCAGAAGTTGCATGCCACTTTTTCACTCCACTTCATAATTGTGATTCATTTCATTCCATTATTCACTTCACCCATACTTCATTGCACCATATTTCATTATCCATTTTTAATTCATTTCATACAATATTCCATCATTCCATTCATGCTTCAAATCATTCCATTTCATGTTTCAAGACTTCTACAGGTACATTCTACAATCAATCAGACATTCTGAAGCTAGTTAGACATTCTGTAGCCAGACAGACATTCTGCAGCCAGAGACCTTGAAGGCACTATCCAGTAAGCATTTTATTTAGCAGCAAATTGATCCTACATATTCAAAACAAAAAGCAAAATCAAAGAGTTATGAGGAACTGAAAATCAATGATTGAGGACAAGGCATATCGAAACCACAAAGAAAATCAAAGGAAAGGCAAAGGTATGAAATTATTATGGTGAAAAATCATGAAAATTTTAGCATAGTTAAGTCATATATGATTCAAAAAGGTTATTTTAATTAGTTGTGTTGATCATGCCTATCAAACATATCATAAAAACTTTGAACAAAAAAAAAAACCCTTCCATCTTGCCATATCCGATTATCATTTAAAACTTAACAGTTAAAGTACTGAAGTGATTTGATCAGTCACGTCATCAGGCCGAAGTATTTAATGATGATTTTGAATTGCTTAACGAAATATCTCCACGGTATTTTCTTCTGTGATAGCTTTCAACTCATTAATCCGTGAGAACTATCCTCACCGCATTACACTCGTTTCATCACCACTCCATATCATTCCTTTCCGCAGGCAATACTTAGCCATTCTGGTCTGTAAAAATAGAGGAAGCATCTGTGGGGAAAAAACAACTCTTTAACAGCCATTCTCATCGTGAGCAAAAGAGCAGTAAACTGAAGGTTGGAAGAAAAGCTATGGGTCTCATAGTGAGGACTGAACCGGTTGGAACCAAGTACTTGGAGGGTTATCCACAAATCAGAGAAATGTTACAGCAAGTAGGGTGGTTGCAATTTTTGGAGAAATTTAGTGGTTTTCACAAAGAGGTGACTAAAAAATTTGCAAGGTCCTTCAATGGAGCCGAGGTCGAAATAGGAGACATTAAATTCACTGTTACAGAGGCTTTCATTGCAGAGGCAACGGAACTACCTAGACAAGGAGAAAGGTGGTTCAAAAATAGGGAATTCCATAACGAAGCATGGAGGCAAATGCTTAAAACTCCAGGTATGGATGTTTCCATTTTTAAAAAGGGTATTCCTAGCTCGACATTAAAGAATAAGTGGAGGAACATGTTGCTCATTTTGCAAAAAATTATCACTTGTGAAGGTAGATTTGGTACCCTCTATGTCTATCATATTCGGTTAATGATGCATTTCTTAGATGAGGAAATTAATTTGCCCTTTTTCTTACTTCATAGTTTGAAAAGAATGGCCTCAAACATTCAAAAAGGGGTTCAATTTCTAGAAACAACTTTGTATCACCATGGTTTAGTCAAAATCTTAATTAAACATCATTTGATGAAAATGGGAGATAATTGGGAAGATTTTCTAGTGAGGAACCATTTTTAGGAACCCAAAGAATCTCCACCTGGAAGCAAACCTACAAGAAGAAGCAGGAGAAGGGAAATTTCCAAAGCTACTGAAGTTGAAACTGGTAAATCAATTCAAGAGGACAATGAAGAGATGATTTCTGAGAAATTGGCTCAAATAAAGAAGCAACTTAAGAAGGAAAGAATAATAAGAAAATATGCCAAATACAGAGGAGAAGGGCCATCTCAACCAAGACGAAGCCACAGACTTAGAGGTATACTAAAGAAAACAGAGGTTAGACAAACATGGATCATAAACATTGAGGACAAAGAAATTCCAGAAATTGACCCAGCATAGCAACAAGTTTACAATTATATTGAGTCATTAGAGAGGAGAGCTTCAGAAAGTAGAGATAGAACTCCTAGCCCACCAAAATCTGAAATTGATGTGCTAAGAAGAGATAAGTATGAGTTAGAAGTACTCAATAGGCACATCAAGAATGAGAATGACAATTTGAGGGAGCAGGTGAAACTAAAAAGTGATATGAATTCAACTCTGTCTTTACAAATGGAGAAATTGTACAAGGTCAATGAAAAATTGAAGAAGAAAAACAAAAAGCTAATCAAGGCACTTACAAATTTAAGATTCAAGTTAGTCATAAGGAAGCCTAGAAGACCATTGACTGTCAGGCAAAGCAGAAGAAGAGGGTTGGATGTCCTAGCAGAGGTCTCAGAGTACATGGAGTAGTTGCATGAGGACATGCAAAAACCTTGCAGTGGGGGTATGTTGAGCCCCAAAGATGTTATTCTCTTTCACCACATTCCACTTCATTTTCTTTGTCCCTCATCAATTACAGGCTTAAATGATCAATAGGATTAATTAAAATTTCTTTAAGAATTTATATAATGACTAACTTGCTATGTTTTTATGATTTTGTTGGTGTAGTAATTTTGACTAAGACTCGGCTACAGAATACAGGCATTCCGTAGCCAGTCGTCTGTTCTGCAGCCATCCTCATGTTTATGTAGGTTCCAGGTGTCACTGCAAAGAAAAAGGCATATGGGTGAAATCCACAACACCTCCCCATCATCTCTTGCTCCCCACGAAGTCTGAGTTAAAGTTTCCAAGCGGTTATGCACGTAGAAGAGAAGCAGTTTCCTATTAAAACACAGAATCTACAGATGTCCGCAGTAAAGCACAAGACTGTTAATAAGAGTTTTAATTTGATTAGAAGTGGGAAAGACACTTATCCCCATTTTTCTAAAAGAGTATTTATGTAACTTCATTATAAGTATGAATCAGGAGACCGAGAAACTATTGGTTAGATTTTGTTTTTGTTGCTAGATCTCAGAGAACCGTGATACTCTGTTTTGAAGAATTTCTCCTTTAATGAAAGAAGCATCATTTTATTGCACGAGCTGAGTCAATATTGAGTAGATTTGCATGCAACTCCAATGGTAGAGGGCCCCTGCTACCTGAGGAGCTTTGTTCATATAATTTAGATAAGTAATTTAGCCTCGTTTCATTCCTAGTTTAATTGACTTTCTGAACTTTGCATTTTATATTCATTTGCATTAGATGCTACAGTTTAGTCTCGTTCCTACGTATTATTCCAAAATATCACTAATTTCGAATGAGGTGTAACTGTAGTATTTTAGGAGTGAGTTTTATGTTTTTATGCTCAATTACATTAGTTTTTACAGCTAGTCATGATCTTATAAACTCTTCCAAAATATCACTAACTTCGGATGAGACATAACTGTGGTGTTTTAGAGCTTTGTTGTGTTTTGTTGAATTGTATGCTTTCATGCTCATTTACATAACATGTTGCAGCCAATCCTATTCTACAAACTATTCCAAAATACCACTAATTCTGAATGAGACAGAGCTGAAACATTTTAGTGATTAGTTGCATCTTTAGTCTAGTTGTAGTACTCCGGAGGTAGATGTCATTCTAGTTTAATTCTGTCACTGTATTTCAAGTTTGATAATGGCACTCTAGTTCAGTTTTAGTTCACGGTATTTCAAGTTAGATTAGTGGCATTCTAGTTCAACTTTGTTTACTGTATTTTAAGTTAGGCTAATGGCATTTTAGTTTAGTTGTGGTTATTGTGTTTCAAGTTTGATCAATTGCATCCTAGTTCAGTGTTATCCATTGTTCTTTAAGTAGTATTAACTGTTAACATTAGATTCCACGGCCTTCATTATTTACAAACTAATCTTGTTCTGAATTTCTATTAATTCATCATCATATAGACATGAATGAATTAGTGATATCAGTTTAAGGCCTTGATTTTTTTGCAACCTTTTGCAATTTCACAAATAATCCTTTTTCCAAAACTATTATAGAAAATCTCTAACTTTCAGATGAGGCTTAGTAGTGACAAGTTAAGCTACAAAATGAATTAATCTTAGCATTATAAGTTAATGTAGAGTGAAAATCTTATTGTGCTACAAATAATCTCTTTCAACTGTGTTCCAATAAACTTCTAGCCATGGATGAGATTCTTTGTAATATTGTAAGATGATTATTTACTTAGAAGAACCTCATTTGCAATAAACTTCTCCTTTTCTTAAGCTATTCCAACATATTTCTAATGAATGAATTGGATGGGTTTATGTTATGAGTTATTGAGTTCATGTTGTGATTTAGTTCCTTGCTATGAGTCCTTATCAAACTTTGCATTTTCTGCTCTTTAGTTCCTTACACTGTTTAGAATAGGTTTTGCTCTATTTTTAGTGTGTCCAACAACTGTCCTTCATCAACATTTAGTGCTTTCCTTTTTAACATAAAAATATAAAACCAAAAACATCAGAAAAACACTAAACACAACGTAGTGAGAAACAAATACCTAGGCACATATGGTGCACCTCACTTCAGCATTTTACTAGCCCTGGTTGACAATTAATAACCTCAATTTAGGAACACTAAGTTGAGCACAACACATAGCACAAGCGATATAGATGCAAGCGAGTGTGTATGCGACCAGCGTGCAGACACTAAACACAAACATTGTTTGCGACCGGGGAGAGTCGGCTTATCCATATCCCCAAACCTTCCATTCATGTTGAGATGATGAGCCGACGCACACAGCTCAGGGGTTGTGACGATATCCATGTTGATTTATCTATTTTTCTTGTAGGAAAATTGCACATGATCCACAATATGAATGTGGACAAGCTTCAATTCAGAGAAGCACATTCCCACCAGACTGTCATAGAGTCACATCAGTAAGTCGTTGACTCTCAGCATAAAAAATAGAATGCGGAGGAAGCATGTCGCGCATCTGCCCATGTAGCAGAGGCTCGACGCGTTTCCCTCGAAGCTAAGATTGACCAAGTGTGTAGTTATGTGGTAGTGGTCCCTACCACAGCCTCCCCATAAGAAAAATTAGAAGGGCTGGATGCTGCGTTGAAGGCCTCGCGAGTAGAGATTCAGACTGTTTCTGCAGAGTTGGAGCACCAAATCGCAAATCTGTAGATGAAGCTGCAGCTAGAGTCTCCTCCGAAAGTCAGAGCTTAGAGGGTTGCAGAAGTCAAAACATCTACAATGAGCATCATTTCCATAATTACAGAGAGAAGACAGTTATTAGATGAGGCCATGGGCATCTGGACTTCAATTCAGAATTAGCCGATGGTACAGAAGTTGTGCACTGAATTGTGTGTTAAAGAACAATAATTTTCTTACATCAGGATGGCGGCGCCCACCCTCATGATTTCAGAGTGCCTTGCCCGCCTACAGGATGGTAGGGTCATTCAGAATAAGATCGAGGATCTGTGTCGTAGAGTGCAGTTTCTAGAAGCACGGATGCAGCCATGGATCGAGGAAGCTCTACAGTTCTCACAGACACTTGATGGCGCATTGAATACCCTTCAATAGACCCAAAGAAGTATTGAGCTTGCCACTAAAGTTCTGACAACAGAAAATTTGGTCAATAAAGAATAAGGAGCCGCTACGCAGAGCCTTGAGGTGGTTTTTCCACTGAAAACCTCTTTCATTGCGCTCAAGGAGAAAATGAAGGAGCCTACCCCACAGTGACTCGAGATGAGTCAGAAGTTTATGTTGGGGGATGTTGGAGCGGGGTCCCCTGGGGTGAATTTTGATAAAATTTTTGTATATATTTTTGGTTATGTACACTGCGTGAAAAGGTCGAAGGGGATTTGGGGCGTGTTAAAGTCCCTATCTTATATAAATGGGTTTTAAGGGAAAATTGTGGGCCTCAAACCATGGTTTGAGACCATAGTATCTACACGCTGAATGGATATAAATATAGATAGATTGAGTCTAGTAAGAAAATTTTGTATCTAAGTAAGTGATTCATGTTTATGTGATACAATTTTGTAAGGGTTTTTAGTTTGGGTTGGGTAGAAAGGCTCCTGTTCGCTGTGTGTGCGGAGACCTATTCCTGACTGTGTGCAGACTCCGTTGGCTGTGTGCGTGGAAGGGTAATTTTAAGGGAAATTTTGAATGTACTGAACTGCTTGGATATTAATACAAAGATTGTTTTGGTGAACCAAATGTGTTATGTGTTTGATATCTAAGTTATCTGTTATTTCTTTAAGATAAATTTACTTATTTTATGATCAGTTGCATTTGTGTGAGTAAATCTGTACTTTATGCATTAATATCTGTTGATGGTTAAGTATATGAATAGATCTACTTAATTTATTGCACGTGAATGTAAAATCTATGAATTACAAAGATCTCATTCGATTATATGTATCTACGACGAATTTGATCTGTGATTCTGTTTATCTGTTATGTGCATTATCTATGTTTGTGACTGAGCTAATATGATAAGTGTTGATATATATATGTGTGTGTGTGTGTGTGTGTGCATTTGTTTATAATCTGCAACAAGTTCTATTATACATCTGTTTAGGGCCACCACTTCAATTTCTTCCTTAGGGTGCAGAAACCTGGTTCCACCAACCCCCCATATTGCTTCGGGTGAGACTTTGATCTAAATAAGAAAGCCTTTGCCGAAAGGTCCAGTAGTTGGAGGGTTTTTTGGTTGCGTAATAAGCTCTAAACCGGGGTCAGCACCACTCAAGACAACAGGAACCCATCAATAAATATATCTTCTTCTAGTGCAACTAGTTGTGACAGCCTTTCTTCCATACTTTCTTGATCAACCATGTTGGTTATTGTAGTGATGCGCAGACTGGGAATAATGTATTCCATCGACATAACATCCTCCTGTCCATAGGCCAACCTCAAAGGAGTTTGGCATGTTAGCTTCTTGAATTTAGTCCTGTATGCCCATAGAACAATAGGTATGTGCACATCCCAATCATTACAGTTAGCATTTCATTTCTTCATCAGCGCATTCTCTAGGATTTTGTTGAAGGCTTATACTGTCCCATTTTCCTGTGGATGATAAGGTGTGCTCTTCTGATGATGTATATTTAATTCAACAGTTAATTCTTGAATAGTATCATTCATAAAATGTGTTCCTTGATCACTCATCAGAGTCTTAGCACATCCAAACCTTGTCAAGCTATTTTTAAAGAAGAAGTGTGCAACTATCTCTGTGTTGCAATCCTTCACAGGTTGAGCTTCTTCCCATCTAGTCAAATAGTTTGTAGCAATGATGATATAGCGCACTCCATTCTTCTTCCTTGGAGGATTAATCATCCCTACAAAATCAATTGCACACTTTTCAAAGGCTTGTAGAGTTACCTGGGGTTGTAATGGAATTTCATCCTGCGTGAGGGCCTCCCAGTCCTCTGACATACATCACAAGCACGACAGTACTCCTTAGAATCAGTGTACACCATGGTCCACCACAACCTAGCTCTCAAGATCTTTTGTGCAGTAGGTTTCCCAGAGTAATGACCTCCTCCAACACCTCTATGTGTTTCTGCTAGTATACTGCACCTTTCAAATTCGGGAACATACCTCCTTAGAACTTCATCAACTCCTATATTTTACACATGACCTGCAATCAAGGTAAAATCTGTTGCACAAGAAACCAACTCTTTCTTCTGCTTAATTGTATACTCTGTATTTTTACTTCCAGTGGTTAGAAAGTGAATAATATCTATAAAATTTTCATACACTATCTTAATAGAAAACAACTGCAAATCTGTTATTCCTTCGTCCAAATTAGTTGTTTCCTCCCCACTTTTAATGTGCGATAAATGATCTGCTACGACATTCAATATTCCTGGCTTCACAATCACTTCAAAATCATAGTCTTGGAATAATAGGAGCCATCTGCAAATCTGCGCCCACCCCCCCCCCCCCCCCCCAAACACAGGCTTGTTCACCAAGTATTTCAAAGTAGAATGATCAGTGAACATCTTAATATGAACTCAAAACAAATAGTGGCCGAACTTCTACAACACATATACCATAGCCAACACTTCTCACTCTATTGTGGAATAATTGTGCTCAACACTTGAAAACTTCTGACTTGCAAAGGAAATAGGATGATTAATATCTCCACCTCCTAGTTGTGCTAATACAACTCCTAGTGCGATAAATTATGCATCCATGTGTACATGCAATTATTTTGACCAATATTGAAATACCAAGATAGGTGCAGTTACCATTTTCTCCTTAAGCATCTCCAAAATCTTCTGGCAATCCTCATCCCAACAGAAAGTTGCATCCTTTTCAAAATTTTATCCATCGGCACAGTGATCAGCGCATATTCCCTGATAAAACTTCGATAATAACATGTATGTCCCAAGCTTGAGCGCAACTGGTTCACATTCATTGGATCTTCTATGTTAATTATGACAACAATCTTGGAAGGATCAACTATTAGTCCCTATTGACAGATAATATGACCCATCAAATTACCAAATGGAACACAGAACATGCATTTCTTCAAATTCAACGAGATCTGATACTTGCGACAAGTATCCAAAATTAAGCGCAGAATGGAAACATTTTTCTTTACTAACCCAAAGACAGTCCAATCATCAAAATATACTTCTAAAAACTTATGGATATAGTCTTTAAAAGAAAAAACCACTACGTGTGAGAATATAGTTGGTGCATTCTTCAATCCAAATGGCATCACTGTGTATTGGAATGATCCCCACTCTGTCTCAAAGGTTGTCTTCCTTCGGTAATCAAGCACAAACCTTATCTAATGATACCCTGAAAATCCATCAATCAATCAATAGGCCTCCTACTCTCCGACATTGTCCAAGACCTCATCTAAGGATGGAGATGGGAAAGGATCATGTACACAAGCACCATTTAATTTGCGCAGATCAACACAGATCCTAATTTCACCTTTAGTCTTGTTTTCTTAGACCACCATAAGGCTTACCCAAACTGATTCTTCCACTAGTTCCATAATTCATGCAACAACCATATTTTAGAGTTCCTCTTTGACCTTCTCCTTATATCTTGGATTTAATCTGTAAGGGCCTTGTTTCACAGGTCATGCATGCGGCTTCAAAGTGATTCTCATTAGACCAAGATCTCCAATAATTCCTTTCAACTCCGAGAAATTTGTAGGAAACAGTTCCTGATATACAGTGAGCAGTTATGCAACCTTACGCACCATATCTTCATCCCAGTAATCGCCTATTTTGGAAAACTTATCTTGTTCCTCTGTTCTAATATTGACTTTCCTAGTCTTGACAGGTTCAGTTACATCTGGTGATTTGATATAAGGTCCAGCGACTGAACACTGTCCTTCATATTAAGAAATATTTATGTTTCTCAGGTCTTCTTTAGCATCTTCCATTGTCACATTCTGACACTTTACTTGATTCTTCATTTGTGCATCCCATGCTGGTTTGGGTTGTTCTTCAGCTGCTTTTGGCATATCAAATGTAACATTTTGAATTTCTAGTAGAGCCTCATCAAGGCCTAGGAATCCACTTTCAAAGTTTAAGGTTAAGATAAAGTGTTCTTTCAGCGCAACCCATTTAGCAGTGCCTCGTTGCAACTCAACCTCCAGATACCAATTCCTGGGTATCCTCCTTAACATATGAATGAATATATGAACCCATTTCGGTTTTCTCTCTTCTCCCTAAGCTGTAATCTATTTGGCTAAATGAATGCATGGATCCTCCTCGCCTGTATAAGTTCCTTCCATCCTAGTATTAGGGTTTCAAAATCACAATCACATCATATGGTTACATTCTTCCCAATTAGCCAAATTATCCTTATGCTTCCCCCACCAGTGTACTAGGGTTGAGCATAAAACTAGATCAATCACATGGAACCATTGTGCCTCTGTAACAACCTTTTCAAGTTCTTCTAAAAACTAATTGGAATTTCCTATGCCATCATAGTAGGGTAATTCACGTACCTCTGAGGATATACAACACTAAGATCTGGTTACTTGATTATAGCACATCGTAGAGACTTCATGCAACCATTTCTGCCAATTCTCTAATTCTTCATCTGAATCATACAAACATGAACTATCCTTCTCCTAGCTATGTCTACCATCTGTTGTAGGGTTGATAAAATCCTCATCCCCCACATTTAGCTTGTAGATATGATCAGCATCTTCACCTGCATATCCTTCTCGCACTAGCACTATGTACCTTTTTCCTTCTGCAAGGTCCAAATGGACCACAACCCGTGTCCCATTATTCTCAAATACCATACTTATGCGCTTGACGTTAATAATAGAATTCATATCAATAGCCCAATCCAAACCCAATAGCACAGGGTATGGGTTTGTATCGTCAAAAATTTGAATAAATTCAAATTCAAAAAGTGATTTAACTCCTTCAATATCAATACCACTGTTATAGCATCATTTCTCACCTTGACATGATTCATGATTGCTTCATGGCTTTATGGGCACCCATTCCTACAGACTTGGACAAATTCACTTAAAAACAGTAGAAAATCCTCCATACGCGACTATGCCCGTGTTTTTCCGCGTGTATACGCGAGTACAGCTAGACTTTTCCGCGTATGCCATTTTAATGATTAAAAAATATATAAAAATCCCTAATTTCGTGCTGGGTTGATGGTTACTCAGGTAGTTCAACGACCCCAGCCCGTGGCCAACTGTTTCCAACTGCTGAAACTACTTGGAGGGACTATAAAAAGACTTCAGATGTATGGCCTAATGGAGAGAGAGAATTATTATTATTATACTCTGTTGGTTCCCTATCCAAGTCTGATTCCCCGTGCCTCCTGCACTTTCCCAGTTCATTTCAGGAAACCCTTGTTTCCTTGAGATACACATCCCTTTATATGTTATCTCGTATGCACTCATTTGGAAGGAGTCTTAGCGAGGCAAGGGCTGGACGGATCCGGACGACGGTCTGCGAAGGCCTTGAAAGGATCAGGTGATCTCTCCACTTACTTTTGTACGTACTATTTTTATAATACAGAAGTATCATGCTGTTCCCGAAATAAACGTGTTAGTGTATGCTTTAATGTATAAGAATATTTGTTATACATGCATTCATGATGATTTATGTAATGTTTTATATGAATCTCACTAACATATAGAGTAGAAATATACTGTACAACTTGTCCTTTGTGCTGGTTTCTTCTTGCATTTCAGGTGAAGGAGGAAGGACGGTTGCAGGGAGTTTGAACTCCACGTGGATCTACTTCAAACGTAGGACCAACGGGTAAACCTCTCGTTCTACTCTATTTCGTTTTTATGAATGTGCATGATCGTGTGAGTCTCTGTTAAGTAGTACGCCCCTGCTCTGTGGAGGTTGAATCCCAACCAACCTCTAGGGTGTTAAATCCCCGAAATAGAACTGGCGACTCCGCTGGGGATCACATTTTTGTGATTCTCCTGTTGGGTTGTTTCAGTTGTTTGGTAGGATACCAACAGTTTTTTCTGTCTTTTACAGTCCATTTTGCTTTCTTGCAGTCAGTTTGAAGCTTTGATACCTTTCCCTGGCTTGTACTTTTTATTTTTCATTATCTTTCTTTGTATACGCAGTTTTTCTTGCACACAGTCACGTATACCCGCGAGTTTGTGTAGAAGGAACCACGTATACGCGGGTTTCCCTCAACACAGACGCGTATACACGCCTGTTGCATAACTGCAAGGTCGCGTATACCTAGGCTGAATTTTAAATTTCAAGATTCTGGTGTTTTTGGTCTTTTCTGGCTGTGGAGGCCTGTGTCTGCAGAGTCTCTGTACTTACTGGAGTGTGACAGAAGTGGTTTTAAGTCTTGGTTCTCTTTCGTTTGTCCGAAAACCGATCTTTTTGGCGAAGTGTTCTTGTTGGTGCTAGCACTCCTGGATTGAGTTCCAAGATCGCTTTCTGAGCGTTCTTGGCTGTTCTGCTTTACCAGAACAGAGAGCTTCTGCTCACTGACTCGTTCCTATCTTTGTGTTGTGCTTGGCATTGCGTTCTTTGCTTTGTTTTCGATTGGTTTTCTTGAGTTTCATAAGCTAGGGTTTTGTTGCATTTTTCGAAGATCTTTTCTTGTTTCTTTGGAGTTTTGTGTTGCAACGAATTTGCACTATTTCTCTTGGCTGTTAGATTGAGTTTTTGGTCTTCCATTGCTCTTATTGATCTTGCTATCATTAGCCTTATAAGGTTTGGGGGCATAGCCGAATTTTATGCTTGAAATTCGGTCTCGTTTTGGCTTGGATTGGGATAGTTGTTCTTGGTTTTCTTGAAGCTCTTGTTTTATAAAACTAAAAGGTCCAAAAAACATTTGTTTTGCTTTTTGTTTTTGCATATCAAAAACTCAAAAAACATTGTTTCTTGTTTTTGTTTTTGTTGTTGCCTTTTTCATTTTCGTTTGGTTTCATCTTTTGGAACTTTAGTGAAGTTTCTTGCTTCTAGTTTTTAGCTTGATTTTGAGGAGAGGGTGTCTTTGATTTCTTCTTCCTCTTGTTGATTATTTTGGTGTCTTATATTGAGAGTTCTTGTTTGCAAGAATTTGCTTTCTGGATATCAAAAGATGAGTTAAAACTGAAGGAGCCTTTTTGGGAAATTTCACCTTGTTTCAAGGGACTTTCTGCATCTTAGAATTTACATGCTAGTGGTCATTTGCATTAGGTGCATTGAATCATTTAGTTAGCTTCTTAATTTTTGTGAGTGTGAGTTTGTAATTCGAAAAGAAAATACATTTTTAGTCTCGTAGAACTTACATAGAAATTGCTCTTCATCGAAAGACTAAGAACTGCATGTGCATGTAGTCAGGTTTTTATTAATTTCTTTTGCGTCAGAACATCATTGGTTTCAACTTCATATCCTTGTGACTTAATACAACAGCCCTTAAAATAAGCGATTTAATCTAAAATCAACTAGCAAGTTTTATTAAGTGTCAATCACCAACTAGCTAGGTTGTAGAGCCTTGGAATAGGAGAGAGGAGAGTTAACTCTCCAAGGCCGCTCAAACAAACATAGAAGTTTATTAATTGAGCGAAATCCAACTCCGTGAGGTGGACTGGGAAAGCTCTCATCCGAGAGTCAAGCGCGAGGGGAAGTGAAGGTTGAGAAGAGGGATACCCCCCCTCCGATTAGCTGAATCTGACCTCAAGACCGTTCCGCCCAGCTTCTGATACGGATTGGTGTCCATAGTTGTCGTTCCTAGGTTCCACACAGGTGACTGCGGGGGGGAATACCCGTGGTACCTGAGGCAGACGTCGCATCACTTTCAGCAGTACTTCTGGGGGGTGCCCTTGCGAAGCTTGGGTGCTTGAGCCGGCAAAGGCTGTCGTTAGGAGGTCGGCGTAATTGTTTCTGATACCTTCGCTAGTTGTTCTGGGCCCTAATCATCCTAGACGGCTTTCGGAAGGCCCTATACTTCGTCAGATTTTGGTGTCCTAGCCCTCATCACCTGGTAGGCGAAATACTTGAGGTCGTTGTTTGTCAAGCTTGTGGTTTTGTTTTGTGTGTTTTTGCCCTATTCATCTAGCTTTTCACTTTTCTTGAGTCTAATATAATAAATTTGTAAAAGTGGCTGATCAAGCGCCTCGACGTTCGAGGAGAGTCCGGGGGTTATCTCCCGAGAGTGCAGAGCCTTCTTCAAGAAGGCGTAGGAGCGATCTAGCAGGTGGTTTTCACCCTGTAGAGTCTGACGTTGTGGAGAGAAATCCTCCACTTAGGTCTGAAGGTTTCGTTGCTGATTCCGGTGTCGGTTCCGAGAGGAGCGTTCCGCTCACCTCGAGAGTATTGTTTCCTCAGGAGGAAGATTTTCAGATAGAAGATATACCTGAGCCTGCAGCTACAGGTCCATCTCCTCTTCCTCTTGATCATCCGTTTGTTATTCAGTACGTCGGACCGGAGTCTGAGAGACCGCCGGATCTTCCATATCTTTCTTATCTTTCGATGGCCACGACTGGGAACGCGGCTTCTACCGTGAGTGCTGCGGGCATTCAGACCCCTGCTTCCGCCGAGGCAAGGGGCACTATTGCTCTATCTTCGAGTGCTTCTAGCACTGCTATGTTTGGCTCTGGGTTCACCCAAGCATATGCTTCCCAATCTGGTCCCTTCGTTTCAGGGATGTCCATTGCTGGAAATCCCTCTTTTTCTTTTACCGCCGATGCAGCTGGATCTACGCCCATGTCCAACATGGCTAGTGGATCAGCTTCTTTTCAGGGTTTCCCCTTTGGGACTGGGCATATTCCTAGTCCCAATCCTTCTTTAGGGTCGTTTCCTTTCACGTCCCAGACCCAGAGTTTTAACCCTTGGGCTCAGGGACCAAGTTCGACCGCTTTTATGGGATGGAATCCTATGTTTGCAACGTCTGGGGCATGGAATCAGTTCATCGCGAGTCATCCAGGGAATGCTTCTTTCCCTGCATCGAGTGCTTATCAGTCTTTTTCTCCTCTATCTAATGCATGGAACCCCTACCAGGGGCTTACATCTTCAGTCAATACTTCAGCGGGGGGAACTAGTCTGGGTCTTGGTAACTCGACGTGGGGAGGAGGTTCTTCTCCGTTTTCTACGGGTCCTTTCTGGCAGCCTGGTGCCTCATCAAATCCAGGCTATTCTTTTCAGAATGTGGGAAATCCATCCCATCAAGGATGGAATTCTCAGGCTTCGCCGCGATTACCATTTCTGGCAACGTTAAACTTGCCAGACTTGGCGAAGTTAACTAATGACCCGATTCGGTATAGTCCGGGGTGGCCTCCAGTTCCAACCAAACTTCCTTCAGACATTCCTAAGTTTGAAGGTAAGAATGGTGAAGATCCGGCGGACCACGTCACCACATTCCATTTATGGTGCTCTTCCAACTCTCTGATCGACGACTCGATTAGATTGAGATTATTTCAGCGTACCTTAACTGGGAATGCAGCCAAGTGGTATATAGAGCTCACTGGGGGCAGTTTCGCCACATTTGGAGAACTGGCTGTCACTTTTCTTAACCATTTCCAGTTGCCTGTCAGATATGAGGCTGGGACCGAACTCCTGGCTAATTTTAAGAAGGATGAGGCAACTCACATTTCTGATCATATTCAGGAATGGAGGAGAAGGAAGAGGCTTATCAAAGCCCATATTCCAGGTGAGTTCCTTCTCGAGTGGTTTTTGAAATCGCTTCAGTCAGACATTTCAAAGGATGTATCCATGTCAGGGGTATATTCTGAGGAGCAGGCCATCTTTAGGGCCCAGCAGTTAGATTTGATCTATTCTCAGTCGGACATGCTTTACAAGTATTTGCCTAATGCTCCTCGCTCCAAATTGGATCTATCGAAACCCAAACCTGGTCCGCATGGTGACTCGATTTGCCTGGACGGCCGCAGGCAAACAACTTCAGCTTCCTCAAAGGCAGCTAGCCTGTCTTTACAATCATCTTTCTCGGTCGTGCTAGGCCGTCGATTTCTCACACCTTCCCGCCTTTGTCCACACGTCGTCCAATCTTCCTCAACCCAAAGGAAATCAACAATCCGATGGGAAGAAGAAGGGACGTGTAATAACAAGAAGAAGGGCAAAGATGGGAAGGGCAATGCAAATAAAACCAACGAGTGTGTTGGTGAAGGGCAAAAGGAGAAAAAGAAAGTGAAGTTTCCGTGCAAGCTTTGTGCTGGAGACCATCTAACACACCTTTGCCCGAAAATTCAGGATGCTCAGCGCCTGTTATCTCAGCAGGGTTCTTCTAGTTCCCAGGCTGTGCTAACAAACCCTTTTCCCCAAGGGCAGCAATTAATTGCTGGCGCGAATCAAAATCCCGGGGCTTCCTCTGGAGGTCCTCAGGAAGGGGAAATTCCATCGAATATCTTTATGATGAGTGCTCACGTGGATGTCGCTACGAGATCCCGTGATTATGGCGGAGAGGAATCTTCCAAAGCTAAGGAAGTTCCTGATGCTACTGAGCCGCTTCATATCACGAAGCCAACTGTCGAGTCTATGCCTCGGATACCGAAGGCATCCTCTAAGCGGTCAACGATTAATCCGAACATGAGGGCTGCCCAAAACTACTCGATTGTAGAAGATCTGGCGCAGAGTCCTTGTGCTATGTCAGCTTTAGAGGTACTCCAGTCTTGTCCGGCTCAGCGCAGTGCTTTGCTCACTGCCATTGGAGCTATAGATCCGAAAAATTCTCTTCTCATTACCTTTGATATGAAGAATTTTAAGAAGAGACTTCCTCATCATATGGCCTTCCATATTAAATCATCGTACCGGAAGACTAATATCTTTCGCATGGTCGTCGATGAGGGTGCTTCTACTTGCGTGATGTCTCTCGCATGCTGGAAGACACTAGGATCTCCAAAAGCTGTTCCATCTAGCACTATTCTTACTGCATTCGATGGCCATTCTCATAGGCCCCATGGTATTGTCCCGGCTTTGCCCATCTGTGTTGGGGGCAAAACCATTAACATAGAGGTTGAGGTAGTAGATGCAGCCTTGGACTACAACCTTCTGTTGGGGAGGAACTGGATATATGATATGGATGCCATTTCATCCTCACTATTTCGGATAGTATGTTTCCCCCACGAAGGGAGGATAGTTACGGTGGATCAACTGGACTGTCCTCCTGTAGACCTGGATGCGCCTCCTGACTCATCTGTCCCTAAGTTGGACAATACTAAGGCGCCTATCGAGAATCTGGGAGTTGGAATGTATTCTTCTCTGATGGGATCTTTTGATCTTCCTCCTCCTAAGGTGTCTATCAATGCTATTTCATCCTCCAAGGCTCCCCTTCGAAGAGAGTTCTTTCGAACTCATTATTTTTCGGACCCTTGGACCTTACCTTCCCCAACCGCCACTTTGGAGGAAGGGCAAGTGGGTGGAACGGCATTCCCGATTTCTGCAGCTGAGATTGCATATCAGTCTGTTGTTGACACTGCAGAGTCTGATCCAGCTCCTCTTTCGCCGGAAGAGTTGGATGGTGATGTGGCTCCGGCTTGGACGCTTACTTCTTCTTCTGCCCAGGATTGTCTAGATACCACTCTTCCATCCGAAGAGGCCATCCTGGAAGCAATGACAGGTATAGAGAGACCGTGGGATGACTTGCATCATCGGTCTTACTTCCTACCTGACTTGAGCGAAGTCGAAGCAAGTTTTCCAAGTCCTCAGTCTCCTGGACCTGTTCACCCAGTCTTGAGTTCTCCTTAGCACCAAAGACAAAGTTTATGCCGAAGGGAATACGGATTCTCGACTATCCCTAAGAAGGGAACATCTCCAGGAATCCCAACATTATCGAGAAGGTTTTCATTGGAGCTGAATGTTCCCATGAAGAGGTTCAAATCTATACCGAGCTCTTCAAAGAGTATAGGGATGTTTTTGCTTGGTCTTATGAGGAAATGTCTGGCATAGACCCATCTATCGTCCAGCATGAGATCAAGACATATGAAAACGCTAAGCCGGTCAGGCAAAAACTTCGTCCGGTTAATCCTAGGAAGGCAGCAGCTATCAAAGCTGAAGTTGAAAAGCTGCTTAAGGCGGGATTCATTTTCCCAGTTCCTCTGACTGAATGGGTTTCAAAACCCGTTCCCGTTGATAAAAAGCAAGGAACAATTCGAGTGTGCATCGATTTCAGAGACCTGAATAAGGCGTGTCCTAAAGATAATTACCCCACACCCTTCATTGATCAGATTATTGACGAGTGTGCCGGTAACGAGATTTTCTCCTTCATGGACGGTTTTTCTGGTTATAATCAAATTACTATCCGTCCAGAAGATCAACATAAGACCGCATTTATTCGTCCCTGGGGTACGTTTGCATATAAGAAAATGCCTTTTGGTCTTAAAAATGCTGGAGCTACTTTTCAGCGGGCCATGTCTTACGCCTTCCACGACATCAAGAAAATCATCGAGGCATACTTAGATGATCTGGCTGCTCATTCTCGAAAGAGGATGGATCATCCAGGTCACCTCCGGCAAGTATTTGAAAGATGTCGTTTTTATAAAATTCGTTTGAATCCGAACAAGTGCATTTTCGCGGTAACATCCGGTCGGTTGTTGGGATTTATCGTGTCTAGGGAAGGGATAAGGGTAGATCCCTTCAAGGTTGAGGCAATACTTCAGTTGCCTCCCCCGTCTTCAATCCGTCAGCTTCAAAGTCTCCAAGGGAAGTCTAATTTTCTTCGGAGGTTTATCGTTAACTATGCTAAGATTACAAAGGGATATATGAGATTGTTGAAGAAAGGAGTTCCTTTTCTTTGGGACGACTATGCTCAACGCTCATTTGATGCCTTGAAAAAGGCATTGACCTCTGCTCCTTTACTGAGTCCACCCGATTATAGCAGAGATTTTCTTTTGTATCTGGCTACAGCAGAATCTACCATTGGTATGGTTCGGGTTCAGGAGGATGATGCTCTGGCTGAGCATGTTATTTACTACCTTAGTCGAGGACTGGTAGGACCTGAACTGCGATACACCCCGATAGAAAAATTAGCCTTGGCAGCAGTTCATGCTGTACAGCGACTCCGGCATTATATCATTCTTCGCAAAACTTATGTCTTGGCAGCTGCCAATCCATTTCAGTTTGTCCTCAGCAGGCGAGTGATTGGGGGCAAATATAATAGATGGATTGTGATATTGCAGGAATTTGATCTAGATTTCATGTCTGCCAAATCCAAGAAGTCATTAGTCTTTGCGGAATTAATCTCCGAGTTGCCTTGTGGAGAGGAGATGATCTATGATGAGTCCTTTCCGGACGAACACTTGTTTTTGATCTCTCCACAAGATCCTTGGTATGGGGACATCATTGTATATCTCCAGACTGCGAAGTTTCCCTCTTTTTTTTCGAAAGATGAGCGTCGTAAGCTGCGTCACTTAGCTAAAAGTTATCTGATTATTGGTGATGCTTTGTACCGTCGAGGGGTTGATTCAATCCTAAGACGCTGCTTAACTTTCGAAGAAGCTGAGGCTGTGCTCAATGATTCTCACGGTGGAGCTTGTGGGGGTCATTTATCATGGCTTGCTACAGCCCAAAAGATTTTGCGTGCTGGCTACTTCTGGCCCTCGATTTTCAAAGATTGTATTGAATCGGTCAAGAAGTGTCATCCTTGTCAGGTGTATACTCGAAAAATGCGCGCTCATCCAGCTCCGCTTTTTCTAGTCGTTACTGTCGGACCCTTTACAAAGTGGGGTATGGATTATACTACTTGTAACCCGCCTTCGGCAAAAGGTCACAAGTACATTATCGTAGCAGTAGACTACTTTACGAAGTGGGTCGAAGCTATGCCTACTTTTGGGAACGATGGTGAGACTGCAGCTTTTTTCTTCTTCAACCAAGTCATCGCTCGTTTCGGTATACCTAGAGAGATTGTCACTGACCATGGCAGTCACTTTCAGAACAGTATGATGGCTGAGTTGGCTCTTAAATTGGGTTTCCGGCAGGAGCATTCATCTCCATATTATCCTCAGGCCAATGGGAAAGTGGAAGCCGTGAATAAGTCCTTCAAGACAATTCTTCAACGGACGATTGATAAACATAGATCCAACTGGCACATTATGCTATATCCTGCACTCTGGGCATACAGGACGTCAGTTAAAACTGCAACTGGCTTTACTCCGTTTCAGTTAGTCCACGGGGTGGAATCCGTATTTCCCATTGAATGCGAGATTCCTTCACTTAAACTGGCTGTTGAGCTTCTTCCTGACACTTCTAGTCTGGCAGAGCGGCTTCTTCATCTGGAACATCTTGATGAGCAGCGTCGAGATGCCGCCACGTTGAATGAAGCGCATAAAAACCGAGTCAAAGTCCAGTACGATAAGGCGGTTAAGCCTAGGGTCTTTTCCGAAGGTGACCTTGTTTTGGTCTATGCCCAAGAAAAATATGCCTTGGGGGCAGGAAAGTTTAAGTCGATGTGGTATGGCCCCTATATCATCAAAAAGGTCCTTAAGAAAGGAGCGTATACCTTGGTTGACTTTGAAGGGAATGAGTTGCCGGAGCCCCGAAACGGGCTCTATTTGAAGAAGTATTATGCCTAGGCTTTGGCCTGGCATTTTGCTTTGTATATAGTAGTTTTTTGTCTTGTACATATCTGTTTGATTTTCGATTTTTGATGAGATGGTGATGTTTTTGATCTGCTTTGGTAGGTTGTGTTGATGTCATGAGTCATTTTGGTTTCGCCGATGGTGCTAGTAGACACACCCGGAACTTAGCTTCCGCGGCTTGGGTTCTTCACTATCCTTCCGGTCAGCTGTTGGTATCAAGAGGGATCTGCATTGGTCCTGCTTCCAATAACGTAGCAGAATACACTGCAGTCATTCATCTACTCTCGGAGGCAATATCTTTGGGTGTTGATTCGTTGGTAGTTTTCTTGGACTCCCAGCTGGTGGTGTCGCAGTTGAACAACACTTATCGGGTACGAGATCCATCTTTATTACGATTGTTCTTGAGGGTACGTTTGTTACAGAGGTCATTTCAATTTTTAACATTCATTCATATTCCTCGAGCTGACAATTGGTTTGCTGACTCATTGGCTAATCAAGCTTTAGATTGGCATATTAATCATTCAATACAATAAATTTTAATCATCAAAAACATCATATATTTGATACATTTATCACATCACATCAAAATATCGCTGTATATATATCATCAGTATGTCAAAAAACTTTACAAAATTTTGGATCCATCAATGCCGTACAAAACTTGGGCTTATGCCCCATCATGTTCAGTCTCAAAAAATATACAGTCATCTAATATGTAAAATCTATCTACTCCTGAGGACCTTGCCCAGCGTTCCTATAGAACATCACTGCAGTGGCCACACGGCGGAACAGTCTAACCCAGTCCCGGGGTACTCCTACAACCCGTCTCTGGACGGCTTCTGGCAAGTCCTCCACAGCAGCCAGAGGGATTTGGCGGGTCAGTCCCTCCAATTTTCTCTGCACGGCCTGGAGTGTCCTGTCAGAATCCGCTGTCTCTGCCTCACCTATGCGGCGTTTATGACGTGCTAGGCCCTCAGGACGCACTGGTCCAACATCTGAAACATGATCATTTTTCATTTGTCAGTCATTATGAATCCAATCCAAAAACATGTTTGTTTTTCATTTTCATATATATTTGAAAAATCCAAAAAATCATATAAGTTAAAATTTTTGAAAAAACTTACCGACTGCTCCCCATGCTGCACCGGGTGGAAGTACTAGATCTGGATCTCCTCGGAAATCCATCCCGGCATAGGGATAGTCATCCACTGCGATGATTTGTTCTCTCCACCATAAGAAGAAATCATCGTCCCAGGTGGTCCGGGGTACCTCGCTGCCCCCCAGTCTCTTCATCATGTCTGCCCAACGGGCGATTCTTGGGTCCCGCGGGCTGCTGATAGTCGAGATGACTCTGGGTCTCAAAGCTGGAACTCTCTCGAAGAAGAATGTTGTCAAAATGGTCCCATAGCCAAAGTGTTTTGTCTTTGTTTGGCGAATGGAGGTCAGCTGTTGTTTCATGTTCTGTAGCAGGGCGGTGCACCAATCATACACATGAATTAAGCACTCTACAGCTATGCTCATGTGCGTCCTGGACGCCTGATGTAGTGAGGCAGATCCTGCCACTCTGCCGATGGTGAATAGGAGGATCTTTATGTGCAAATCCCTGATATCTCTGATTGCAATCTGTGTGCCAACTTTCTTGGAATTATCTACGCAATAGATTTGGACATAGTCCTCCACGGTCAACCCTCCCAAGGGCTTTCCGTGCAGATCCACTGGGTCTCCCCTCCTGGAGAGTCCAGTGATGAAGTATATATCTTCCACTTCTATGCGTAGTGGCATTTGATCTATGATGAAGCAATCCTGATCCGGTTCCCAATAATTTACAAGCATTTCAAGCAATCTCACATTACTTTTCATATTGGGCATTTTGAAAAATTTGAATAATCCACAGTTTCGGAGGACATTTTGTGCCGCGCGATCCTGCATGACCTCTTGGTCTATTGCGCTGTGCTCACGTTCCCTCCAAGAGATAGTCATCCTGAAAAATTTCATTAAAATTTGCATTAGAAACTTCTTTTTGAGTTATGGACCTACGCATACGCGACTTGTTCTGTGCACAGTCGCGTGTATACGCGGCTCCACTTCATTAAACCCGCGTATGCGCAGACACGCATTTTTTAAGAAGGGTTTCTAGGAAAAAATTCACTTAATTTTAATTTTTAAACGGACAAAATGATTAAACAGGATGAATAAGGAGCCTACCTGAAATTTCGCTGAATTCTAACGGTCGGTTGTCCCTGATTTGACGAAACAAGTTTTTAGCTCCAGAGCTCTTTTTCCAAATCAGCTATGCAATAATGAACCAATTGAGAGGTAATTTGTGTATTTATGGCTAAAAAATTGAAAATTTTTGCAAAAATTTCCTTATGCTTATTTTTTCGATCTGTCTTATGCCGTATAACTTGATTGCTTGGAAGTGCCTAGTTTGGTATGTTTTCAGGTACATTTTGACGATTTCGAGACTTTTCCCGGTTTTTGACCCATGTTTTCAGACTCTTCACGGCAGGTATATGATCTTCACTGGCATATAGGTTAGGGAATCACTTTCCGTTGCATCTTGCATTCTAGCCTCCATACTGATCACTTGCCTTAGGGTCGATCCCATCAGGTCATGAGTATTACACCCATTTCACTCGCCGTTTTTTAAATCATGACTCGATGGTAGAGCCTTCCTTTACATGGGCTTCCTAGTTAGTTCCTCGCTATCACTTGTTGCCCATGCTGCTTTTTATGTAGGCTCGGGAGTCCTCTTTAGTCCCGCCATGTCTTCTGTGTTGAAGCTTCATTCTTCTCCTTCATCACTTATCATTTTTCCGGCTTATACCCTAGAGGCTCCCTGGTGTCGTTAAGTTGTATTACTGCATTGCATATTGGCTACTTGGTTATCCTGGCCTTTAGCCGGCTTCATTTGGACTCGATGTTTAAGCCAACTTTTGACCTTGACTTTCTGTACAAGTTAACCATTGCATGCACTTAGCTATTACGACTTGACACCTTTGTACCCATGGATGGAACGTTCCTCTGAGTATCACTGACCAGTTTTCGCCACCTTGCATTGAGCATAGGATTGCCCTTTCCCAGAACTAGCGTGACCGTTTTCGACACTCGTTCGTCCTATCGTACTCATAGCATTCTTTTTTATTCTTTTTTTTCGTATGCATATGAAAGACAAAAAAATCAAATATAACAAAAAGAGCGGGAACGGGATGTATCTTCGTTATTTTGATGGCAGTACAGAGTCAGTTTGTCGCCCTTGAACAAAGTACATATACTTATATATATTTCCTCCATTTGGGATGGTTCTAGTTTTGACCTAGGTTCAGCCTTTACCATGTTTCACTTGTCAGTTCTCCCCCGGTTGGTTATCTCTTCCAATCATATGGAGAGTTTGTTTTGCCTCCCGCAGGACAGACTTATACAGTGTCACTTTTTACTGCCATGGTCATCACAGAGTCGTGCTTTTGTTCAAGGGAAGTCTAGCCTGAGTCGGCCATTCTGCGGTGTCTCTTGACTCATTATTTAGTCGGCCTTCCCGGTCTCGTCAGTATCATGTTCTATCACATCAGATGTTTTGATCTTCTGCTCGTGCTGGTTTGAGAAGGTCCTCATTGACTTCTTGCCGGCGGGTTTGTCTCTTATCGACTACGACACATTGCTCTGAGAGCAAGCCTAGAGCCGCACCTTGGGCCTATTTCCATCATTGATAGGTGACCTCGTGCTTAGCATTTGATCATCATCATGGGTATTTGACTGAGTGGTTTCCCCTGTTTTCGACGTCAGCACACATTATCACACTTGGGATTCGTGCAGTACCTGGATTTCCATTTGACCCTATCGGTGGATTTCTCGCCTCTGTGTCAGCTTTCATTATTGGTTGGTTCAGAGGGTTTCTTCCGTGTGCTAGCTTCATCTTGTGCACGTCGGAAACGTACTTCAGTTTTGGTTCCATCACTCTCCTTCGTCCGATTCCTTCCAAATCTTGGCCTGCGGGTTACACTCGCGCTGGACTGATGTGGGATGCCTTAATGCCTTCCTTCCGGCAGATCTTTTCCCATCGACTCCGACTCATTGCTCTGGGAACAAGATCTAGAGTCTTTTTGTCAGTACCTTAGGGTTTGCAGTCATCAGTGGCAGACTCTTCGCTATCGACAGTGGGGACTCATCATTGCCTCCTGATTGGTAGATTCTTTCAAGTGTTCGACTTCAACTCATTCATTCACACTTGTCAGATTGTACTGGGGCACCTTGACACTCATTATCATTATCGGTGGGTTGTCTCGCGTTGTTTAACGGGAAACATCATTGCCCGGTAATCCAACGATTTCTCACATGGTCGACTTCAGCTCATTTATTCCCAGTGTGTAGAATTGTGCCGTTGAGATCGGTGAAGACCTCGGGTTGCATCAGCATTTCTCGGTTCACTATTGACAGTTCTCTCAGTTTCTGCCAGTGTTGCCGTCCACCCTTATATGTTGCAGTTCAGCACAGCAGCATCTTATATGTTGATCCCCGAGTTGCGTGATTGTACCGTTTCATCCGCCTCTTATGATCCGGTACTTGGAGATTCAGTTACTTGATCAGATATCCAGTTGCACTATCTTTGCTCAGCTTTCTATATGTGATACTTGGACATTGATACAGACTTGTATTTCCGGGCCCTGCTCAGATGATTCACTATGTACTTTCAGTTCAGTTATACTTGTATACATATTGGATCTATTTCAGTACTTTCCATATGATGTATTTTTGACTGAGCATGGGTATGCCCGCCTCAGCATGAGTTGACTCTCTGGTTTCTTTCATTGGCTTTTGGCAGGCTGAAATCTGGTGAAGTCCTCTCTTGTCCTTGCGAAGTTCTTTCTATGTGCATAATACATTTCGGCCATCATGTACCCCTTCTGACCTCATATATTAGGGGGCATCTGTTATAGCATCATTTCTCACCTTGACATTATTCATGATTGCTTCATGGTTTTTGGGCACCCATTCCTACAGACTTGGACAAATTCACTTAAAAACAGTGTAAAATCCCCCATACGCGACTATGCCCGTGTTTTTCCGCGTGTATACGCGAGTACAGCTAGACTTTTCCGCGTATGCCATTAAAATGATTAAAAATATATATAAAAAATCCCTAATTTCGCGCTGGGTTGATGGTTACTTAGGTAGTTCAACCACCCCAGCCCGTGGCCAACTGTTTCCAACTGTTGAAACTACTTGGAGGGACTATAAAAAGCCCTCATGTGTATGGCCTAAGGGAGAGAGAGAATTTATTGATATTATACTCTGTTGGTATTCCCTATCCAAGTCCGATTCCCCGTGCCTCCTGCACTTTCCCAGTTCATTATAGGAAACCCTTGTTTCCTTGAGATACACATCCCTTTATATGTTATCTCGTATGCACCCGTTTGGAAGGAGTCTTAGCGAGGCAAGGGCTGGACGGATCCGGACGACGGTCTGCGAAGGCCTTGGAAGGATCAGGTGATCTCTCCACTTGATTACTTTTGTACGTACTATTTATAATACAGAAGTATCATGCTTTTCCCGAAATAAACGTGTTAGTGTATGCTTTTATGTATGAGAATATTTGTTATACAAGCATTCATTATGATTTATTTAATGTTTTATATGAATCTCACTAACATATAGAGTAGATATATGCCGTACAACTTGTCCTTTGTGCTGGTTTCTTCTTGTATTTCAGGTTAAAGAGGAAGGACTCGCTAAGGTGGAGTTTGAACTCCATGTGGATCTACTTCAAACGTAGGACCAACGGGTAAACCTCTCATTCTGCTCTATTTCGTTTTTATGAATGTGCATGATCGTGTGAGTCTCTGTTAAGTAGTACGCCCTTGATCTGTGGAGGTTGAATCCCAACCAACCTCTAGGGTGTTAAATCCCCGAAACAACCACCCCAAAAATTCTACCCATTGGGATAATATTTTGTTGATTTTACATGCGTAGCTGAATTCCAGACCATTCCAGATTAGGTTCTCTCATTTTCTTCCAAGTCTTCTTTGGTAATACATTTGCATCAGAGCCTAGATATAAAATGACATTGTCCTTTCAAACTCACCTATCTGAGCAGTCAAGCGCACTTATTGACCAGTCCTTCTCTTGTTCTTGTAAATTTTATTGACAACCTTTTGCTTCATCTGAGGTTGTTCATTCTCAATGCAACTATCAATCAAAGCTTGAATATTCTCAACCACCTTTTTATTGCGCAAAATCTTGATACAGGCCTGTAAAATTTGTTTTATCTCAGCATTAGTCCTGTCGACGGTATTTATGGCAAGCTTGCTTGGTGCCTTAGATGTCGATGAACCAGGATTCATGAAATCCTTCTTTGCTTCAATGAAGGTCTCCTTCCCCATTTGTAAGCTAAACCCCTCATTTTTCTCATGAGCCTTCTGGATCCAAACATTAGTAGAAATTTCAGACCTTATGCCTTGTCTTCACCTGTTTCTACACCACTTCTCGTTATAATATTCACACTAGGGTATTCCTCACGCGGTTCTACCCTCATCATTTGAATGTTCTGCGTGGGTTTCAGTGTTTTCTTTTCCTTCATTTTTGCTAACAATACAATAGAATCTTCAATAACATGATAAAATTTTCGACAATATATGCATGATTGTTGTGTCGGGTTCAGGAATTCGCAGAAATAATGGCCAACCTCTCCACCATGATTAAAAAATGAGTTATCCCCTTCCACGAACAACTCCTCCTCCTCTTCCTCGTCCCCCACCCTAAAAACCACCTCACCCAGACGATGATGCAGGTGAATCTAGTACTCTACCTTCAGCCTGCAATCTATATGAAGCAGCCTTTTCAACCATGATATCAAAGTTGTGATAGTTATTTTCATCATGTCCCATCGATCAACAAAATGTGCAATACAATTGTTGAAGACCCAGAATATATTTACCAATTTTGGGGCAGAATTTTGTTTCATGGTGTCTAGTTACTTTACATATCGCACACCACGACGTAGGGTTCTCACTCGGCCTTGCCATATTTAAGTGGAGTTGGTCCTCAAACTACCATATATTCACTCAACATAGGGCATTTCTCCTTGTAGTGTCCTTCAGACTTGTAGTGTACACACCATACTCTCGCACACACGTCCTTTTATTTTTCCTTCCATAAACTTTGTAGTTCTAAATGCAAGGTAGCCAATTGGCTCTGGATTTGCTAAACCTCGACTTGCGTATTATGTACCGGTAAGGCTTCTAATTTCATTGTGATTTCCATAGCTTCAGCCTGCATCGTGATCTTCTACTGGGATAGAGGCAAGCACGGATTTGGAAGCAGCATGGCAATGAACCACTCCTTGTGATGTTGATCATCAATAACAAAACCTCTTGATCTCATAGTATGTTTCGACTGTTGATCTGCCTCCCATATGGTATCATTTACTTATTTATGGATGTCCTTTAATTCAGTAACACATTGCGCATACTATTTCTGCTTTTTGAATTGTTCCTTAAATGCGTCTTTGAGCTCATCAATTGCTGCATTAGGATTTATTGTTGCATACCTCATATACCAGTCCAGCGCGTGTTCCTGAAATTCGGTAGCGAGTTGTGACTTCTTAACATTAACATCATTGACCTACTATGATGTCCACACAACCTCTGCGACAAACCATAATTGTTCAGTATCTTCATTTCCAACGCCCCTAAAGTCCTGCAGTTTCATAGAGTTATCGATATCATAAACTAGGGTGGAGGTGGAGGTGGAGTGGATGAGCTGATACTTTGAGATGAATATAGAATTGGAGTGGATGGTATTTGAACTTCGCTTTGGATATTTTCTTCTGAATGTGTTGATTCACCATAACTACTTGTTTCAGACTCGTCGTCATTGTCAAATCTACCTTTAAGGGGGCTATGAAAAAAATCTTCTTCTAGGTTTTCTCTGTAAGTTTTTCTGCTTCGCGTAGAGCTATGTGGACCCCTTCTAAACATTCACTCATTGTGGGTGCACAGAGTACCATTTCCACACAATAGCATCTTAATCCACAATTTTAAAGAGCATGGGAACTTACCTCTAGGGCCTTTGAAAAAATTTCCTTTCAACTTTAGAATATGACACAAACACCAACAGAAAATTCAGTAAAGAACCCACCCAAAATGCTATAGATACAATAATCTACTACGCGAGTAATATTATTTCTATATTTCTCCAATTGTTGGATCAACTCAGGCGTCCACTTAGTAATCACGTCGTCCTTCCAACAGGTCTAAAACTCAATAAGCCGAGATAGCCACTCTTGTAACTCTATAGCGAAGGATGCAAATAAATCTCGTGGAATTCTGTATAGATGTTCTTTTACTCCCAATCTTCAGGAGATAACTTCAGATTTCTATTTTCTTGGATCGTGAATTCGTGCAACCTTGTATCAAGCCACTCTTACAATTAATTCTTTGTCAGATGCCACATCAAAATTCCCTCATATAGATCCTGGTCCCAGCAATGGAACCATTTGTTGGCTTGAGGGGTCCTAACCCAGTTTCATATGTTTTTGCACAACCAACAAAACCCTCCAACTACTAGCCCTTTCGGTAGTGATAAGATTGTGCAGACCAAAGTCTCACCCGAAGCAGTATGGGGGAGTGTTGGAACTAGGTTTCCGCACTTTTAAGGAGTGTGTGATGTGGATCTTATCCCTTCTTAATAGTTCTCGTGGTTACTTCTCTTCGAAATTACCTTCTGAACCGAATTCAGATCTAACACAGAAAAACCCTTAAGTATAATAAAGTCGTGCGCGAAGCAGACAATTATCCTTATTCAGATATACTTAACACAAACAAGAATAACTTTTTCACAACTACAAAGATCTATCTTTTAACATATATCATAATCAATCATGCAATACTTACGTGAAGATAATAATATACCATCATATCATATAAATGTGCATTTACTAATAACAAAAAAAATACAAGTAAATCGATGCAGTAACACATAAGCATAAACATCATACAGGTAGATCACAATTCATCAAAACTCTTCTCTTTATTGATATGCCTTTAAACAATACATAATTATTTTCCTATACACACAACAGGAAGGTCCTTTCACATAGCTTAGGACTAGGTCTCTGCGCACACAACTAGCAGGAGCCTATCCAACCCAGACTAACACAACTTTCCCACAAAGAGATCACATAATACAAGTTAAGATTATTCGATATATCTAACTCAACTAGACTCATACATATTTATAAGACTAATACACGCAAATACCATGGTATCAAATTGTGGTTTGAGCCCCATGTTTTCCCTTTAACCCGCTACAAGGATGAAGGAACTTTGACCCGCCCCAAAGTTCCTTGACTTTTTTCTGCACACAGTGTGTCTCTACAAAACTTAGCCAAAATTGTACCCAAAACTTGACCCTAGGGGACCCTAGCCCAACCAATTGCAAAAAAATATCTTAAATAATAATTAAAAAAAGAGACTTGTATATTTATCATTCTAATAAACATTCCACAAAGATTTCTGCATATTTGTTTTACCGCTCAACACTTATTCTTCCCATGGATTGAAAATACAGTTTATTTAGCACCCACATATATGCAAAAGAGCCCCAACTCTCCCGAACATACTCCTTAATAATATTAATTGGAGATTTGTTCAGCCCCTTGTTGAATATGTAACTAGGTTCGGTCTTCATAATGACATATGTATTCATGATCTTATGTATTTTATGTAATGAGAAAAATAAATTTATTATTTTTATTCTTGAGGAATTGATTTCGTGCTCAAGGGGGATTTATTTTTAGGTCAAGCACCCATTAAGTTCTTCTAGGGCTTGTCATTGAGTCTACAAGAAAATTGAGTCATTGTCATGTATGGAAGATATTTTTGGGCATGTTACATATTGTAAAGAAAATTTATTTGAGTCAAAAATAAAGTCAAAGGCCCTAGAAAGACATTTTCAAGGAGCTAGCAACAAGTCGGCCTACATGAAGGGACAAGTCAGCCTAAATATAGAAATGTGTACCCCTCAAAACCCTATAAATAAGAAGCATTTCAACCTCATTTCGACACACTCTCAAGCAATTTGGATCTCCTCAATAGAAAAGATGGAAAAGGATGAAAATGAAGAAGAAAATAAAGAACAAAGTTTTGACCCCCTATCTCTCATTTTTTTAGGGTTCCTACAGTTGTTGGGAAAGTCGAAGTGTTGGAAAGTTGTTGGTTAAGTCAAAATGCTGGCAAGTTGTTGGGACAGTCAAAGTGCTGGAAAGAAGTTGGGAAATTTGAAGTGTTGGAAATTTATTGGGAAAACCAAAATGCTGAAAGTTGTTAGGAAAGTAAAAGTGTTTAATAATTTATCATAAATCTTCCGGAAAATCACATTATCATTTGAGAAATCGAGGCGTTTCGAACTACTTAGTGTAGTTCATCATCAGGGAATACTGATATGGCTGATCTAGATCATTCATTATAAATAATTCAAAAATGCAACAGTCAATAAAATAACCACCACCAAAAATTAATGAAAAATAACGTTAAGGAAATGAAAAATCAAAAAACATAGTAAAAAATAAATAAAATAATAATTCAATTGAAAGAAAAATTAATGTAGTAATAATAAAATAGTAAAAAATTCAATCATAAAAATGTGAAAGTAACATAATTAAGATTAATTAAGATTGTTTCTTTTGATTTGCATGATGATGGTTGTCCAAGTGTAATGGGTGAATCTTTTTTTCACAAGAAGATTTGGATTTGCATAATTTTCAAATGGAGTCTGATCTGATCATAGGAGTTTCTTTTAGGTATATTATTTTTTACTCAAGGTGATGATGTGTTGATCATTGAATATTTTTGTTACAGCCTTGAAAATATATCAAATGAACACCAAACATTCAATGAATCTTATGATTCGAATAACTCTTATTTGGCTCATGATCAATGTATCAATGAGTGTTGTTCAAACAAACAATCGATCGTGCTCTCGCAGTCCAAGTTTCCATATTTTAAAAATTCATAGCTTTGTTGAAAATATGGGTAATTTTATTCTATCCTGATGGTTATGCTAGCTCCCTGTTATCGCGACATCACATTTGGATTCAGTCAATTTAAAATATTTTTTCAAAATTCTATTATCAGTTTCATATCATGGGATGTGAATTATTTCTTGAGTGATTTTTGTTTTCTTCATGTTAAATTACTTAACCCTCAAGATAGAGAGTTTGATCAAACATCTAAACCCCAATTGCTACATCTTTCCTCATGCAAATATTTGATCTGTGGTCCAGAAACAAAAGATGAACGTAATGACTATCAAATCTTGCGATAAGATATTTTCTCATCCATTGAATAGCTTGACACACACCAACACAAATTGTCACTAATTTGTATGTGATGCATAATCTTATATTTATCATGTATATGATGTAGATATAACAATGGTTAACTTATCCTTGCAATTCTTTTTAGATCGTTGTTTTTATGACCATGTTGCAAATTGGCTACAAGAGTCCTACCTTTCAAGTGTCATGTCTTGGGGTTAGTTCCTTCATGCATTCAATCGAATTTTGTATAGATATGAGCCTAAGAAGTGTTGTGGTGGTATATTTTGGCAAGAAAATAAGTCAGTAATTTCACACCATTGTGCTTGCACTGAATGCATTCATGTTTTCATACAAATGTTTTGCTTGTTTATATTTTTCACTACATTGCATGTTATTTTGTTTTACATGATCATATATTTTAACTCAAAGGTCGGGAGAATCTTCTATCGCTGCATTGGAAATTAAATTTCACCCAGTTTCGACCTTATAGGTTGTTAATTTAGATTAGGCTAGGTTGCATTTAGTTAGTTTCACTACATTTTTTCTTTGCATCGTCTCATTTCTCATCCTTCATCTCATTTTAGTTTTAAGTTTTATTGATTTCAATAAGATTGTGCATAGAATTTGGTTTTGAGCTTCAAGGTGACGTGGCTAAACTTTGGGAAAGGAAAATTGTAGTAACGTGCAACCCTTGGCTACCCTGCAACTATTCTTCTTTGATTTGGTCTTTATATATTTTAAAATTCAATGATATTTACCAAGAGTAATAATAACCATGAAAAAGAGCCAGCAACAAATCATTAACATAAACACATAGGTTTATCTAGGAAAACCCCAAATCTAGGGCAAAACCCAACCAATGAAATTTCATTAAGCATTGGCCAAAACCCTGGCCAATCCGGCCAAGTGAGCCTTCACCGCTCACCTCTAGGCCTACATTACAATGAAGTCTTCCTAGCCTTTTATAGGCTCCATTACATGCAATACCATGGGCTGAAAAACATGGGTGCACAATACCATGTGCCCCAAAACCACTACTATTTACCCTAGTCAACATTGACTCTATCCCGAGTCAATTTTACCTAACAATTCCCCCCTTAAACTTGACTTGGGGATTATTGACTAAATCCAGTCAAAACTACTAAGTGAGACAACCCCGCTCACTCTAGCTCATCCCCCCTCAAATTTTTATCCAGGGTAATTGTTAACTTGACATCCCCCCTATCACCTAGGTCTAATCCAGACTTTATCAGTGATTACCCAGGGGTGCGCATGCCATACCAGGTCTTACAACAGTATGCCCATTTACATGTAATAAATTAACTCCATTATAATAATAATAATTTATTTTATTTTTTCATTGCTACTATCTTTGTACATATGAAATCAATGTCCATATAAAAATAACCAATCTAAGGGATTAAATGGGTCACCATCCTTTGCAACCACCAATCCTCTAGGATTTCTCTTCAAATACATGGTTCATCAATTAATTAATCCACATGCACATATCCTCTCTCATTTTGACATACTTTGCTCTCCTAGCACAACAAAATTCGATGGCTTCCCTTTTCAAGATGTGGTGACTTCATCTCTGTCAAATTACTATTGGCATATGTTTGCTGGGATCCAACTATAAAATAATATAAGACTCCTGCTAGAGCATCATCGTCATTGTCATTGACGATGATGTCCAACTGTTTTCTGCACAACACTTAGATATCAACTTCGTCAACAACGCCTCATCGTAGGGCTGTACTTGCTACAATGCTTCATGGATTTTTCCATAACATGTTGGCTTCTATAGGTAAATACATAACTCATACACACTTGTGACCCTCTCATTGGAGTAGATGCTTGACCTACAGGCCATCCCATTTGAATCCTCTTGGATCTTGCTGTAAAACGCATCTCCATGTCGCTGCCAATATTCATGCTGCAAGTCCCTTCACAACTTCTTCAACATGCAAAAAAACTCTTTTTGATTACAGTGCGTCCCAACCACCATGTCAGGGCTTCGCTTTAGTGCAAGTAGCAACCATGTGATTCAACCAACCATTAGACGGTCAGTGGCATCACACGATAGATGACAACAATAGGCTCCATGATGTCTCTAATTTGAGAGTGCTTCATTGAGAATGCCATGGCCGTTGAACCATTTCTGGGATCTCAAATCTATGCAGCTCAAGCCTAACATCAATTTCTTTGGCGTATATCTGAATGTCAAGAGAATCCCTTTTCAACTATGTTCCCCACTGATCTAAAGCTTCAAATATTCACCATGGGAAACACTTTCGATGTATGCTTCAAACTCACCTTCAGTGAGAAGAATCCAGATCCAGAACCATACTATATCTGAATTTGATTTGTTGTTTGAATTTCCTTCACCACCTCAAAATAAGTCTGCTTTCCCAGCTTCGAAATCTATTTTTTCAATGCATCTTCCAATTTATCTGACACACACATCACAGATCAATCACAATACATCCATTTTCATTGTGGCAACTGCTTAGCTAGGTTTAAAACTATTCTGATCTCCTTAACCACACCCAGTGACTTAGCCATATGCGTCCATAGATCCGCTATGTCATCGCTCCTTTTGACACAAATGACCAACCTCTCCTACTCATTCAGCTCCATATCATGGATATGCAACCTGCTGCGTGAAATATAAGTATAGCCCTCCAAAGTTTTGAAAGCTCCGGAGTCTTATGAGTTGGCCTCCACAAATTCGATGATTAGATCTGTAAACAACCGGAGAATGTAAATTCTTACCGACACACAATATTTAACGGAAAATCCATTTTCAACCCACTCTCATTAGAGAGTCCACAAAGGCGTCCCTCTGAAGCCAAAAATGGACCATGGCTTTGATACTAGTTGTTAGAATTAACGCAGAAATAAAATATTTATCGAGAGGAATAATAACCATGAAAAAGAGCCAGCAACAAATCATTAACATAAACACAGAGGTTTATCCAGGAAAACCCCAAATCCGGGGCAAAACCCAACCAATGAACTTTCATTAAGCATTGGCCAAAACCCTGGCCAATCCGGCCAAGTGAGCCTTCACCACTCACCTCCAAGCCTGCATTACAATGAAGTCTTCTAAACCTTTTATAGGCTCCATTACATGCAATACCATGGGCTGAAAAACATGGGTGCACAATACCATGTGCCCCAAAACCACTACTATTTACCCTAGTCAACATTGACTCTATCTCGATTCAAGTTTACCTAACAATATATTTTAAAATTCAATGATATTTGGATAGAAAATATGATCCTTTAAGTTGTAAAAACGTAAGCAGAATATTGATACCCGCATCTATTTAGGATATTTGTTTATATATTTGGTTTTTTTATTTAATGGTGTTTTTATAGCCTATCCATTGAGTATAGAAAGGTAAGGAGAAAACCTATAGCGAGAAAACCAGCATCAGAGGTTTATATATCCTTCTCTGAAGGACCTCTCCTACTCTCAATAAGTTGGGATCCCTCTTCTTCCCTAGCAAAATAATAAGTGCTTAAGCATAGTTCTATAATGAAACAAAATAAAGGACGAAAGACTAGAAAGGCTTCTTGCACAGAGAGGTGAAGCAAGTGACTTTTTCAGAGTATTGTTCAGGCTCTCTGCCAGTGAAGAAATTATTTATGAAGACTCATACTTTGATTACCTTTAACTCATGATTATACATTACCCTTATCCTAGATCAAAACTATTGTAATGTGGTAATATTTGTGTTGTGTTACAATGAGTAAAGGAATGGAAGAGAATACATCTTTAATCGGGTGGAACAAGGAAAGTGAGGTAATCCACTAGATGAATTAATAATTCCTAAAGAATTGAGATTTCATGCATAAAAAAGGACCAAACAGAGAATTTTTATTTCTCCCAATGTGTTATTGAGTGTTGTCATTGCGAAAACAACCCTCCAAAATATTTTCCTAACTCAATTTTGGAGCCTACATGAACTATCATTTCAATCCCTCTTGTATTGTATTGTTATTTTCTCATGTTTTTCTAAGTTTCAACTATCCTTGTGATGTCCCTAAGTGTCGTTTTCTTCCTAAGTCAAAATTATCTAAGTTTCGTCACCTTATATTTAAATACAATTATCTTTCCAAGATAGAAAAGTTCTAGATTTCTTTGACTTAGTGACTAACTTTGTGCACTTGAAATGCATGACACACAAAAGAAATAAAAGCACAAATTTTATCTTAGATAAATCATACTTTCCTAACTTTTTGGACCAAAAAGGTCATTATTGGTTGGGACTTTAGGAAAAATCACACTCTTAACTCTAAGTGGGCACACTTTCTTCAAACACTTGAGCACACTCCCAGTCAACAAGGTGAGTGCACCCCTTGTTCTCATTAATCGTACCCTGTTCTCCTATTTGGAGCACACTCCTTAGCAACAGTGATTATTACCTCTTGTGCTAAATACATGCACCCTTCCTTTTGGTTTTTTGGATGCACTCCTAGAAAACAGGAGCCCACTCCAATTCATGCAACTAACTAACTCATCAATTGACAAGTGGCGGGCATGTGTGAACTTTCCTTGCATGTAAAATATCTTTATAATCATCCCATTAATCATTCATTCTCACAATCATCCATAATTCTGGGTTGGGAAAACTTCTTTGCATCAATGAGGTTTCTCTTCAATTTTGATCTCAAGTAAGTTTTGCATCTTACTTTTCTTTATTTCTTTTGTTATTTTTGTTGTCTCTTTTGTTTTCCTTGTTCGTGTTTTAGTTTGTTTCAATTTATTTTGTGGTGTTTTCATCCATTATTCTTGTTACAAGTGTCATTTTTTTTCGCAAGTGGTATTTCTTGTGACTCTTCGCATTCCATGACCTTCCATCTTCTAGTCATGATTGTGACAGAGCTTATAAATACTTGCAGAGCCTTCCTCTCTTTATTATTGTAATACAATCATGTTGTTGGTCTTCACTTGGAATATTTTGATCTCATCTCTAACTTGAGTGTTATTTTGGAAGACATAACCCCACTTCCTTGGAAAACTACGTCCAGAAAACATAATCTCCTCTTAGAGCACAACCCAGAGAAACAAGGACCCCTTCCTCTTGAAAATTGCACCCAACTTGGAGATCTCTCTCTTGTGGGTGCACATCACATCAACAAGCATCAAGCATGCTCCTTGTCTTCACTGATTTTGTGCCTTGCTCCCTAATTGGTTCCCCTTGAGCACATAGCACAGTCACAAGCTTCAATGTGCCTCCCTTGTGCCTTGAGACTGTGCCCCCAACCTATCTCTCTCTTTATCCTTGAGTGCACATCACATCCTCAAGCTTCAACTAGGCCATGTCTGACCATTATTGTCTCGACATGTGACCTCCTCTTAGCATAATTCTAATTTCACTCCCAATGGTTGTCCAAATCACCTTGTCTCGTCATTTATAGGCTATTGTATCCAATTAGATCTGATCTCTCTTTTGTCACTATCTTTGATAAGTCTGCATGTGCTATATAGGGAATTTATTGAAAGTAATTGTTGTCACCATGAGTGCAGTTCCACTTGTAGGTTTTTTGGATACAAACTATATTTCTCTTTCATCATCTGTCGAAATAATGCATCCTACTACCTGTCAAAATATCTCTATAGAAACCTCATAAGGAAGTACTGAGGAGGAAATGGAAATTTTCAAGCCTACAGTTCATATTGTTGCAAATACACAATGTTTTATAGACAAATATTTCAAAGTCAAATGGAAAGAAATTAAGGATTATTTCATGCATAAGAAAATCACTAAAAAATTGGAGGAAAGGGAAGTCTACATCAACATTAAAATTTCCAAGATACATTAAGTTGCATGCAGGTCCCTAGGAATGCCATGTGTTGAAGCCATTGAGTGGATCTTGTTACACATGGACAACAAAAATTTGGTCCTACATAGTGAAAGTGGTAATGATATTTCCACTTACCATACACACAACATGCATTCTTATTATAATATGGTAAATCCTAGAGAAAATGAAAACACTTAGTTTTATGTAACATGTGAAAATCTCAACACTAAAGAGATCATCAAGTCATGGTGCCAAGAGGCCACTAGATTATATTAGAGACCAAGTGCAATGTACTCAAAAATAACTTTGATAAATGTTTATAGTATCTCATATAAATGTGCTATAGACTGCATGGGCAGAAAAATGAAGAAAGCTTTGAGGATAATGGGATCTTCCTACTCAACTTTGTTGTTACAAGAGGCATAGTTTTCGATTGGGAAGTTATTTAGTCTTATGAATTTTGTCGTTATGTATAGAAATTCAAAGCTTCCTTACAAGAAAATCAAGCACTGTAATTCTATATGTCCGCTTATCTACTATATGGGACTTGCGCTCGGCATACTTTCATAGGAATGAAATGGAGTTGGATCTCACAGGAAAATCTCTGGATCTATTTTCATTGAAAATTTTTATTTGAGATTATTTTATGAGGATTTTATGTAAAGTTGGAAAATAATTTCTTTGCAATACTTTACCAGATGATCTATGAGATTGATCCTCCTTACATGGTCGATTAGGTGAAGGAGGCACTATATGAAGTGGAGGAAGTTTTCAATAATTTCTCAGTCAATATCAAAACCATTGATGATTATCAGACCTCATTTGTGGTAAATGGCCACATGTTGAAAATATACCACAGTCCGCTCTCTCACCAATAATTTTTGCAAAATGTAATGCAAAATCCAGAAATGGAGTTGGTTCAAAAGGGGGACCCATATTTTGTTGGTTCTTCAAATTGATTTCTTTTTATTATGTGTGTGTGTGTGTACATCGTCTAAATAACAGTGGGATTATCTTTTGTTTTCCTCCAGAGCTCACATAGAATAAAGAGGAAATTTGTCAAGAGTAAGTTTATTGCTTTATCCGGACTTGAAAAATTATTTACGGAAAAGGATAATCTGGAGTTTATGTGAACATTTCAAACTCCCTAAAATTGAATGTTCTAAGGAATGACTGACCTAGGCTCGTTAATACTAATGGGATAGTATTAGTTAGGGATATGTTGAGTATAGAATTATTCTTTCCCGGACTTAGCAGAATAAGTACGGAAAATATAATTTTTGGAGTCTACTTTGGGTTTTTCAAAAAATCTGAAAATGAATACCCCAAGCATTGGCTAACCTAGGCTCGTTAAATTTATGAGGAAGCAGTAGATAGGGCTTTTTTTAGTACAAAATTATTCTTTTCCGGGCTCAGGAGAATAAGTAAGGAAAATAAATCCCCCTTGGAGTCTTCTTTTGTGCATTTAAAACTCCCAAAAATTGAAATGCCCCAGACAGTAATCATCTCAGGCCTAGTCAAAATCCATGAAATGATGGCACCAAATTGTTCGACAGCAACTAGGATTCAAATTTCAATTACACTTGCTACAATTGGCGTACATGAAATTTCAAGGAAGCTTTTTGTTCGTTTTTTCAGTGCAGTCACAATTTCTCATTGTTTCCATGTTCAATTATTGTACTACTCTTAGACTGAGTTTGGTATTGAATTATTTCTTATAAATTTGCATATCAAGTTCAGGAAAATTATATGGGATCAGTTTCAGCCTAGCGGCATCAAAATAAATGAAGATGCTAAATTGTAAGTACTTTGGATTGTTTATAATTTAAACGATTTTATCATCCTATATTCGGAAAATGGAGAAGACACTCAAATAAAATACCAATTTTTTTCCATCGTTATTATTATTGAGATCCTTAATATTAATGAGCAGTCAAATCAAGGTATGGGTAAATTTAGATTGTCTTAGACTGATTCAAAGTATATGAATGATAGAACTTAGTACTAATCTACCTCCTCTCATTGTAATTATTTACATATCTTCCCCATATTTGTTTAATACTAAACCATACTATCCCACTACCCTTCCCATTCAATTATACTCGTGTGGTACAAATTTCAAGTACCTACTCATCATTACAATAGCTAATCTGCAACATAATTCAGAATTCCATAGCCCCATTTCAAACGGATTTAAATTTATATGAACCCAACATGAAAACTGTTTGTACTATTTCTAAGTTCCAGTCTAGAATCAACCTATGAGCCCCTATATTTTTTCTCTAATCCTCAGCATTTCTCTGCCCTCGGCATGGCGGTTGACCTCCGTGAACCCACATTCACCCAATTTTCCAAGAGGCCAGAATATGCTAAGTGTAATATTATGTTTTAGGAGAAGGGATGGATGGTTTTTCTTCACAAATTGCAGCATTATGAAGATAGGGTAGAAGTGGCCTTCACACAGAGTTTCGATGGGAAAGTTGCAAGGATCGGGAGCCTGAAAAATAAAGTGACTGAGAAGTTGATAAACAGGGAAACCATAATGTCATTAACAAATATTTGAAAGGAGGGCCAGTTGAGCCAGATGATTGTGTTAAGTTCCTTAAGCTGACATACAATTACATTAACTGGTCAAAGGGGGTCCTACGAAGCTGCATGGAGGAACAATGGAACCCACTAATCACTTCATTATAGAGATTTGTCACCTGTGAGGGGAGGTATGCCACTATTTTCCTTTATAATATTAGACTTCTATTGAACTTTTCAAATGGACGAGAAGTCAATTTTATGTTTTTCCTTCATAGAAGTTTGTATAAGGTTGCTAGGGGTGTTCATTATACTGTCAAAAAACTTGAAACTAGCGCGTGCCATCACGGTCACATAAAAATGTTAGTCATTCATGAGTTGAGTAGACAAAAGAAGTCCTGTGAATATTTTTTGGTGGAAAATTTTCATAGTTAGGAAACCCAAATCAAAGGATCAAAGAGGCTTATTATCCTTCGATCGAAGAAATTGGGTCAATAAGCTGAGGCTCCTCCTGATTCTAGTTATAAAAAGGGCCAGAGCCCTATGACAACCCCTGTGTCTACAAAGGAGGAGATTCATTCGATGGAATCCCTAAATAAGTCTCTAACCCTATTTCATCTACAAATAAATTGACCCTAACCATGAAAGGAAAGAAATGCAAAAGAAGTAAGGAGCAGAAGAATGAACCTTTTAAAAATGACGTAGCATTCGATGAAACTCAGTCGAGCAAAGGGAAAAAGCCTTAGGTGGAGGTTGTGAAATTATTGTCTCACCGACATAAAAAAAAGTTGAGGGAGCTGCCCCTAAGGAGAGGAAGAGGAAACTCTTCAAGGAAGAAAAGGAAGTGGAATCAGTGCCCACTACTCTAGTACAGAAAGAGAAATTATTTGATATTATGACCTTGTTACAAGGTCGGTGGCACACAAGAAGCATATCTCGACAAAAACCTTCCACTTATGGTACTAAATACTAAGAATTTGTCACCATTTTTTCCTCTCCAGAACAGGAAATTAAGAGCCCCTCTTGGGCAGTCGAAGAAGCAGGGGATATTCCGCCAGAGGAAGACATAGAAATAGATAATTTCTAGGATCTTTTGAGTAGTTAGCCACACCAGGGTCCAACCGACATGGGCCCAGGCAAGAATGAAATGGAATCTAAATCTAAGAAGATCCATACACTATATGGTTCGACTCACAGGGGGAGTAGTTCATGAAAACCACCCATACCCACTCATAATACATTGTTTTGTGGTGACGAATAGTTATAAATTATGGTAGCTAAGTTACAAGGGAAGAATGAAAAGCTGAAGGAAATGGGTCATAAGTATAAGACGATGTTTCGCTATGTTTGGATGGTTAATGAGCAGTATCAGAAACAAAATCTATCCCTAGCCTCAAGGAATGACGCGCTCATCTTGAGGAACAAGTGGCTTATCAGTTGGAAGTTTAAATAGCAGAGGAATTTCAAAAGGCTTAGTGCCCATAACTAAGCCCTGAGATTTCGACGATCGTTAATGAAGGAAAACCATGGTTTGGAGGTCCTAGTCAATGCGACGGGAATTTTAAGGAAGGGATGTCCTAGTTTTTTATGACTGGTTTGAAAAGGATAGTTTCATGGGGACATGCATTCCATATGGCATGGGGGGACGTTGGGCCGCACTTTTGTATTATTTTTCACATCTTATCCCACTTTTTTTTATTATCATCTATCCTACTTTACCACTTTTTGACACCCTAAAACCACTCCACATCAGCTAAACCACAATACTTTATAGTGGAGGTAATATTTATTAATAATTACTTATTTCATATGAATTTGTTTGGTTCAGGTAGATGTTAAATAAATGCATAACCCTTGATTCAATTTGAATAATCTATAGAAGTACCCTTGAATATAGGCAGACATTTGAAGTGCGGGCACAGATCATCAATGGTCCAACACCTAGTCTAGCAACACATCAAAAAACCATTTTTGGAGCAACCATTTTGTACTCGATTTAGTACTTAAATCAATACTCTACTCAACATCGAGCAACCATCCAACCATCGGTATCCCAGAATAGTCCTTCTTGTTCTCGAACATGGAATTAGTTTCTTTGGTTCAAGGATAGTGCCATGATTAGACAATTCGGTTACAATCTGGGTGAAATAATCCTGAAGATTTCACTTGTATTAAGTTAGTTTAAATACCAGATATTTTTTCTCTTCTTAGTTAATTGATTGTAACTATTTGATTTGTATGAACTCTTTAAAAGGTCGAATGTTTTGCATGAAAAGTTACACCCATATATGCACAAAGAGATACACGCTTAGGTTGAACTGGTGATTATGACATGATACTATTTGACTTTGTTTAGTTAAGACTGAACTTTTAAGTTGATGTTTTACTGAAGTTTTTAATATAATTATTGTCTCGTCTTTTACTCTTATTTGAGCATTTATGTCTCCTTAATTTGAAAGTATTGAATTATATTAGGCTTGCTCCAGGTTGTGGCAAGGGCCCACCATGAACCTTGATCGAGTCTTGTAACTGTTTTAGTGTGTAGGAAGTGTGTTTTGATTCAATAGGTATAATTGTACTTAATTTCTCATTTTCTTTCGTTTCTGACTTTCAAAATTTCTGCACTTGATTTTGTACTTAACTTTCTTTCAAATGTTTTCATAGATCCGAGGTAAGGATAACGAGTATAATGTTATTGGGTCTTCTCTAGCTTGTGGAATATTGTTATGAGCATACTCCGTATACGTTAACTCTATGATTACTCTACCAAATGCGTGAATGATGGAAAAGAAATTTCTGATTTTAAATGAATTTATGAATGATTAAATTCTTAAGTTTTAAGTTGAATTTCTTGTCTTGAATGGAAGTGTTTCATTGTTTATGAATATATATATCAGCGGCACGAGACTCTTGTAGCTTATGCTAATTTTTAATATCCAGAATCAAATAGAAATAAAATGTTATAGATCGTGTGCTAACACTTTGAGAATTCCATGTAATTTGCAGTGTAGTTATTCAATTTCCTATATGAATATTTTTTTGAGTTGTAGTGCAATAATAATTTGAATAGATAACTTGTTATTTACTTGATTTCATAATGAGCTTTAATTATATTTATTCATGTTCATCATTAGATAAATTGAAGTTGTGTGTGTTGATTCATATTGGTTTTAAGTTAGAAAATCATAAGTTTTGAGTTTTAGATGTTGAGTTTTCTTTGAATTAAGTTTGATTTGATTTATTATTGACTTTACTTTTGATTCATAGTACCTTGGGGATTAGCTTTGTGTTTTAAATAGATTTAAAGTTGAATTGGTTTGGAAAACATAATTATCGGTAGTTGTTCATCTTATTTTTGAATGGGTTTTGAGTTAAGTGTGCATAGTTAAGAATGGAATAGTGATTTGAGTTTTGAATATAAAATAGATCTCATTAACAGTAATTTATATTGTAACAAAATAGGTTTCTTCACTTTAGCATTTCTTTGTGTGATTGTTAAGAATATAGTTTGAACATTTCGTACTAGAACTGTATAGGATAAATCTGAACCGAAATGCATTGCAATTCGAAATTTACAAATTTCGATTGAAAATTTAATTTAGAAAATCCAACAACATATAAAACCCCTAACAACCTTGTTTTTTTAATGGATATATATTTTTTTAAATCCAAATGTCCCTTTAAATGGGTATCTAGATTATTGGCCTAGTGGAAAACCAAATTAAAATAAATCTTTAGAAAATATCAAATGGTTTAATGGAACTTTAAAATCTTGGAACCTCACGCGAAGGACTCTGCTAACATTGCTTCAAATTGGAAATCTTCCAATGGCTATAATTGTGTTTCCAAAATCCAAAAATTGATAAAATTTATATTAATAGAAAGTTTTCAATGAGTAAAAGACAATGATGTAATATTCCTTTTTTTGGTGTCACTTATGATAGGGCTAGGATGGACTTCAAGAGTTAGGAGCAAACAGGTCACAGGTACAAGTTGGTGTCATCGACGGGCCCAAGGGATTTTTGGAGGATTTTTAAGGATTTCCATGTGGTCTGGCGGCATTCACTTGATATATTCCATCATCCCAGCAGCTTGCCTTTTGTTCTGGTGCATTTTGGCAACTTTCAGAAAATTGAGTTATTTTTGGGCTTAACTCAATTAATTATGCTCAAGGTAGAATTTCGGGAGGAATACATGATATAACACTTTATTTTAATAGCTCATTGGAACCGAGACTAGGGTACCTACATGATGGGATAGTTGGGCAAGAGTTTCAGTGACCGGAGGAGATGTGGTAGTCGATTTACTCTTTTCTGCATTAAAAAGGAATATTTTAATAAGAGGGAAAAAATCTCCATGAATAAAACAATAATAAAATAAGGCTCTAGAAGGATACAAGAGATATATAAAACAAAAGGAGGAGGCCATTGAGGGATATATTTGGATTAGATCATTTTCTTATGTGAGAGTTTTGAAATGTGGTTCTCTACTTCATTGGTAGCCCCAGGACGGAAACCCTTGGGTGATTGGTGAGTGTTGGACAGAAACCCAACTCTCTTTGAGGAGACTTCAATCAGAAGTTTCGCAAAGCTTCAGAGATATTGGAGTGATAGTTATTGCCGGAGGGAGACTGGAGCAGTTCATTTTTGGAGGCCAACACAGTGCAGCAGTTCATATTGATGGCCAGCTCTCCATCTCAGCTCTTTTTGGGTCAAATGTATTTGTATCCCCAGTTATTATCTATAATAAAAATGTTGAGATTCTCCCTATTCGATGTTAATAGATTGCAGTTCTTACGTGTTTTATTTTACATAGCAATCTTCTGCTTATTAATTTAGTAATCTTATAGTAAAATGTTGGGTTAGTGTGATTTCTGCAAAATTAGTAAATTATCCCATTTGAAGATATTACAAATAATGACAAAAACAATATTGGAGCTAAACTTTAAAAATGAAAATTAAATATATATTTTTTAATATTATTCCAAATCTTTAATAAAAAATCAAATTTTCCCCTAATGGAAAAAAAAGGAAGATGAAACAAAATATTGAAGGCATAAATTATATTAATTAAGAAAGCTTAACATTACATGTGATCTCTATGTAATGTAGTATTCATGAATACTTGTAACCATTAAATATTTGGATTCATATAGTTAATAAATGCCAATACGTAACATATATTGAATATATAATAATGATTGTCCATTGAAAAATGTATTTAAGTAATGGATTATGTACTCAACTCTAGTGAACTCCCTTAGAAGTTATCTCCAATATTATGTCAATAATTTTGTTCTTTGTGTGAGATAAATAGAGTGTGTATTTTAAAATTTACTGAGATTAAATGGATGAGAATTACAATACAAAATAAGGAAAAATTATGTGATCACTTTCTCATTATATGGTCATATATGTTAGCTTAATTCAACGTTTTACTAAATAAAAAATAGTGGTCATATGTCTAAGATATCACCATTTACTTCACATCCATTTCCAATTATCACTATTTCCATTATTTTAATTTTATCATTATTTCCATTATTATTTTTCATTATTCATTTGATTTCATACACTTATCCATTTTATGGATTTTTGACTAAATGTTTTTTTATATGTGAAATTACTCTACCTCCACATTACTTAATATACCTCCTTTTTACTTAGTCAATTACCTTACCTCTTTACTTATTCAATTACCTTACCTCTTTAATTATCCATTTTTACATAATTACTTCTTCAATACACTCCTTATTTACTTAGTCATTTTATGGATTAATGTAGATGTGGGAGACCTTTCGTCACCTCTCTGCACCCATTACACTTGTATTTCTGCAATCACAGATTTCGTTCTTCCTTGCACCCACACTTCCATAATCCTCAAATTTTTCTCTACGTCACACAAATTGCACCCCACATGATTTACCATATTAATACATTTTTATGGATTTTTTCCTCCACAATACAATTTTATAGTTTTGGAGTGAAGATTTCCACAATTAGTCATATTGTTGATTGTGAGTTTTTTTATACACATTTCACTCCAAACAATTGCAACCAACATTTTATAGTTAGTCATTGGTGGATTTTTACAATTTTCCAAAATCATTTTTCATGAAGGAGGAATTTTGAAGCCCGCATTACAATATTCATTACAATATTACACATCATTTAACTCTACAATCAGAAACTGAAAACCCCCATTCCTTAACAGTTAATATATTTTCATTATTGTAAGCTTCACATAGATTTCTAGAAAGTGACTTAGCATCATGATTGGGCATTGAGGTGGTGACTAAAAATTACCTTATGTAGAAGTTATGCAAAGTTTTGAGGCTCCTCTCCCATAATGCATATGGGATAAATAGGGAATATTTTCAAATAAAAATCCAAGTTTCATGTGGAGAATAGATTAACATTTGTTGAGTCTCTATTTTCCATAGGCTATGATTTGAGTTTCTAAAACAAAATAAGTAAATGAGAGTGTTACACCAGAAAATTGTACAGGAAAAAGATATTAAAAATGTCAAGCAAAAGGTATGGACAAATATTTTCAGGGAAGGAATACATTAGGGAAGGCTAAAAATTCAATTTTCTAAGGTTCGGATGACAATTAAGGGACAATGCACAACACCAAAGGAATTTTGCTCACCGCATGGCTATTCCTTCGATAGTCGCACAGTCCTAAAGATGACAAAATGTCACCATCCGGGACCACTTGGCACGTTTGGTTAGGATGTGTTATCACTCGGATTGAACCTCAAGCTGAAGAAGGCAATTCTGAGGTAACCACAAACCACGCTTAGCCAAGTAGCTAGCCCTACTAGGCAAGGAGATGGCTCTCTTCGTAAGGATCACAGCCAAGATGACTGAGGAAATAAGATATTGGGCTAGGTATAGTAACTCAGGGTTTTGATTTATATTGTATAGGGTTGTGCTGGATCAGAAGGAGTCAAACAATCAGGACAAGGAAATTAGGTCAGAATTTGCAGGGTGTTCTATGGGGAAAGGTAGGTACAATGTTAAGCACTTTAGGATTTCAATGGGTGGGATGATCAAGATAGGTGAGGAGCTAGAAAGAGCATGGTGAAAATCATGGTTTCTTCCTAAACTGAAGAAAATTACAGACTATGAAATGTCTACCCAAAACAGAGCATATGAGAATGGATTCTGCTTATTTAACTTGAATACATTCACTTAGAAGTTATGAAATGATGAATAAACTCAAAAATACATTTAAATACATGAAAAAAAAGGAGAAACTGAACTAAACACCATACCATAGGGATCCCATAAAAATAGCTGCAAATTTGATTAATTTTCCTACTCATAACTGATACAAAGTATGTCTCTTCAAAATCCAAGCATCCAACTGAGTCCAACCCTAACTAATAAGAAATAAGAAGAATACATAGACCTAAAAACAACTCATCCTAGCCTTAGGGAGTTGAATCCATAAGATGAAGATCAGTTTCCATCAAATGATGAACAAGAATCTGAAGACTAGGAAGACCCAACAACTTGCCTCTAAAAGAGAGGAAACTGATTCATTTGACCTCACCTGATGACTTACCTACTGTATATACATTAGATAAAAGTAAAAACATGACTTTTACATTCATATTGAACATTTACATCAGTAAAATTACATTTCCCAAAGTGAAAAGTCAAACTGGAGAAAATTTGCTGAAGATTGTAAAAATTTGCAATTTTCTGGCAAACACGTAGCATCCAAGCAGGAAAAATAACATGTTTTGCAAGCTAGTATTGAGTGCCTTCCCGATGTCCAAATCATATCCCTGATAGCTCATTGGAAATATATTTGGGTCTAGTTTCTATATCTATCTTCATTTTTCAAAATGGTTTTTATTTGCCCTGTTAAAAAGCCAATCTCCCAAGACTGGTAAACTCACAGTGACCAGGTCAAAAAGGAGTCAGAAACATGATTTTTAGGTGGTTTTTTGCATGTTTGAGGGATTAGTTCTCCTCCAAATCTTCTGAAACTTTCTAAGGTTGATGTCCTCATCATTATAAACATGCGAGTTGCGGACATTTGTCATTTTAAGGCCCCAAAAAAGATCGAAGCGTCTAGGTCGCTGCGCTTTTGGCAAAATTTATGTGTTGAAAATTACTGAAATGGACATAAGTGCAAAAATGTGCCAAAATTTTGAGGGCACTTGCTCATTGAGTACTTGAGGCATGGAGTGACACCTCAAAAAGTATCTCCAACTTTTCTTTCTCCCCTTGCTTGTTCAAACTTTCAATTTTGTCATTAGCTCTTTTGAGCTTGGCTAATGAAATTCTCTCTTTCCGTGTATGAAGTTTGACTCTTGACCTCAACAAGTCATTGACTTGTTGGCCTTCTTAAGTAACCTCTCCAAATGTAGATTGGCTCTATCAAGCCATTGGTCCCTGTCTTTTCTAATCTCTAGGGCAAGCAACTCACTCGGTGTGATCTGCTCTACCAACTCAGCTTCTCTCTATCTTTCCTGAGCTAAAGCTCTCTTTAGCCCTATAGTCTTTGGTTTTTGTCTTGGAGGTTGATCCTCCTCATCATAGGTTTCACAAAATCTTTGCAAGGTATCCTCAAGAAAGGCCTTAGCCTTATCTACCTCTCTTTGTGTTTTGATGCATCTCACTTCATCAATGGTGTGTTTGGTGTCAAACCCTAGGGAGATGATGGAATGGAAGGTGGGTGTATGAAGTGAGGGTTGTTGTGATGAAATTGGAGGAGTTTGGGAATATGGATTTGTAATATGAGGGAGGTGGTAGGGGTAGTGATTATGAGGGGTTTTAGGATAGGGGATTTAATTGTAGGTAGGGAGTAGGGAGCCTAGGTAAATGAAAACCTAGGACTTTGGGTTTTGAAGGATATGATAGTTTAGGGAAAGGGGATATGAGCATAGGGATTTGAGAAAGTGTTGTGTGATATTAGGAAAGGTATATGAAGGCTAAGGGACTGAGTGTTAGGTTCTCGTGATTTGATATATTGGCAAACCAAATGCACAAGGTAACATCAGACCAATCTTTGGATTCCTAGGACCTAGCCTTCCTGGACTCATAGAGGGCTCTTTCTATTTGTGCAAACGATGTGAAATTTTTTGCTTTTAGGGTTTGATTTTAGGCTAGTTGTTAAGTGTAGGGTTTGTTTGTTTGTTATTATTGGGTAGATGATCAAGTAGAATAGATGGAGTGAGGAAATATTCAAGTCAATGGGCTATGGAGTCTATAAAAGGTCATGGAAAGTTCAACAATGAATCAGGGTGCAGAATAGGGAATATCTAGCATGGTCAGTGGATTTTCAAGGTTTGTGTGATACGAGATGAAAATCAAGATTGTGAACAAAGTAGTGCAAAGGGAAATAAAGAATCCTTTGTCAAATAATTTAACAAGAAGAGCCTTCAACACTATTCAACATAGAGAAGTAATCAATAGACAAGGCAAACCAATAACTCTTTGATTCAACTCAAGAAAATAAGCATTCAAGACAAAAAATTCAGTGAACTATAGAAAGCGAGAAACTCATTTAACTTCTAGTGATTTCACCTTCAAGGTTAGAAAAAAACATTTAAGATAAACATATAACTTTAATCAAGGAAGAGGGAACTCCTAAACATCATTGATCATAGCCATAAATATCTTTAAAACAAATTTTCAAGCATGGAAAAAGGGTATGATCGAAACATAGCCTCTTTGGCAAACCTAACCAGTGGTACTTTGAAGAATGACCTCAAGAACAATGTTTTAGTGACATCGAACAAGCAGGGCTAACCATAAAACATATATGATATCTACTGTATTGAACCATTCATGAGATAAACAAGCTTGGGTGGGTCTATAGAGAAATTAAGGGTTCTCTAAACTGACCTAGGAGAGGAAAAAATAAAGGCAATGAAGAACAAACAGAGCTAAGGTGCCTTTGAAAAAAAATTCGTAGTCTAAAACCTTTGTCCTACTGCAATATAGAAGGATGAAACAACATGATACATAAGAAAACATGAATTGAATAGAAGCACATCACCATTAACCAAGCTCAGGGATCCTGCAAGCAAGCCTTCTCCATCAATAAGAAAAACAAGCCATTCACAAGCTCCACAACACCAATTTACTCTTTAAGCTCCAAAAAAACATATATTGCTCTCAAGAGTCATCAAATGCCAAAGTTTCTACAATGAAGCCCTCATGCTCTATTTATCTAGAAAAGGAGGGAAAAAACCCTATATAGGGTTTGAAAATGTCAAAATCATCCATAAATGTCATTAATGCCCAAGAGACCATGCAAGGCCTAAGGCACAAAATATCTCATGAAATAAATGCCAAAATAACTCCTAGCACCTAAATTTGGAGTGATTTTCCTCAAAAAAGTTTAAAATATAATTTCAATTAATGAGTGTCTTTTGATTACTTTTGGCCAAAAATGCACAGTGAGGTCAGAAAGCGCAGCGCCTTCACAGGCATAAAATAGGTCCACTTGCAACCAAGCTTTAGTGACCTTCTCGATGGAGGAATTTGCTCCGTGATGACCCATTGGAAAGCTTGTTGAGTCTAATTTCCAAAAATACCCTTTTTTCCTGATTAAACTCCATTAACCTATACAAAAGGAAAATTTCCCAACACTGCTCTAGGCACAGCGCCAGGCTTGAAAATGAGGCAAAAAGGTGAAAAATGAGGTGTTTTGGGGCCTTTTGAGGGGTAAAAAATGCTCCAAATTCTTTGAAATTTGGTGAGCATACTGTACTAGACATGAGGATTCCAAAAATGCAAATTTCTCCCTCTGAATATTCCTGAGATGAAAGCGTAGCACCAAGGGCACTGCGCTTAGAGGCCTTCAAATTCACAAAAAACCAAAATTTGTCAAAAATTCCTCAAAATTGGTGGATGTCTCCCTCATGGGGTTTGAGAAGCCTGCAGAGAAGCTTCAGCCAATATTCCAAGGTTTTCTTGGTCTTTTCCCCCTTTGAGTGCTTTAATTTCAGTGAGGGCCTCTTTGAGCTTGGCACAAGCAAGTTTGTTTTTCAAGGCATAGTGCTTGGCCACATTTTTCTATAGGCCAAAGTCCCTTTTCATCTTCTTCATATGCTTATGCTCATGCTTATAATAATCAATAATGTATTGCGCCATGCCAAGGCTCATTTTTAGGTCTTTAATCTCTGCATTCTTGCTTTGAAGTAGTATGTTATTGGCCCTCTTTTTATCCTCCTTATCACTGTCAAGTTCAATGAGGTCAAATTCATGTTCTACATCATGCTGGTCTTTTTCTTTTATCTTTCCTTTGCCTTTATCTTTGCTTTTACCCTTGCATTTATCTTTTCTTTTGTCCTTTGGCCTAATAGGAGTAGAATTCATGGCCCCTTGCCTTTTAGAGGCAGAAAACACATGTCATTCTCTTTTGTGGTATGCCAAGGGAAAAGGTTCAATTTGGCTCATTTTGGTGTCCTCCTCATGGTTTTCATCATTTGTCTCTATGTCTTCTTTTTCATCACCTGGACTGCTGCTTACCTCTTTACCTTCATCATTAGCCTCACTTCTGGCTTCTTCACTGATTTGTGCACTCTCATCTTGTTCTTCATTGTAGCTACCTTCATCATTGTTGTGACCTTCATTTTGGATACTAGCCTCTTGATTTTCTTTACTGTCTTCATGACAGTCATGACTATCTTCAACCTCTTCTTCATTTTCTGCATAGTCATCATATTCATTTTGGCTACCCTATTTATCTTCTCCCTCATCTCTATCATGACTAAGAGCCTCACTGTTTTGACTATCATTAGGGCTCTTAGTCTCACTGCTCTCTCCATCAATTACCTCTTTTTCATCATCATCCACCTCCATGGCGTCTACTTCATTGCTGACTTATTCTTCATCACTATTTAATTCATTACCACTGTCAGATTCTTCATTTTTTGAATTGTCATCATCCCCTTCTATTTCCATGTTCTCTACCTCTTGTGGGCTTAACTCATCATCACCCTCATCCTCATTTTGGCTTGACTCATTGTCATCTTCACCCTCATTTTCACTTGCTTGTTCACTGCCACTTCCTTCTTGATCTGATGCATCAGGAGAAGATGGGAAAGGGAGGTTTTCTTAAGGAGATGATACTTGGGTAGATGATGAGTCATGGTCAGTAGGAGGTGATGGAGGAGTGGAGAGAGGAGGATGAGATCATGAGGGTAAATTTGGTTGATGATGGGGCTGAGGGCTTGTGAATACTTCATGAGCTATGAACACCTCCCAAGGTATGCCTTTTTGCTCCAACTAATGTAGCACCACCATCTTGATCAAGGAGTGGTAGAAAAAACTATGCATTTGCTGGGAATATTTCCTCCTCTGGACAACAGAAGACATCTTGTCAATAATCCTATAGAGGTAATAAGGAAAATGGAGCATCTTGACCCTAGTGAAGTGCATGAGCAGTCTAACATGGTAGGAGTAGAGTCTAGAGTACCTTCCCTCACAGGTTAATTATTTCATGATGACCCTCATCAAGGATGCATACCTTTCAAGCAAGTGTGAGAAAGGAAAAATGGTTTTGCAACCCTCTTGTACCTAGGTTTGATAAATGGCTCATAGTAGCTCATGTCCAACTTTGCTGTCTTGAACCACTTTTCACCAACATTAGGTATACCTGTAGCACTAGAGATGGCATATGTTGATAGTTCAAAATCTACCCCTGTAAGGCTTGATTTCCTGTTATGTATGTTAAGAATGAATAACCTTGTGAGCTTTGGGTGATTTTGCAATTGTTTTACCCTTTCACAAAATTTAAAGCACCCTACATTTTGAAAACATGTGAGATTCATGGGGGAGGAAGTAATCTCCACTGTGTCTTGGGTTTAAAATCTGTTAACCTTCCCACCCTTGTTCTTTTTCCTCATAGGCACTTGGCCTCCTTCACTGTTGACACTACCTTCTTCTCCTAACATGATGTATAGTGTTGCTTTTAAAAAACCTTAGGTCCTTGTGAAACTTGGTAGGAGGAAATAAATGAAAAGATGGTGAGGGCAGCTCTTGTAAATGATTAAGATGGAGGTGGGTCTATGACTGACTCCCCTTTGAGCTTTGATGAAAGGATAACTTTGAGCTGACTGTTATTACTCTGATTGACACCCCCTTGACTAATAATCTCTTGTTTGGAGGTCAAAAAAGGTTGTTTGCCATGAGGACCTAGGGAATGTAGGCACTAGGGTTTGATCATTTTCTTTAACCACTAAATCACAAAAACCACTTGAGGGGTAAGGAAAACATGTACCTACCGATTTGTGACTCGTTTGCAGGTCCTTGGAAGTAGATTATAGGTGTTTTTTCTTGTGTTTTTGGCAATCTTGCAGGTGGAAGAGGGTTTCAGGCCTAAGCACAGTGCCTGCTCGCATGCAGTCCTACTGGTCTCCTGAGCGCAGCACTGCATGATTCGTACAGGCCTGCCAGTCTTCTAGGCATAGCGTCGAGAAGAATTGGGCCTGTCGGGTCCTCTTTAAGCACATCGTCAAACTTGTTCTGGGAGGTTCGGGTCCTCCTGGGCGTAGCGCTGCCCACATGCAGGCCTGCTGGGCTCCCTGAGCACAATGCTGCACACAATTTGTGCCTGTTGGGCTCCTCCTGGGTGAACGGGTAGTGCCCACCTGTAAGCACAACGTGCTCCATTTTACGCACAGTGCAGTGTATTTTTACACTGCGAAATCTTCCCTAAGTGCAGCACCGGGTGCTCTAAGCACAGCGCCTGCTCCAAAGCGTAGCGCCAAGTAACCTTACCTGATTTTCCCTGAAACTCAGAAAAATTCTCCCCTAACTGTTTGTTGCTCTTTTAAAATGAAAAATGAGATGGGCAGAGAGCAACATAGTCCTTTATAACTTTAGGAAGATAAATTAAAATAAAAAACCCTCTTTGCTAATGTTTTCAGCCACTTGGTCGCTTTTACTGACTTTTTGATTTGTTGTGTAGGTGAATTGAAAAACCTTTAAGTAGCTCCTTTTTCTCTTGATGTAAGCTTGCTGGAGAAATAAAATGGTCCTTCTTTAGCCTTGAGGGTCTTGGCACTATTAAAACATCTTTTTCCTTACACTGTGAAACTAAAATCATGTTTTTATATCTTTTGATATTTCTGAGTGTGGGTGACCTAAAAGATGGTTTTTCCCTTCTCACTGACTTTCTTGAGGCATAACAAACCTATCTCTGATAAGAACTGTCTTCTTCATAACCATGTATTCCATATCCTTTTGGCCACTTCTGATCTGCAGGTGCCATGTCATATTGATTTTTCCCTCCTTTGATGTTTCTTGCATTCTGACACTTTCAGTCACATAACATTAAACTCACTTTCATCTTGGTTTTCTATCTTGAAGCTCAACCCTATGTTTTTATTCCTTTGACCATTTGAGGGAAAATGACTGAAAATGAAGGCTTGACCTTCTTTACACTGATATTATTTGCATTCTTTCCCTTTTAGGCAGTAAGATACTTTACCTTGACAAACCCTAGGAGTCACCTTCAACAATCCCTTCAAACCTTCTGCCTACTGTCATCGTGGAGGTATATTTTCTTAATTTCATTTCCCTTTGCCTATATTTCCAAAACCTTAGGTTTTTGGGTTGTTAGAGAAGAATTATTAGTGTTGTCTTCCAAGTTCTCTATAGCCCTTCCAAGTTCATTCATTTCTGTTCAGTTAACCTCACCTTTTTCCCTTCTTCATTTATAATTTCTAAAAATCTTCAATCCATGCTTGGTCGTAATGGTGTGCCTCTATCCTTGTGATTTTCTGCATTGATCTTTGCTTGGCACATTGCTGGTCTAATCAGTCCTAGAAACCCTGATTTTCCTTGAACATGGGTTGCATCCTCTTCCATTTTCTTGAGTATATATTCTAATGAAGAGTAGGCCTCTTACCTTACCAATTTTCTTGCTAAGATCCACCTTGACACTCTTGCATAAATGTCAAACATGGATAGTTTTCCTTTGCATAATTTGAACTTGATAAGGGGGTCTTCCTTGAAGGTTTTTATGATTTGTCTTGGACCAATAGATGTTGACTTTCTTTCCCATTTGATTCAGCTTCTTAGCACATGAAAAATAGTGACTTAGAACACCAAAGACAACCCTACAACCTATGAAACCCTAGTGACCTGTGGAAAACTCCTTTGAATTGTTCTTTGACTGAAAGCTTGGCTTAGGGTCCTCAAGTATGAAAACAGAGTTTTTTTCTATCTGATGTATTGAAGGTCCAAAATCCGATGTAGTTGATTTATCTAAAGAGCCTACATAGATATTTTTGAGACCATCAATGCTTGAGGCATCTGGGAACATAAGAATGAGTAAGTTGGTTGGTGATCCTAGGTGGCAAGTGGAGGGGTGAGGCAAAGGCAAAACAGAATGTTGTGGTCATAGGTGGGAAAAATAGGATGAGGATGAGTGACATGAGCCCATGAGACGCCATTTAGGAGTGGTAGGCTAATCATGGAATGGCAGAGTAGTGAGATAGTGAAAATTTTATCCTAAGGATAATGAAGGCAGTGAGATTTCTAAAATTCACAATATTCATGAATCTTAATTTTAGAAATCTAGGACAAGCATTTAGTCATCTACAAAATAGAAAAAAATACTGATGACTAACAGTGGCTCCACTTGGGGAGAGCAGCTCCTTTTCAAGAGGTGTCCAGAACTTCAGATATCAAATCTCTAAGTTTATGAAGACTAGTGCCTCATCCATTGGGAAAATTTTTCTTCTTTCTTTTTCTTATGTTTCTCTTGAAGTTATGATCTCAAGAATCTGAAAAACATGATTACTTCAACCTCATCTCTATCTACCCAACTTACTTTGCCTAGAATTTTTTCTTCTTTGGGTGCACTTAAACTGGAAAACCCTTGACATTCTTCTCTTTTGAAAGCAAAAACAAACTATTTACTTCTACCCTTATTACTTCCAAGAGTACAGATTATGCTAGTGAACTCTTTTATTCTCTACCTATACTATTTGACTGTCAAGATTAGGCTATATGACAGAATTCATTCTCTAAGTTATTGACATGAAATTGAAAACATGATTTGAATCAGGATTAAACAATCTGATTCACCATGGGTTGTGGCATTCGGACAAGCTGCATTTAATAAGCCCAATATTCACTAGCTTAAGACAAGAATGTGTTTTCAAAATGATACCATAAATATCAAGGCCCATTTGGAAGCACTGGAGATGTAGTCATAATTACTGTAACAACTATACTCAACAACCTCAAGATGAATCTTCAACAGTGTTCACAAAAGGGGATCATTGTCACCATGTCACAGAGAATATTGCTGCTATACAGATGTCAAGGTTATTGTGACAAAACCAATATATTTCATGTTGTCATTAAACATTAGTATACAAATGTGAAACAGGGTCACTCACTAACACATAGGTCATAGTTTATAGATTACTTCCCTTGAAAGTCTCATTATTATCTATCCACAAGATCACTATAAATGTCACTTTCAAATCAAGGTTCTCTTATGTCACCAAAGGTGTCAAGACATCGTGACGATATTAAATTCTCAAACGTACTGCCTCAAGAATCAAATCTTGCAGCAACCAATTGAAATTAATTGTGTTAATAAGCTTCAAAACATGCTATCTATGATACATAGATAGACTCAAGACTTATTTGCATCTAGCTAGACAACTCAATGCATACAAATCCTAGACAATTGTATACTTTAAGGCTTGGTCATTAATGCACAAGCACATAGAGTTCCATTATTTCTTTTCACTTCCACAGAAGCCCTTGCTTTAGAAACTCAATCTGCAATCTATTCCATAATGATAAGACTGTGATGGAGAGGAAAAATTATGTTGTTTCTACTACACACTTATTAATCGTCTAAAGAGGAAACCTTTATTGCATCTGCAAATGCCAAAATTTTGATTTGGGAGTGATCAAACTCAATTTTAGTGTGATGCCAACTTCTACCTTCTCGGCTCAAGATCTTCACTATAAATTTCAGGATGACCATGTAATGAACAATCCTATATCAGCAACACTTCCTATATGAACAAGTGCATATGAATTCAGGGTGCCGAAAAACACATCAAATTCTACAAAGTGGCAATTAAAATATCAATAATATTTTTAATTAAAATACATACACCATGCAAGTTTAAGCATAATCACCTTTGTGTTTTCTAGTTTCATTCTCTCTATGAATAATATTCTGAGGTCATGTCTCATTATCCAATCCTTGTTAAGAATGCAGATTAGAGACTATAACCACTTCCATCGGAATGTGACAAGAAATATCAAGCGGTTTATCCTTTCCCATAGATAATACAGCCCAAAGAAATGATAAGAAAATTAGAAAAATATTCATACAAGTAGGCATGCTTATGTTGAACTTCTATATTGTGCTTTGTACTACACAAGGATCAACAATTGTGGCTTCTTCCACTGACAAAGGCATATTTTCAACTCTTGGTTGTTTATGCATAGGTTCCTCCACATTCTCTTCAATGTTTTCAAAGTTGATGTACTCAGATGTAAGAACGTTTTTTATTGAACTGAAATATATCTACACAATTCTTGTTTTCTATTTTTTTGTTTTAATGTTGCCAGTGTAGAACATGCTTTTAATTTTTTTTCAAAAATTTTGTGTCACCAGTGTAGAACATGCTGGAACATGGGGTCTAAGTGTGCAACCCATGTAAAATAAATTACAGCATAGATCCCATGTAACACGCATATTACCTACATGTTTACATGTCAGGACTCGAACCTATTCATCATGTATTATTTCTTTATTTCGTTTATTTAGTAAGTAAAGATACGTTTAGATCCAAGTTTCTGATATCAATACAATGAAACCCTATTATTTTCCCAATTAAGAATTCACCCAATATTTAATGCATTCTCGGGAAAAACAAAAGAATCCTTCTCTTCTCCAACCTTTTCTTCGCTTCTCCTGCCACCTCCCTTAGTAGTGGGGAGTTTCAGTTGAGAGTTTGGGGATTAGATGTACTGCCCCCATGCTATTATGCCAGCAAAATTACGATCATTTATACCTTCATATATTCATTTTTAGGGGAATAATGGCTATTTTTTGGTAGGAAGGTAGGTAGAAGAAGCAGACAAATGAGATACTCTGTTTTTTTAAGACTTTTCCAGAGGAGGGTTAATAAATGCATTTTGCTATATTTTGCTTCTTTGTTTTACATTCTGCTTCTTTGTTTTACTTCCAGCTAAGAGCATTTGGGTTTAGCTTTGTCATTTTTCCTATTCTGTTATGCCCTGTGAATCCATTTGAAGGTATTTGATTGGAATCTAATAGATTCCATTACAGGTTTGTGTAATTCAACCACAAATTACTCTATTGCGGATTTTTTGCGAAAAGCTTTGACAAGAAACAAAGTTGTTATATTGGTTGGTGATCATAAAAAATTTGCATCAACCTAAAAGAAATCACTACACTTCATCAAAACAACTATTCTATTTCTGCGTGCAGTTCAAAACTCCAAGCATTCCTTTAAGGTATCAAGGATGAACATTAACCAGTTAAACATGAGATATCCCACTAATTTGTGATTGAAGCTAGTGATGTTGAAATGACATGATTGGGATTTCATAACAAACATGGAATCTTTTAATAACATCTCTGTTACAATGTGAATACCTGAAGGGAAATTGCTTAATCTAAGCCACTTTTCCAAATCCCATCCACACCATTTTAGCCAAAAACAAGTCTCCATTTTCTTGGTACATCTTCAAAAACATAATTGATATTATAAGGCCTTAAGCTGTTTTTTCTCAAAGCTGTTTGGAGTAAGGACGAGTCTCCAATTTGAGTCAAAGAACATTACAAAACAACACAACTTGTAAAGAGTAACATAAGCTCTGAGTAATGAAATCCTAATGTTTAGTAGGATGTCAAATTAAAATAACATTACAAGACAAGACAACTTGTAAAGAGAAACATGAAGATCCAAATAAGAAAGTTATATAATTTTTAAAATGGCCAACTTGGTGGATGTGAAATCAAAGGCATGCATACGAGGGTTCATCCAACCTTCATATCAAGCCTAGGTTTAAATGCCATGGAAAGCTCATAGCATTCCAATGTACTTGTTGTGGTGTCTACCAAACAGCTGGGAAGCCAACTCTATGCATTGTCAGTGACACTATAAACTACCACCTCTACCACCTTCCTAAATTTCCTATTCCTATGTCTAGAAACTATGAAACATGTGCAATCCCCCACTCATATGCACCACTTACTGTAGTTGATAGAAATCCTCTTAAAATCCTTGGACAAGGACGAAGGCATTCTTGCAATCTCCTTCCACAATCTGCCTCAATTTTGAACGTATTTACATCATTTTTTGTGTCCTAAAGAGGTCAAAACCAAAACATCTTAGCTTTTTTACTATTCACTGGTATGAAATGGATTTTATTCAATTTATTATTCACTAGTATCTAGGGCTTGTGAGAGATAAAGACATTTTTTAATGTTTTTGGAGCTACCAATGGGTACGGACAATGCTTGATCTCTATGTTTTTGGAACTACCTTGTGGATCCACCATAGTTATAGTTTCAAAGAACGATGGCACATGGATAATGTGTGTGGACCATCTAATCTTGAGCATAATCATAAGAAAGAACTAATATCCATTATCACACATTGACAACCTATTAACTCAACTTTAGGGATACAAATATTTCGGTAAGATCAACCTCAAGTCTAGTTATCATCAAATTTGTATCAACACAAAGGTTATGTGGACTCAACTCTAAATGTGTACTTCGACATATTACTTTTCAACCAGACCTTGGATGGGATGAGTATTTTGAACCTTGAATGGAATGTCTAACGGTGTGCACAGTTTATCATTAAATATGTCCTAACCCATAAGACAAAGATTGCAAGGGAACTGTGTCTATTTATTTTTTCATTATTCTGCAACCAAATTTGCAGGGCTTCATCAATAAAATCCCCTTTCAACTGCCTCTCCTTTCCTTGAATCCTTTTGTAGCTGCCCAGACATCCTTAGTGATATGGCACTTGAAGAACAAGTGATTTTATAATTCACTTCTTTCCTTATATAGGTAGCATAGACCTGACCCGTGTCACCCCGACTTCTGAAGATCCAAAAGAGGACCTTGTTTGTCAAGATAAGCCACAATAAGATTATAGATTTATGAGGGCCTTTAAATTTCCACAATGTCTTGAACCACCACCTACGATTATTCTTACATAAAAGTGACAGCATAACCCTTCTTCACTGTATAGACTCTTATTTTCTGCCCATACGGATGTATCCCTTTCAGCCCTTAACCCTAGAGGCTCTTCACTGTGTATACTCGTGTTTGTTGCCCTTACCAATGTGTCTCTCTCAAAATTTAATGCTTTTTTTCCCTTACCAATATGTGTCTTTCAAACTTTAACCCTATATCCTCTGATAAGTTGAACCCTACAAGCACTTCACTTATCTGCAACTGCCCCTCCCAATCCCAAGTGACAAACATTTATTCATCCACAAGTGGAAAATAATTTTCAAGGAAAATTCATGTCAGAAGAACATAGTCTACACACAAAGAGATTGATATCCTTTTATGTTTGGATGCGGTTTATTGATTAGGATGAGGTGCTTCCATGAAAATAGTCCCTGTTAAAACCTTGGTGAGTGTAGATTATGTGTGTGTGAGAGAGAGGGGGAAGGTGTTTGACCTCCCAGAGTTGGTTTTCTCATTGTCATCAAAGGGCCTTAACACATGTGTGACAGGCCAAGTCAAGGGGATGTTAGTACAATACTTTGCCCTTTTATTTTTATTACATTGTGCATTTTTTCAATTGACACATGGAGTGTTTGAAAAAATGTTGTGTGACTTATGTCGTGAAGCTTCATTTTCAAGTGTAGAGTGCCATCTTGTTTTGGATTTTTCTTGTTTTCTATCTGTTTCTGTGTGTCGAAAGTATGTCCTGTGTGTAGAAAAGAACTGTGATACATGATATTTATTCACGTGTTGTCCTTATGCATGTGTATACATACAACAATTGTAGTTTCGTGAAACTCTGAAAATACCCCAGAAAAGTTACATCTATGTTCACAATAAGTTCAATTATGTTGGCTTTTAGATCAAAATCAGGATCGGTATATTTGGTCCCAATCAACTTGACAAGTTGATATAAATTTTTATGTTACAATACAAAATGAATGATATTCCAGAAACATGCTCAGAAGAGAGTTTTCTCTAACATACAAGGCTTCAAATGAGATGTGTCCAATGCTCCTCCTCTAAGCCTCTAAGGAATCCAATTTATGAACATCTTTAGGACCAGTAAATAGAATAATAACACTGGATAACTAGTTAATTATATATATATCAATGATGGATTATATTCGGGATGACAATCAGAGTCTTGGTATCTATGTCATGATAATGTAGTACTTTTGTATTAATGCCTAGAAGGAAGATCCTTATCATTGTCATTGAAGGGAATTAACACATGTGTGACATGCAAAGTCAAGGGGATGTTAATACAATACTTTACCCTTTTATTTTTATTACATTGTGAATTTGTTCATTTGACACAAGGAGTGTTTGAAAACATTTGTGTGACTTATGCTAAGATTATCTCTGACAGATTCAACTTCTTTGGCTCTAGCTCTGACCCCTTCATACTCATAACCAACAATTAAGACATCTAAGTCACTCTCCTCTACTTCTGATAGACTAGATTTTTCCTTAACTCTTTTGCCCATGTTTGCAACAAATAAAGTTGGTCCATTTTTCACTATCTCCATCTCTACCCTACACTGCTCTTTTGGAAAATTTATGCACATATTAGTCTTTCTTTCTGCCTTCTCTTCTTTAGGAAAGAGTATCGACTCTTTCTGCAAACCTAAAGTATTCACCCTTACTTTCATGAAGAGGGAGGAAGGTTTCCTTCTGATTCACTACTGTATCAGGCGCTTCCTTTTCATCAGATGTAGCTACATTTGCAAAATGAGAACATCCAGTATTTGTGGGGTAGCAACTCGACAATTCCTCCAATTCCTTTTTGATATTTTCCTTGGAGAAACTTGAAGAATCATCATCTTGAAGGATTTTCTTGCCCTGTTCCATACATGGGTGTAATAGCAACCATAGATCTTCTTTTTGTTTGATTTTCTTGATAAGTTCCATCTCATATGCATCAGATGTAGCCTTTTATGTTTCCAGCCTTGCCATGAGGGCATTGCAGGCAGCTTGATTCAACCTTCCTTGTTCCTTATATACAATGCTTCTGTGTTCAAAATTCCATCCATACACAATGATGCATAATATTCTTTGACCTAAATATCTCAAAATTCATTCAAGGAAACTAATGTAAAGAGGTATTGGACATACTTATTGGTGCATGGCATCTCTTATCATATTCTCCAAGCACATCCTAAATGAGTATTGCATTTCAGACCATCGTCTTTACTTCTCTACTCTTCTCCTATGTTTAATCAATATAAATTCCAAATCTTCTAATGCCAGACACTCTTCCTCGTTTTTTTATTGTAGTTCTTTCAACTCCTTATCTAACTAGAGAATTTCATCCTCCTTTAGCTGAATCTCATGCTCTCTATTTTTCTTCAGCCTGTTCTCTTTCTAAACAGCCCTAGACAAAATTGACACCTTAGTTGAAAGATCATCTCCTCTATTCTCCTTCTCTAGTTCCTAGTCTCCTTTAATTTTTCGATACTGTATATGCCCACATTAAATTTAGGCATTCGTCTGAGAATATAAACAAGGAAAAGCTAATATTGATTTGCATGTATGTTCTTTATTGAATACATAATCCCTATAAGGATTACAAACCTCATCAACAACATACTAGAGTTCTAAAGTCTGAAATAGAACAAAAGAAAAGTGCTTGGGAAACTAAGATCGAAATATGTAAATCCCACCTAGGCGGAAAAGGTAGAAAGACTATGTTCAAGCCTAGGAGACCAACTAACCCTAGAGAGGGGCAGGAAAGGAGTATACTCTAGAGAAAAACCTCTTCCAAGCCAATTCCCTACCAAAGAATTCTAGAATTCATTGCCCAAGCATAACTACATTTTTGTTAATCCATAATTCATGTTAAGCTGACATCATCAACCTCATACCAGACATATGTAGCAACAATAAAAAAATTCACCTTATCCTTGATTTGTACAGTTGATCTGCTCTTAAAACATGGGTTGTGTTCCTTGATTTCCTTCCAATTATCGGGTTTGAATCTGTGGATTTCACGACACAGAGCTTCTTCTTCTTCCACCGTCCATATTTTTCTACTTGGTGTACCTTATGTTCACAATTATAATTTTTGTTAAGAGACAAGACTACCATCTTTCAATTTGTTAAAAAAAACATAAGTGCAAATTGTTTCAAGGTGTTTCAAAAGTCATATACTAGAAGATACAGGCCAAGCATAATTTTTAGGTCGGTTTCCATTTAATAACTTCAAAGACTCATCTCCATGTTTCTGTACTGTAACTATAGTAGTTGGGGAAAGCCCAAACTGGCTCTTTCTTTCACGGAAAGAAGACGGCCAGGAATGACAAAATGCAACCAAAACTTCATTCAATGGTTCGTTTTCCCCTACAAAAAAGAACAAAGAAAATTCCCTCTGCCTACCATGACAATCATCATATTTTGTGACCTCAGTAAAACAGTCTTAATCCCTTGCAATCCAAAAATTAAAACGAGACCCCTAAAAAGATAATATTTTTGCACCTTCATTTTTATTAACAAAAAAACCCAGCTATTCCCTAGACAGCTAAGTCGCTATTCCTGCTAGATGTATGCTTATAGTATTAATTTCCAACAAGAAAAAAATGAACGGGATAAATACCTGAAATTTGAAATTTTTGAGGCGAATATAGAGAAAAACTGGTTTACTGAAACTCCAAGTTGTAGATCCCACCATGGTACAAGGAATTATAGTTTGTTCTGCTTCCTCTTATTCACTTCCTATGTTGTTTCTTTGCTCGAATGTTCTATTGAATGCTCAAATCCACACAAGAAATTTTCACTCGACGCTCTGTGTTTTGGCCAAACCTAACCCATCTTGCTCCAATGGTGCTCAAATTCCAATGGTCCCTCATTGTTGGTGCTCTTTTTCTTTTTCCAAACCCGCAAAACAAGCCCACTTGGCCTAAAAAATAAATACAAAATACCTTAAAATATTTATAATTCATATGTAATAAAAAAAAATCACTAACCCTTCGTTATATATCCAATATAATTTTTTGGGATTTTCTAAAAAAATTTACCCCAATATGAATGCACGTGATATAATATTGCTTTGTCAGTGACGCCGTGGTGGGATGATTCTCCACCTAGTACTATCAAGGCCAGCCGGTTTTGAGCCACCTTGAGGATTAAGTGCAGGCCACAAAGGAATCCCTCCTCCACTCTTGAGTCACTATCAATCTTGGGCCAAGAGAAGGAGGATAAATTCAAAAAATTTCTATATAAACCAGCCTTTGGAAGAAGAAATGGAGACACATTGTCATGCTGGACAAATTTCTTCATAGAAAACTAGTTTGCATAGTCTAGCAGTAGAGGGATTGGAAGGACTCATATGTTGGCCAACCAACATCTCATTCCAAGAGAGAGAGGCCCACCATTTGATCTTGATCTACCATCCATTGAGAGATGGAAGAGAAGATTGCAGGAACTCAAGGGAAGGAGACCTCCTTGTTTTGAGTATCTGAGCTCCATAGCTCAAAGGACCCTCTTCAAGTGTTTAGAATTATATATTTTTTCACCACCAACACCTAATAAAGTGATATTTCTCTGCTTGTTTTATTAGGTTGTTTGATCCATCGAGATTTTGTATTTTGCATCTTGTATTTTTTTTTGTTCTTAGTGTTGCATGCTTAGTTTCCCCTCAAACTTAGTTTACATTATGTCAAAGTTGTTCCACTAACAGTAAACAATCATTTTTTTTTGTGACCTTGTGCAGGTAGCAGCTAGCTTGCTAAATAAGTGTATTTCGTACACCCTTACGCCAAATACACTACCAAAAGAATGGTGACTCCATTGGATTATTTATTTTTGAGTTAATGGTTGTTGTTGCAGGTCCTTCTTCCTGCTCAATTTGTTGCAAACCACCCTTACACTCTCTATGTATCTCGCATCACACTCAGCAAAAGTTTTACACAGCGGAGAGGGAATTTTTTCTTCATTTTGCTAGAAAGTGAACCTTGTGCTCTGAAAAATGCGCACTCCACACCTGCGGGAAGATAACCCGCGTGGCAGGCTAGCAAGAAAAAAACATGCTACTTTTCCCCATTTTTAAGGCGATTGGAAACCCCTAATAATTTCCCATCACTTTGTCTCTATATTTCACTACTATTAGGACACTTAAGTGCTATGGTTAACCTCGAATTATGTTAGATCCATATATTACTAGTGTAGCCCCTTATTGTTGGTATTGTAGCCCCCTTATTATTATTGTTGTACCCCTGTAGCCCCCATATTGTTATTATGGTGCCCCATAAACTCCACTATTGTTATTGTTGTGCCCTTACATTATTATTGTTAGGTCGGCTAGGATTATATTGTGACCCCATGGAATCCTATATATAGAAAGGAGTTTTTGGCATTTGAATCATCCAAAAATTGTTCATTTAAGTAATTTAAAGGAGGTTTCCCCCTCAAAGTGACTTATTTCTAAGGTGTTGATCTCTCTTTTCTTCTATTTTTGGAGCTGGTTTCATAACGTTTGGTATCATAACTTTGGATTATAGGGTTTCGCTGCTCCAAACAGGTCATCGTGGAATTTTCGCTATAATATGTTTTCTATGAATGTTTAGAAGCTACAAGTTTTATCAAGCGAGGCCGAAATCCTAAGGAATGTCATGTAAAAGTTTCGAATCTTGGTTCTCAATATTTTCGGAGATATGAACTGTGGAAGTTAGGGTTCTCGCAGGCTACAAAATTTCATCTAAAAGAGGTGACCTTGGGAAAATAGTCATAAATCTCTCTCTGAGAGTCGTACTATAATTTTGTAAAGATTGGTTGAAAACACACGAAATGTAGTTTCCTATGTATCAATTTCAGAGGCAAAGGAGGAAAAAGTGATACGTGGAACACCATAGAAATTCGCTCTACTGAACCTATCCATAATTAGGTCATTGTGGGATATTGGGCATAACTTGGTCTTGAAGCATCCAAATTAGGTCAGACTTGTGCCATTCGAAATAATATTCAGAGGGCTACTACAGGACCAAATTTTAGATATTGAAGATCCAAAATCACAAAGATAATTCAGTTTCAATATCGAGCTCCTCAAAAGCAAGAAAAGAGTGTGTATTGTTTTTTCAAATTGCATAAATCTTGTTTGAAAAATCAGTTTGAAGTGATTCCGGGGGAATATTAAAGAATATATATAAGTATTGGGTTCTAAATTCCCCCTAAAAATAATTCAACACCCATTAATCCCTCAGAATACTCTACTATGACTCATGAAGATGAAGAAGTGAAACATCATATATCAAAATTACAAGAGCAAGTGCACCAAATTTTTCTCTCGCAAAGAGAAACAAAAAATGAAATGGAATTTTTGAAGAAAGGCATGGAAGCTAAGATGGGTGGTTTGAAGAAGGGCATAGAAGCTAATATGGATGGTTTTAAAGGCATGGAAGCTAATATGGATGGTATGGAAGAAAAAATGGAAGGTTTGAAGGAGGACATGGAAGGTTTGAAGGAAGGTTTGACAAAGTTGATACAAGAAATGATTTCTAATGACGAAAGGATAGTAGAGGAAACTCATGATCAAAGAAATATAAATGTTCATTGTGATTACATAAAATTGAATATTGGTTGGAAGACCCACCATATTCCAAAGATCGATATGACAAAGATTGATGGCAAGGATCCTGTAACATGGATACTACAGATGGAGAAATATTTTGATCTCAATAATGTGCAAAACACACCGAAGGTACGCATTTCAACTTTATCTTTAGAACGAAATACATTTGTATGGTATCGATGGCTTTGCTCTCGTAAAAAAATTGTCACTTGGTTAATTTTTATGAAGGAAAAGATAGCACATTATGAGGATACAAAGAGCAACACCTTCTTTAGCCAATTGATAAATCTTAAACAAAAGGGTTCAGTGGTGGAGCACAGTTAGGACTTCCAAAAATTGAATATAAGGGTAACTGATATTCCAGAGGAACACATGATTGATTTCTTCATAGGCACTTTAAAGGATAAAATCCAACATGAGGTTCACCTTTGGGAACCTGATTAATTGGAGAATGCATTCAGGTTGGCAAGAAAAAATGAATGTAAAACTATGGCGACAAGGAAACCTACCACTCACATCTATAAATATGGAAGTGTTTCTACTCCTAGACTTCCACAGCCTAAAGGTTGACACCACAACAATTGGAAGAAAAAAGAGCAAAAGGGCTTTGCTACAATTGTGATAGCAAATACACTAAAGGTCATAAGTGTGCTAAGAAGAAATTATTTTACATAGATTGTGAAGAGGAGGAAGAAAATTAACAAGAAACTTCAAAAGAAGAGGATATACACCATGAACCAACCTAGAGAAAGAATAAATGAGTCTGACCATATCGTGTAATGTATTGATAGGAAGTACCACTCCTCAAACTCTTAGGCTAAAAGGACATATCAAGAAGAAAAAGGTAATAGTGTTGATTGATTTGGGTAGTACCCATAATTTTATTCATTGTAAGGTAGCCAAGGAATTGAAATTATTCCTATACCCAACACCTGAATGTCAAGTGATGGTTGCAAATTGAGGAACTATAAATTTCTCTAGAAAATGCCATAATATCAAGCTAACCATGGGGGAATAATTATTGAATATTCCAATGCTTTCCATTGCAATGGGAGGTGTTGATGTTGTACCAAGAGTACAATGGTTACAATCTTTGGGGATGGTAGCTTTTAATTTTCAAGAACTCTTCTTGAAAAAAAATTTGGAAGGAAAGGAATTTGAATTAAGGGGTATTGCAGGGAAGCTGAGAAAGATAATAAGATCTAACGTCATGACAAAGCTTCTGAAGAAAGAACAATGGGGCGTAATTGCAAAATTATTCTCACTAGAAGTTCCAACATCAAAATCATCTATTTCTCTAGATATCCAAAAAGTCTTGGAAAATCATTCCAAGTTGTTTGAAACTCCAAAAGGAATCCCACCTATTCGTAATCATGATCATGCTATTCATTTGATTCCAGGAAGTGTTCCTCCAAACATCAGACGTTACAGATATCCTTATGTCCAAAAGAGCGAAATTGAACGTATGATTGAAAAAATGTTAGAGGCTATTATAATTCAACCTACTCAAAGTTATTTCTCTGCTCCAGTAGTATTGGTTCATAAGAAGGATGGATCATGGCACATGTGTCTAGATTATAGGGAGATCAATAAACTCACTATTATATATAAATTTCCCATTCTCGTGATTGATGAATTATTGGATGAATTACATGGAGAAATTTATTTTACCAAGTTGGATCTTCATTCAAGATATCATAAAATTAGAATGAAGCCTGAAGATATTCCAAAAATAGCATTTTGAACTCATGAGGGTAATTATGAATTTTTGGTCATGCCTTTTGGCCTTACCAATGCACCTTCTACATTTCAAGGGTTGATGAATTCCATTTTTCAAACCCTTCCTTAGAAAATTTGTGTTAGTATGATATACTAATCTATAGTAAGTCTTGGGCAGATCATGTTCAACATGTTGACATGGTGCTCAAACTATTGTTGGAGAAAAAATTATATGCAAAAACCTCCAAATGTTTCTTTGGATTACAAGAGGTGGAATATCTAGGTCATATTGTATCTCATGAGGGTATTAAGATAGACCCTAACAAAATTAAAGCCATTAAGGAATGGAAAGTCCCCACAACCATAAATAAGTTGCGAGGATTTATCGGGTTAACAGGGTATTATAGCAATTTTTTCAATAATTATAGGAGAATACCAACACCTCTAACAACATTATTGAAGAAAGATGCATTTTAATTGAATATAGAAGCAACTAAGGCCTTTGAACATCTTAAAGAGGCAATGTGCCTAGCACCAGTCTTAGCTACACCAAACTTCACAAAACCTTTATTGTGGAATGTGATGCCTCAGGAAATGGAATTGGAGTTGTTTTAATGCAAGAAGGAAGACCCATTTCTTTTGAAAGTCATCGAATAAAAGGAAAGTATTTAAAGAAATATATCTATGAGAAGGAAATGTTGGAAACACTACATGCACTAAAGAAATGACGACCTTACCTAATGGGAAGACACTTCAAGGTAAAAACTGATCATGATAGTCTTAAAAACTTTTTGGAGCAAAGACTATCTTCAAAAGAGCAGCAAAAATGGGTCACAAAGATGTTGGGTTATGACTTTGAAATCATCTACAAAAAATGGAAGCTAAATGTTGTTTCATATGCACTCTCAAGAAAGGATGAAGAGATGGAAGCATTTCTTTGTGCCATTTCTATTATCCAACCAGATTGGATAACTGAAGCAAGGGATGAATGGAAGAAGGACGAAGAAGTGTGGACACTCATTCAAAAGTTGCAGCAAGATCCTAGTACATCTAATATATTTAATTGGAAAAATGATTCCTTATGGTACAAATATTGTTTATATATTTGTAAGAATTCCCAACTAAAAAAAAATATTCTTTTGGAATAACACACTTCTCCTTTAGGAGGACACTCAGGCTTTTTAAAAACTTACCACAGGGTGAAGAAAGAATTTTTTGGGATGGCCTTAAATATGATATTCAAAAGTTTGTGGCAGAATTTTTGGTTTGCCAGCAAAATAAAGTTGAGACAATTAAGACCTCAGGTCTTATATAGCCTTTATCCATTCCAAGTCAACGTTGGGAGGATATTTCAATGGATTTTATCACAGGTTTACCTATGTCTGAGGGAGAAAGTGTCATCATGGTGGTAGTTGATAGACTTACCAAGTATGCACACTTTTGTGCATTATCTCATCCATTTAAAGCAAGTACAATTTCTACTACATTTATGGAAATACTTGAAAAGCTACATGGAAACCCAAAGATTATTGTAAGCGATAGAGATCACATTTTTACTGGAAATTTTTGGATGGAATTATTTTCTTGTTTGGGTACTCAGCTAGCTCATAGCTCATCTTATCATCCTCAATCCAATGGGAAATATGAGATAGTGAACAAATGTTTGGAAGGATATATTCGTTGTTTTGTATCTGATAAACAAACACAATGGGTCAAGTGGTTACCTTTGGCTGAATGGTGATATAACACTTCCTTCCATACTGCGGCAAAAATGACCCCCTATATGGCACTCTATGGATATCATCCACCGTCCATCACATCATCTTTAAGAGAAAATTCTAAGGTTCAAGCAGTGGAAGATCACATCAAGCATCAACAACAAGTTCTCCAACTCTTAAAGGATAACCTAAATTTGGCACAAAATAGAATGAAACAACAGGAAAATCAACATTGCATCGAGAGAAATTTTGATGTAGAAGACTAGGTATTTTTACGGCTACAACCATACAAAGAAATGTCCCTCAAGCAAGCTAAGAAGGATAATAAATTATCACCAAAGTACTATGGTCCTTACAAGGTGTTTTAAAATATTGGTACTATGGCATACAAATTGGAGCTTCCTGCTTCGTCTCGAGTGCACCCAATTTTCCATGTTTCATGCTTAAAGAAGGTTATAAGTGACAAAATTCTAGTTCAAACAATATTTCTAGAACTTGATGAGGAAGGAAAAATCATAATGGAACCTAAATCAGTAACGAAAACAAGAACTTGACAACTATGAAATCGATCAATTTCAGAGTATCTCATCAAGTGGAAGAACTGACCCACTGAAGATTCGACATGGGAGGTTGAGAATTATATACATAAGCATCCAGAGATACTCAAGTGTTGAGGACAACACTTTTTTGAAGGAGAGGGGCATGTTAGGTCCCTATATTACTAGTGTAGCCCCTTATTGTTAGTAGTGTAGCCCCCTTATTATTATTTTTGTACCCCTGTAGCCCCCATATTGTTATTATTGTGCCCCATAAACCACACTATTGTTATTATTGTGCCCCATAAACCCCACTATTGTTATTGTTGTGCCCTTACATTATTATTGTTAGATCGGCAAGGATTATATTGTGACCCCATGGACTCCTATATATAGAAAGGAGGTTTTGTCATTTGAATCATCTAAGAATTGTTCATTTATGTAATGTAAAGGAGGTTTCCCCCTCGAAGTGGCTTATTTATAAGGCGTAGAGATCTCTTTTCTTCTATTTTTGGAGCTAGTTTCATAACAAATTAGCTTAGAAACTAGGTAGTGTTAATTTTATTATTTTATTTCGCAAATTACACAGTTTAAGTAGGAAGAAAGTAATTGGCCTTAAATCCATCCATGTTCTTCGAACAAATCATTTATTGATAATTATACAGAACATGTAGCTTAATTAGTCAAGAGTAAGTGGCCCATGATATCCTCACATCTTGTACTAATTCAAATTTTCTCAATTTTTTCATTAGATTAGTTCAATTTTGCATTAAGATTTGGGACTAGCATCAACTTATCAACAAAGAAAGCAAGTAATATCTACCACCCTTTCACCTCTCGGAGAGTCTGGGTACACATATGAAATATTTCCTAAGACAATTTGAGCTACCATCTCCCTCTAGTGCAAATGTAGTCTAACTAGGCAAGGTGTAAGTTGCCCATAATCTGCACATCATTTAAATTTTTGGAAGGGAAAATCACACATAGGTTGATTAGTAAAGGATTATAAAGGATCATCACACATCCACATCTCATAACACTTATGATTGTTCACTCCAAAGCACACACGAAGCATCGGTAAGCATTGGACCATAAGGCACCCAGTGTTTTTAGACCTTTTTTCTCTTCTTATATTTGTTGCACCAAAACACACCCTAAAGAAAAAATTATACGCTCTCAAAATAACCATTAAGTGAACTCATTAAATTATCCCCACAGGTGACACAGAAGAAATTAGAATTCAGGTTAAGACAATTGGGGGTAGGCATCCAATAAGCCAACGTGGTCATAATACATTTTGAAACATAGATGTTGAAATTTTAGGGAGCTTCAAACCTGTCTATTCGCCCACAAAACAAATACTCGAGCATTACAAAGATCCATTTCAGAGGGGGTTAAGCTTAGGCCCAGTGCATGTGGTACTCTTAAGGGCTACCTAACCCATCTAGTACTCGGTACTGGTAACCAATTACCAAGAATCTCAAGACTTGAATGCTCACGTGGGATGATGGTACTTTAGTAGCCAAAAATAGGGCATCCTTCCCTATAGGTGATGACATAGGCAACACTCGATCCTCATACCATTACCTTGGTCAATTCTTTTGCTGCTAGAAGGCGTCATCAGTTCTTTCGAGATGTTGGCCCTAGTACCCATCAGAATATATCTTCACAAGACCCAGTTACATTGAGAGTGTAAGGACGATTAGGTCTATATAGGCTTTTGGTATCATATTGAAAACAAACAAAACCCTCATTTTTTTCTTGATTGATCACAAAGTGTAAAGTGAAAGAGAAAAATCACCTTTTCATTTTTTTCTTTTTTTATGCATGTAATTATATTTTTTCCTTGATAGGAATCATCCTACCTCCAAAATCACAAAAAGGTCACACTAATCGACATCATAGAGGACCCAATAGGACCCCGTCGATCTAGGTGTTTCTTAAACCTCCCCTCATTGAAGTGAGGAGTTTCTGGACTCCCGCCATTCAAGCGTAGAGGATGTCATGATGTTGTTGTTATCATAACATCCTTTATTTGGGAATATTTGATTGGAAACCTCCAAGGGTCACCAACTACAACACAATTGGAAACCCCAACAGGGCCACCACACTCAACTCCTCCTATGACCCCTCGAGGTTAAAGGGTAGCTACCCCTCCAAGGAGTTAGTAGAATATCCATTAGGGTATGCCACATGATAACATTCCCCAGGAACCTTCCCTAAACGAGCACATTCAAATACTTGTTTCTCAACAGAGTATGATGGTGGTCAATTCACAATTACCCTTCTTAGCATCAATAAATCTCCCATATGTGATGAATTTAACAAATGAACCCATTGCACATGGCCTTAATTTTTCCCCCATGCCCACGAAGCTCCCTTCTGATGTACCAAAATTTGAAGGGAACCAAGCGGAAGACCCCAGAAATCTTATAATGGCTTTCCACCTGTGGTGTTCATCCAATAGTATCATTAATGATACCATTCGACTAGGACTATTTCAATGCACCCTCACAGGGCTTGCGACGAAATGGTATGTCGAGCAGTATTCTGCATCGCATGGAACCTTTAGCCCCCTTAATACTACATTCCTCACATATTTCCAACTCCCCATTCACCATGACTTGGGAATGGAACTTTTGACACATTTCATAAAAACAGTAGCCATTCATATATTAGACCCTCTCCATGAATGGCAGAGACGTCATAGTTTCTGCAAATCCAACCTCGATGACAAAGTTTTGTTGGACTTATTTTTTAAAACTCTCACTATATGGATTTCAAAATACGTGGCCACACAAAAACCTACTTCAAAGGAAGACGCCATTAGCAAAGCCCAACAACTTGAACTCATTTAAACCCAATCAAGATATATTTACAATGTCCTGCCAAGTGCCCCACGCCTGCAAACTTATAGAGAAGTACCAGGTGCGTCCAACACCACTAACGGTTTTATAGGGTCCTTAGCCAAATTTCAACCAAGCAGAAGTTATCAATACCCAGGATACTCTTACAATTCTACTCAGAACATATCAGAACCTGGGTACCACAAAAGTAGCTTGCACCTCTACAGAATGTGACGAATAGTGTGATGCAATATCGTCAACATCAAGGAGGTTCATATCCTCCCCTACAGGGGAACTAGTACTCAGCTAGGAATGTTGATACAAGAGAGCCACCCCAACAACCATACATCAATGAAGGACAGAGGAACCAATACTCCCCTTTTCCTGCGCAGAATTCACCACCGACACAAAACAATACACCCGTGAATCTTGTGCAACCATCATAGTCTCAGCAATGACAATCTTATGATTATGAGAATAGCAATAATCCTCCAAACATTGCAAATAATAAGCCAAGGAATAAGAAAAATGGAGATCCTATACAGGGAAGCAGTAGTCAACAACGCCCCCTGAGGTCTCAGGCTGGGGGCAACCCCAACCGAAATCAAAACCAGGACCCAAGTAATAACTCCCAAGGGAAAAAAAAGAGACCCAGTCTAAGGAAAAATCACTCTTGTTCCATATGTGGTGAGTATGGACATTACACTCACCAATATCCCAAACTCCCCAAATTGAAAAAACTTCAGGGTAACCAAGAACAAGGGGGGCCTACCCAACAACCTGTGGTAATGCAGGAACCTTTCCCCCGCCAAGGAGTGGTTAATACCCAACAAAAACAACCACCCCAAAATGAGACCGGATGGAACAACCACAAAATCTACATGTCTAGAGAAGAATTTTTCTTCCAAACACAATAGGAACTATGAAACTCCCCTAGATGCCAACCCATCAGGTACATGTAAGAGTGCACCTACCACATCGTTAGCTATCTCCAAAGTACCTATTGAGACCCTTCCAATAATGTTCAAAGGACCAACCAAGCACGCGGGACACCATTCCAAATATACTCATATCTATAGTATAGTGGATGACTTGGCTCAATCTATAGCATCCATCTTAGCATTATAAGTCCTGAAATCATTCCTAACATAACAAAAGGCCTTAATTTTCACCCTAGGCATAATCTACCCCTCTGATTCCCACTTAATGGTTTTTGACCTGGACAAGTCAAGCCCTCTGCTTCCTACTCTAGTCACTTCATAATATCACCATACACTAATGCATTGTGGATGAAGGAGAATCCATGTGCATCATGTCCAAATCAGTTTGGAAAAAGTTGGGATCACCTGAATTGAAACCATATGACATCATGCTTAGAGCATACGACGAGCGCCCATAAGCCCCCATTGGTCTTTATCAAAATGTCCCAATGAAACTATTCAACAAAACAGTTCTTATAGACATTGAATTCTTAGACGCACAACTACACTATAATTTAATCCTCGGACGGAGTTATGTGTACACTATGACCGTGATTGCATCCTCTGTTTTTAGGTGATAATGTTCCCTCACAAATATCACATCATCACCATCGACCAACTCACATACTACAATAATAAACCCATGACTGCTCTAGATGTTGTACTACCACATAACCGCTCACGAGGTATACAGAATTTGGCCCGGGATAATTAAAACCATCACCTATCCTTGGCTCATTCCTAGGAGATCCCCCTATTGTACCAGGGGAAGCCCCCGAAAGTACGGAGGCACCAGTGTGCATGATGAGCTCATCAAACACAAAAAGTAGCCCAAAAGCATAAACCAGTAGTACGGATGTCGAAGCCACGGGTACAACATTCCTAACATATGCTATTTCACAGACCCCATTTTTGTATCCCCCACCCAGTTTTGTATCAAAACAGGTCATGGAAACTATGACATTGCCAAATATGTCTTTTGAAATACCAGTGTGGTATTTGGTCCCTCCAACCATGCTAGAAAGTGCAGGCATTACCTCTACAGGTATGATCCCTATTGCCCCCAAGAGGTCGTAGTAGTTAAATAAACATTTGTAGTTTCACCAACTGGCACTACCAAGAGGAATAAAAATAAATTAAAAAAGGTCGAAACCCCCAAGTTACCTAGGGAATTACAACCTTGTGCATTATGCAATATTGTAGGCCATCCTACTAACATTTAACCAGAATTAGACGAATTAACACCTCTTCTACATACCAAAATAAATGTCATGACCTCAGATACCTGAAAAAAGGAATACCTCACGAACAACCAAGGGAAATAATTACGCACCAATCATGTGCGCGCCATATGCAACCATTATGGCCATTACACCCATCATTTCCTAGCGATGCCTCAATATAGGGATGCATTGCAAGCCCTAGAAGAATCCAATATTGAGGGACCCTCTGTAGAATCCATAAAAATGACAGCGGACGAGTCCAAAACTATATTGTATGTATGAGAAGAACCTACTTCAGGCTCATACTCGTCCAACCCAACGGTTCAAAGAAGGAAAACAAAGGTAGCACCACATATCCTATTTTGTGCATTGTGCGATGAACCTAATCACTTGATCATACAGTGCCCTGAATTAAGGCCTTTCAACCATCGGTACCCAATACCACACGTTTCCCAAAGAAATTTATTGCGACACAGAAGACACACGTGTCACATTTTTCGGAGCAACCATCACATGTGTCGTTGTACCAACCTCCATCGTCTCTGATCAATGTTCGATTTCATGCGACGTTTCATTGTTGAAAATCCTAATTTATCAAACTCGGACAAAGCAACACTACAACTCAACAGACTAAAGCAAAAAGGACCATATTATATATATTGGAGGAGAGACAGTCACCAGAGTAACCACCTCTCCCCCATAACCATCCTCAGCTTCAAGGCCAGCTTTTCTCATTATGTGACGAACTTGATCATTTAATCGCGTAATGTGCAGCTCTAGAGTTGTTTCAAAGATGGTACCCAGTTAACCTGGTGTACTTCATAGGGATACGACCCAATAAATATTCTTACTTTATATGCCAAGATAACCACCATCTCTTTCATTTTCCCTATTTTAACCAAATTTTTGTAGCATTAGATTCAGTATGCTTGGCCATTTACAACCTTCTTGAATTAGATAAATCAGATTCAGGGTCTGTAGAAAGTTCCACAACCCAGGAGAATGAAGTGACTAGGTTCATTATCTAAGTATTGAAGAGAGGCATCCACCAAAAGGACATATTATCACCCCCAAAACCCCCATACACCCAGCCCCAACCTGTGTATTGTGTGATGAATGTGACCATTTAATCACTCAGTGCCCAGATTTAGTATCATTCGAAAATGATACCCAATCACCCCCGTGGTCCAAAGGGATAAGGAAAACATAAGAGCGTCGGTATTTTATAATATTCAAATATAACCCAACCATGATTCAGATGCCCCTATGTCCCTCGATTTAGATCATTTAGGTAGACATCATGCATCTCGTTCGTCACCAATAATCTGGCGTGATGCAGTCTGAGTTACCACAATATATCAGATAGAAGCCGATAACAATGAGGCCTACCCCCCCCATTATCACCAAGCACTTCCACTTAAGACTAGAAGGCTACAACCCCTCATCCCAACGAGGTAAGCAAAAAAGAAAACATATCATGTGCCTTATGTGATAAAAATGACCACAAGGTGTAATCAATGTCGAGAGACGTAACAAGTTCACGTCGACATTCTTCGCATGGTCACACTCATACCTTACATTCACATCTCTAATAAAAGAAAAGATCAAGCACGTTTTTATTTCTTAATTTTCTCGCATTTTTCACCCACTGAAGATGAATTTCCATTACCTTCCAAGGTTAAGAGCGGCTAGATCAGCGTTAGAATAAAAACTCCCACAGGAGCCAATTCATACAAGATCTAAGACTAGGAGATGGCAGAAACGAAGAAATACACATTCTCATAACCATCTCCCATGATAATACTCTAATATGATGAGTAGTATTGGATCCCGTACAATATACTCAATGAGTGCATTTACTCCATGCAACATTTGCACGAGCCATGATCATGATACATAGAAATTCCCTATGTTGCGAACATTATGGCACCTCTAAATCCATAAAATTATTCACATAAAAGAAGATACATGCACCCTTCGTACACCACCAAGAGAGCATGAATCCGCTATCGCTAAAAACAAACAAACATCACATAAATTATTTTTCCATGTAATGTTTACAACACACAACACCATATAAGATTCATCTCATCATGCATGGGAACCATGACTCGTGTTGTCTACTCATAATTCCTTGAGTGCTTCGAGACCGGCTGAGAACTACCCACACAGCTGATAGTAATTTCCTTTGATGGTGCAAACCCACTGCCTCCACCCTCGTCAACCTCATCTGGTTCCATGACATCAACCATATGAGTCACTATTCATGTATTTCAACCAACATTTTTAGAGCTCGAAAACCAATCATCACTGCCTCGCACAAAACAATTACCCCTTAGACATTTTGTTTCACTCACGAGGAGGATATATTAGAGCCATGAAGAAACCAGTATTTCCCCATTGACGCTATAATGCATCACCCTTTCATTTTTTCTGACCGTAAAAAGCGTTCGTGCCTAGCATCAATAAAACCTAGGATATTTATACCATTGAATCCAAATAATTCCTTCCAGTCGGAAAGGTGACATAAGTTGGTTCATGAAACCTATCCCATCACCCAATGTGTTTGAGTAAGGAAATATGTAGAAGTATTTCTCCAACCATTAAGGTGAATATCTCCGAAAAAACCAAGAAAATTCGAAGAAATATTACTAGGGGCAACATGCTCCCATTATGAGGTAGCCGTGTATACAAACTTATTACAATATATTATAGGGATATCTTAGTTGTGGGATTATTTAGATATGTCGGGGTTAATCTCACCATCATGGAGCATCACATCGACACTTGGGCCCTGATGTATCACATGTACGCAAAAAACAACATCAACTACACACATCCAAAGTTGAAGCGATCAAATAATATAGACAAGCTTCAAAAAGTTGGATTCATCTACCCACTTGCTTACACATATCGGGTTTCTAACCTCGTACCCGTCATTGTTAAAAAACATGTAGCACCATTTGAGTCTATAGCGATTTTTGAGATTTAAAATAAAGCTTGTCCCAAAGAAAATACCCCACTCATTCCATTGACCAAGTCATTGATTTTTACACCGGTCACAAGGCCTTGTCCTTCATGGATGGATTCCCGAGGTACGTTTACCAAATTTAGATCCAAGCATATGGATCGAATAATACAACATTCACCACCCCCTTGGGGCACATTTTCATATCGAGGTTATGCCATTTGGTCTTAAAAACGTTACTGGAGCCACCTTTCAGATGGGCCATGAACTATATCTTCCATGACCTAACTCATCTTATCTTAACCTACTTGGATGACCTCACGAAAGACGATATAAGAAACTTGAGTTCACCATCTCGGAGGATTTACGTTTGAGTATTATTCCAACGTACCAACACTACAACCTACGCGCTTGAACCCTCTCAAGTGTGTTTTCTACATTAATGCAAGTATACTATTAGGACTCATAGTATCCCAACAAGGAATCGTAGATTGACCCCCTCAAGGGTCCAGGACAATCAAAGAGGTGCCACCACTCAAAATGCTAAGAAACTTCTAAAGTCTATAGGGAAAATCCAACTTCTTACGACGCTTTGTTCTCGATCATGCCACTTACGTGTGGCTTCCATGCTCGGCTCCATAGGAAAATTTCATTATTCGGAGTGGGATTAGATCAAAGCTCAAATTCATTTGAGGGAATGAAATATGCCTTGTATTCAGCTCCCTTGATCACCCCACTCAATTACTACAAGGACTATACCTTTATACGTATTAGCATTAGATACAACCATAGTTGGGTTGTTAGTCCAGAATGGACTTGAAAACAAAGAGAAAATATATTTATTACATTAGCAAGAACCTAGTTGGCCCTGCTTTTAGGTATGAGCTAGAATAAAAAACTACCCTAGTCATAGTAAATGTAGTAAAAAATCTTTGTCATTACATCATCCTAAGGACTACAATAGTCAAAACAACTATCAACCCCATGTGATATTTTCTAACCCGTTGTATGATGAACCATAAGAAAAATGATGGATAGTTATATTGCAGGAAAACCACCTATAGTTCAGCTCCCCCAAGAGAAATAAAGCACTAATCCTAGCCGAATTCATCACTGATATCCCAAGTGTGACCCAAGGATCCTCAGTTAATGACTCATTACCCGATGAACATTTTTTCTTAGTGACGACCGAGGACCCTTGGTATGACGACATTCTTATGTTTCTATGAGCCCAAAAGTTCAAACATAATCTCACCCGTTACGACCGAAAGTGGATACGCCATCAGGCCCCCTAATACCTTCTCATGGGGGACGTCCTTTATTGAAGAGGTGTTGACACCATTTTACGTAAATTCCTCACTCGCGACCAACTTGAGTAGGCCCTAAATGACTACCATTGTGGGGCTTGTGGCAACCATCTCTCTAGGATGGCCACCACCCAAAAATTATTATGTATTGGTTATTTTTAGCCCACCCTATTCCCACGATTGCATACTGAAGTAGTAAAAAGGTGAAAAAAAATCCAACGCTTTGATCACAGGCAGAAGTGCACTCTTCGCTTCCCCTGCACCCAGTCATTGTAGCAAGCCCCTTTTTCAAATGGGGCATTGACTTTATGACTTGCAACCCTACATCATCTGGAAACCACAAATACATCATAGTAGTTGTCTACTATTTCACCAAATGGGCAGAAGCTATGCCTACATATGATAACGTCGTAGAAACCGTAGCTTGGTTTCTCTTCAACCATGTTATCAAATGGTTCAGTGTACCTAAGGATTTAGTTTTCGACCATGAAAAGAATTAAGAGAATGAAATATTCCAGGAGCTATCCCATCACCTTTGGTTCACACATGAGTTTTCGTCACCATACTACCCCCAGTCCAATGACCAAGTAGAAGTTTTCAACAAAGTACTCAAAACAATGTTATAGCGAAAGGTAAACAACCATAAAACCAATTAGCACCATATGTTGTTTTCAGCCTTATGGGAATACTGCACAATGGTCAAATCCTCAACATGGTTCACACCTTTCCATTTGGTATACCAAGTGGAGGTCATGCTTCCCATTTAACGTGAAATCCCCAATTTACACGCAGCCCTCAAACTCCTCACTGATACTCAGCCTCTAGAAAAATGGTTGCTACAATTAGAGCTCGTCGACGAAACTCAACAATAATCTCTCCAACATAATGAGGCTCACAAGAAAATACTAAAGGAATCATTCGACTGAAACATCACCACTCGCTCATTTTCCTAGGGGGGCTAGTCCTCCGCTACGATGTGGGAAAATAAGCCTTAGGACACAGGAAGTTAGAAACATTATGGAAGGATCCTTACATCATCAAAAATTATCTCCTCAAAGGAGCATACATTTTTTGTGAGCCTGACAGTACATGCCTATCAAATCCCATCAATGGGCTCTACCTCAAGAAATTCCACCCATAAGGCGAGAACCCCAACACCCTAGAGATAAAATGAATGTAACATAATTTTTTATGATGATCACAATCATCATGGACTTGTTATAAAAAAAACACTCTTGTTTCACAGATGGATCGTCTGCCCATCTACTATTTTGGATTTCTTGATGGAGCCTCATGATGGTCACAAAATTTAGCCGCAGTCGCCTTGGTAATATACTCTCCTGACCGGCCACCATTTCTCACCAATGGAGTGTGTATCAAGTCAGCTACAAATAATCAAGGAGAATATGATGCATTAATCGAGCTATTGAGCAATGCCTCCAACTACGTCATTAGCCGCCTACATGTCTTTCTTGATTCCCAATTAGTGGTATCACAGCTAAACCAAGTATTTTAAATATGGGATTCACACCTATTTAGGAAGTACTTTCATGCATGACAGTTATTCTGCCACTTTGATCACATTACATTTACACATATACCAAGAGATCAAAATCAGGTAGTTGATCGCATAACTAAGCATATCCTAGACTAGAATGCATCTCGTATAAACCATCATTCATAAAAAAACAAAATCATAAGCATAACGTTCATCATAAGTACATAACATCAATCATAAACATATAAAACATATAAAAATAGCCATAGACACATCATAAGAGCTGCCAAAAATACATCTCTCTTATATACATCAAAAAGTATGCGTCCCAGTATACAAAAACAAGCCACTAATTATCCCATCAGTAAAAAAATATATATATCATCAACACATGGAATCATCCTCATAATGGGTGTTTTCCCTAATCAAACAAAATATCTAGCATTAAGCCCTGTCTGGTGGGTCCTCCGGACCCACATGAGCACTTGGTGCTAGTATAGGAGCAGCAGTTGTGACACCAAGTGTTGCTCTGTGCAAAGTCGAGCAATGCGCCCTCTCCTGGGCTATCATCGTCTCCAACCATATGACGTCTAGGTCATCAAATCCCCTAGTTGGTAAACCCTTAGTCAAAAACTCTATCCAACTCAATGAATCTTCCAAGTCCACAACACAAGCATCTGTCGCGTTGGCCCAAGCCTGAGCAACCCCCAGTCGACCCTCAACATCAACAACTAGAGCCTCTACTAAAAATACTCAAATATCAGCAGCATCCAACAACTCCTCGACTACACCCACCCATGCCTCGGTTTCCTCAGCACACGCCAAAAGGGCAGCATCCCAACCAACAATTGCAGCACTGCTACCCTCCTTTGAGGGACCTTCGGCATTGACCTCGCCCCCAATATGGGCCTAACCCGCCCCAAGTGGATCCCTCCTCCTAGGTTGGTGGCCTAACAAGTGAGTAGTAGGATGCCCTGCTAACATATATATATATACAAAAATAGAACCCTTGAAATGCAGAACACATAAAAGGTCATGCCTGTCAGACCCCATGCATAGTCAGGAGGGAGACCCATGTCCGAATCCCCCCATAAGTCAATCCCTGAATATGGAAACTCAAGTAATACATGTGGGTTTGACTCAAACCACACCTCGATTGTCACATCCTAGTACCGGCCTGCCTCTCCCCCACCACCACAGGGCATCATAGGTTCCCATTAGCACATTCGAGGATCCCTCAAAGGACCTAGAGGCACTGCCAAAAAGGGTCATAACATCACAACCTGCTCATACATAATACTGAAGAGAATGCTCACATTTGTGAATTTATTGTGAGCACCCCTTTATGCTTTGGCTAGCTAAGTGACCATACTTTGATATACATAGCAGGCCCAATAAAAAAAGTGACCAACGTGGACTCGTTGCAGCACCGCAATCTGCGAATTGGACACTCGGTGGGTTTTCGTCGACCCAGATAGGAAAACTATCATCGCCAAAGTAGCTCGCTCAGCCAAATCCCTAATAGAGATCGCGTGGATTCAGCCTTAGGTGATAGGGTTAGGATTGCAATGCCCCTCATTCTCAGCCTAGCGATGGATGTTCACTCCCCCAGGAGGGAGTGGATAAGGAAGTGCCTCCCCCTGAGGTAAGAGACCCGTCACAAAATAGACATATGTCTCGGGCTAGATCACTACATCTCTCTGGCACCTGACCATAACACATCGTCGCCTATTCCAGCATCAGACTAAGTAGCGCAGGAACCCATCCTGAGATCTTAGTATGTTTTTCTCCAGGAACTTCAGGAAACCATACCGAGTGAGTATCTCTTGAATAGGGGGGTTTGGGGTCACTACAGCACGGATATCAGGCTAGTCCCACTCTCGCCACAACATCCTGCCACCAAGGAAAACACCCAAAATTCATTTTTTTAACAAAAACCATAAAATTTATTTAAAAAATGACTTCGCCACGCTTTTCAAAAACATTTGTGCTCTTACTACATGCCTATACCAAACATAGGCGCGCAACACAACGTGCTAAAGGTTCACCACCTATTGGCTTGAGGGATCTTGACCCAAGTTCGGAGGTTAAGGTTTGCCAACAAACCCCTATACTACTGGCCCTTTCGACAATGACCTGCTTTCGCAGGCCAAGGTCTCACCTCAAGTAGTATGGGTGGGTTCTGGAACCAGGTTTCCGCGCCATGAGAGAGAGTAGGTAATGAAATAGATCGGTAGTTTCAATTATCATATCTACACAAAAGTAGGCTATTCGCAGGGTTCTTTAGCACATAACTGTAACACTACTATCAGATCTAATCATTATATTCACATCCACGTGCGTATCACCAAATATCAGCACAGAACACTATAATCGCAGCAATTAATAGATCGCAGATACTTATACCAGAAACATAGATATTTTCATAGCTTATGGTAATAAAACAGACACATACGTGGCTTAGTCAGATAGCACAGGTTCGCATCAACATTAAACACAGTAGATCCAGATAACATAAGATATTCTAACAATGCTCCGCATATATTAATATTAGAACCCACTTACAATCCCAAAGTACCTCCTACACACACAACCAGCAGGGTCCACACACAGCAGGATTGAGGATCTCCTCACACACAACTAGTAAAAGTCCTTACCCAACAACCCAAAACATATCTAGCAGTCTGTATGTAGCATCAATATTAATTCTTGCCTACCTTAAGACTCAAAATTTTCATCTATTTATAACAACTAAGCCTACCCTTTACCTTGGTCCGAAAACCGTGGTTTGCGGACTCTAGGTCTACCCTTGACCCATTACAATGCATTCGAGTCTTTGACCCACCCCAAAACCCCTGCGCTAGACTAATTAATACCAAAAATATAAAAAATTGTACAAAATTCACAGCTTTAGGGGACCCTGTTCCAACACCACCCACGGGCCCTGGATGCAAAAGGAAATTTTTACACGGGGACCACGTACCGCCCATAAATGGGCATAAAATCCATAAAAAATCACATTTCTACAGACCAATCACACATGAAAAAGACAAAAATAAAAATCAGGACGTTTTATCTCCTACCTCACACTGACAGTGCGAATCCTAGGTACTCGGACTGATCACAACGACAAGAAAAGCTCAAGAAAGTAGATATGCTCTGACCACAGACCCTCAAAAATCACAAATTATTTAAAAATGGCCCATATTGGCCTATATATTTCCCTTTTTCCATTTTCAGCAGCCCATAACTAGAGCTCAGAGTACCCAATCATAAAGCAAAACACAGTGATCAGCACTTCATCATGTTCAATCCGAGCCCCATAAATCCATGTTTCAGAAAAAGTCATTTTCAAGCCGAATGCCCACCATATTTCCGTTCAATTATGCCTTCTCTTATCACTTCAAAATTCAAGTTATTTCAAAAATATTTGTATGAAAAATATTCTTTACTTGGAGTATTGGTTGCAGGTATCACAAACACGCCAAATCACCATATGTCCCAGCACAAAAGTACAAGAGTAGGTATCATTCTACCCTCAACATAATAGGCTTCCCTAAAAAGCTTTGCATATCCTGACATCATTTCTTCAGAATAATAAAACCATAGGTTCCATTCACCCAACCATGTTTATCATCACCCCATATTACACATGATAAACACCCTTCCAGTTCGGTGGAGCCTCACCATCCATGGCATCCATCACTCATGTAGACTGCACACCAAAGTCTAGAGACGTGGCCATAAACTTCAGCTCGGGAACCACTTCATTTTTTTACACCCATCATCAAACATCAAGTCAAGTTTTACCCATTGCATGTTAAAATCCCTTTCCCGGGCTATTATTCTATACAAAGTGGATCAACAGAAAACGCATCACCCTGTGTCACATTTGGCCTATCACAACCTCATAAGCATAGCCCATCTGCGAAATTTCATCCGCCTCATCACCCTCGCACTTAGACCAACCAATGGGGCCCCCACCCTCAGCAAAACACACTCTTCACATCATCGTGCAGGATTATTCATGTTAATGGGGCACCCATCTCTGTACTTGTACATTAAAACCACTTTCATATTCCTTTGGAAAGTGTATAAAGAATTTTTTAGGAGGAGACTCCCACCCATCTAGTTAAATTTTTTACCTAGCAGCAATCCCTAATCACCCTTGGTCGTAGTTATGGATTCTTTACCACACCCAACCATGACAGTCACAGCAAGCATACACCCACCATGGATGCCATACCGTCCCTAGGGATTTTCCCATCAGAAATTGTTATGAATGTCGCCACTTTCATTTACAACTCTGACCTCGGGACACTTAACCAACATCATCATTTATATCCATCTCTCTTCATCATGTCTTGTTAACCTATCACATTATATCCTACTACATCAAAAAATCTAGTCTCTTGCATCAGTACTTGTTTTGATCGGCTAATGATTCCTTCTTGTCAACTTCAACAACCACTTTACGGGAAAGAGGTACTACCTTGGATGAGTCCTCACCATAATAGGGGAAACCTTAGATGGCACAATGGGAATTAAAATTTCCCATTGATGTCATAGATCCTCTTGGCATTCGACATCAACACAAGTTTTCATGTCAAGGATGGTATTGTACTTCAAAATTTTTGCACTCTGTCAGAATTCTTCAAAGACCCATATATCACTAGGCATATCTTTCAGCCATTCTTACATGAGAAGGTCCCCAACAGTCAAAGACCCATGCATCCACTGATCACTTTCTCTAAATGTGCCATGCATATGGGTACCACATTCAGCCTTTTTTGTCCAAAGAAAAATCTCCCCTAAGGGAGTGTTACACAATATTTTTTCACTATCCCTGCAATCCCCAACTCATACATTGGAGGATCATTTCTACGACCAATAAGCAGTGTCATGCCTTGCAAATATCATCCTTGCATCCCTTTTGATGAAAGTAACATTATTCTTGTTGACATTTCCCTCAGCAGAGCTGTAAAAATCCCTATTTTTGCCTTCGCGTAAGTAGCCAGTTACACCCTCGCGTCGACCAAGAAATTTAACACTAAGCCTACGCTAGTTGGTGCTCTGTGCCAGTTAGACACCCACACCAAGCTGTTTATGGAATGTTTTTTAAAAATAGAGGTGGATGTTCCATTCCAACCACCTCGAGGATGAGTCATTGGGAGTGGTTGAACTGAAACAACCATGGACTCCTTCCTTTAGTTAGTAGTTTCCACCTCCTTTGGAACTCTCCTAAAGGATAGGACACCCACCCACCTTTGTAGGGATCCCAACCTCCTCCTTTTCCTCTATAAAAGAAACTATCTCTCTTAGTACAAGCTAGCTGAACTGGGAGAATTATATGTACTATAGATGAGCTACTAGAGAGGATAGAATAAGAAGGAATTACGTTGAGAAGCTTGATTCCATGACTTCTAAGAGAGCTTGAGTCCATGCCTTCGTCTCGTCCCAATTACCTGACGAACATTTGAGACACGTTTCACCTGAACCCTGTTGGAGGAGACTGCGATGTCAAAGCATTGGTTGTACTATTCCTTCTATTCATTTATATACATGACTACTGTTTGGTTCCACTATTGTGTTATAATGTTTATTTGATGTGATATGTTTATCCCCCTTTGACTAGCTAATAGTTGTGAATGAAACTATTCTGTGATATGTTGTTCTTGTTCTTTGTCCTATGTGCAGGTATCTAAGCGCGACACCGAACGGATTGTGATTTTCCAAGGCAGGAGCGAGAGGTCACTACTCTTTCTGCAATGACGATAGCATTGGATCCAAGGTAGGTCAATCTACTGTTTCTTTTGTTCATTCATTAACTAGGAAGCAACACTTTAGCGTGTCCTTTTGTTACTAGACTCACCCTAGGGATAGAGGGATCGTCTCTGTCTGCAGAGAGGATTTACCTTCATAATAAATTGGTGACTCCACTGGGGAATCACTGCGAGTTTGTCGTTTCAGCTTTTTGGGTTGACTTCGGTCATTGACTTTCTTGTCTTTCTTTTCCATGTTTGTTCCTATGTTTTTCATCAATTACAATATTTTAGTTTTTTCTTGAAGTGGTGAGTCTGGTCTTGGTTGGAAGAAATTCTTTTCTTTTTCCTTTTTAGGAATTGGCGCTTTTATTTTTCTGACAGTAGCACCGATTGGCGCTAGTTGTCAGTTAGCAACCCGCGCCAATTTTCCATTGGTGCCAGTTGTCAGTGAGAAAGTCACACCAGTTGGCGCTAGTTTCATCCACAAAAGTCATGCCAATTTCAGGGTGTGTGAAAAATTAAGGTTTTTTCCCTAAGTCCTTCACCAGTGTGTCTTGCCCTTTCAGTCTTTTTCTTTGTATGATTTACACGTTCTCCCATTTACTTGTTCACTTGTGAGAATAGATCACATTGCTTATGTTCAGCTCAAAATTCTTCTTTTTATGGTTGCTTGATGTGAAAGGGAATGAATGCCTTGTTTTGAGCCCATGCTTTGGAATTCCTCTTTGTGCTTGAACTCTTATGTCTTGTAGCCTTTTGAGGAGTTTTGTTACAAAGTGTACAGAACAATGATTGCATTCTTAGTGTTTGTTTGCATCTCTTTTGCATTCATCCTTGCATTAAGAAAATTTGCATTCATTTAGTTGTCATCTCATAGTTTTCTTTTCGTTAAATGCATTAGATCACATTGCATTGAAAAGTCTTTTTTGAGATCCATCATTGAAATTAGATTACATTGTTTAATGATTGAAATTAAATTAAATTAGATTACATTGAGTGAATTCTCTTTCGTTAAAATCATGCATTAAGTAGATTCTCATTTCATTGAAAAATGCATTGAGTTCATTCTTATTCTTTTAAAAGAAAAAGGAAATTGTGCATAGATTACAATTGCATGGTTTTCAAAAAAGAGGATTTTGCATAGATTACATTGCATAATTCGCATCGTTGAATGTTTTAGATTACTTTTGGATAGTAAAAGTCATCTAGTTAGGGAAAATTTTTGGTTGCAGTATTATTTTTTGTTGCATCTTTGTTTGAAACTCTTCCCTTAACTAGATAGCATTCATTGAATTAAAAGATTTATTTTCTCATATAGCTGCGTATAGGAGATTGTCAGATGACATTCAATAGGGCCTTGAAACTGAGACATAATCCAATATCAACTTTAAAATTTATTCAATCAACCTAAGGCAACATTGAAACCTAACGCAACATTTAGAGGTCTAGGCTAGTGATGTGTTCCGGTGTCACTAAACCTAGTAGCTTTCGTTCACCATCTGGCAGTAGACAACGTTAGTACGAACTTGTGCTCCCCGTACCATCGAGTATATAAAGGGAGACCCCCCTAGGTTGCAATCCTTATATCCATAGGAATCTGAGTCTGCCGCCCTGTAACAATGATACACCAAACACAGCATTCGGGGAGACTACCTGCACGTACATCAAGTCCTTGGTCATTTCTCTTTCATTTGATCACCAAGGTGTATATGGTAGTTCAAGGAAACTTGGTACACCCTCTTGCTTAGATATCCTGAGTAGTCATTTTGATATTTTCGTGACTCTCTAAAAGTGAAAATATCATCGAGCGCTTGTCCTTTCATGCTCGTTACAACTTGAAAGTGATAGAGTCACCTTTTTCCTATTTCTCGACTCTTAAAATATGAAATGGCAGAGTTTTGCTTCAATGTCTTAAAAGATTAACTGCCCATGAAATATTCCCAGTTAAAGTTATCTTCCTTAGTGTTTTGTTTTAAATTTGTTTCCAATGGCAACGTTTTCAGGATTTACCAACCAAGGAATCCCCTCTTAAGGGAATCCTGGTCCTTTTCCTGCTTTTGGGAATGTTGGTGCTCCTTATATGGCAACATTGTCCCTGCCTGGGTTAACTGTTGGGTTGCCTATTTAGTTATTCTCGACCTCTGTGGTCTTGAGTGTTCCGTCCACAATACAATCATCCCCTCTGCTTGAATAACATCATGTTTATTCTAAGCTGGACCTCTCCCCTTCTTCACCTATTTCTTCATCCTCATCCTCTACTTTGCCTGGTGAAAGCCTGGACTCTAGTAACTAGGTGGCTAAGAAGAATAAGAAGAAGACGAAGATGAATAAGTCAGATAAGTGAGAGGCTAATGATGCAGCTATTGTTCCTAAGTCACCTTCCCTTGATAAACCACCCAACCTTCCATGGAAAGTCAAATTACCTTGCATGTTTTGCAAAGGAAACCATCTTCTTCTAGATTGCCCTAGTATTCCCAAGGTACTTAAAGTATGGTCCGACGACTGTCCCGCATTCCCTTTAGCTTCTAGAAGTCATGTTGGTGGCACATATTTGACTTGTATTGATAAGACTCGTAATAAATAGGGTAAGATTACCAATCCCTATAATTTGTGTGAAGGGAATCATCCCATACACCTTTTTCCATACATGGATGAAGCCAAGAAAGTCTTGGACAACCCTAATATTTCTGTGCCCTGCCTTCTGGTTGGTTACCAGAAGATTTATTTGAGTCCTCCGCTATTTGATTCAACAATCAGTCAAGATTCATCATTGGTCGATCCCGCTCCCCCAGAAATTCAAAATCATGAATCCATTCTTGACCAACCATTGGTCATGGAATTGGTTGATCTGACCCCGCCTATGGTTCATCAGGTATTTTCAATTAAGATTGGATCTCATCCCTCTCACGTTCTTCTTGTTTCTTCATATTCCTCAGACTTGGAGAAAGATCCTCCTGTCCCTGTGACTCAAGAACTTGCTCTTCCTGCTCTCATGTCTAAGGTCTAGGAGGATGTTCCTCTTGCTCCCGTAACACTAGGGGATGACCATCTCAGTTCAATGGTACCCCCTCCAAATAGTTTGGTCGCTTCTTTTGATTGGAGTTGATTTGCAGGATACCGCCTTCCTTCTTATGTTCCTTTTGAGATCACGGTACGGGACTTCAATATGGTCATAACTAGCACAATTATATATGAAGGAACATCTGTTAGTATTCTGTCTTCAACTACTTGGCAAGCTTTGGGTTCTCCACTGCTTGTTCCTGTTACTCAAAATCTGTTGGCATTCAACAGAGGAACCAGTCAACCGTTAGGGATCCTTCTGAAGTTTCTTGTTACTTTGGGAGGGAAAACCATCTATATAGACGTGATGGTTGTTCCAGGCCCCTTGGATTTCAATTTATTCTTGGGCCGCGACTATGCTTATGCCATAGGAGCGCTTGTCTCTTCCCTCTTTCATGTGATTTATTTTCCACATGAAGGTCGGATCGTGACCATTGATCAGTTGTCATTCTTTGGTCCTGATGTGGCAACTGGCCCGCCATCGTCTCTTTCAAGTATTTATCTGCTGGTTGTATCTTCCCTGCTGTAGGTTAATTATGTGGCTTCCCGTCCCATGCCCGCATTCAGTGATAGTGCCATTGTGCATTATGTGCTGGGGGCATTGGGTCTTGATTTCTGAGATGTTGTTCTCCCATCAGATGAGAACCTCTTGGATTCCATGACTTCTTATTAAACATGATGAGTTGTTGTCGGAGCATAGTTCGTTTTCTTGTGTCAAGCTCCTTAAAAAATGAAACAAGCTTGTCGGAGCAGAGTTTGTTTTCTTGTGTCAAGATCCTTAAAAAATGAAACAATCTCTTTGGAGCACATTTCGTTTTCTTGTGTCAAGCTCCCTAAAAAATGAAACAAGCTTGTCGGAGTAGATTTTGTTTTCTTGTGTCAAGCTCCTTTAAAAATGAAACAAGCTCTTCAGAGCAGAGTTCGTTTTCTTGTGTCAAGCTCCTTAAAAAATGAAACAAGCTCTTCCGAGGATAGTTCTTATAATGTGTCAACCTCGTTAAAAAAATGAAACACGTTCCCATTCAATTTGAGTCTTTGATACAATCTCGTAAAATCCCAGTCGAGTCTTTCTCTTGATCTCGTAATTTCAACCCTCACTCCATCTGCCTTTCATATGGACTGAAACTTGGGGGGTATGTACCTCGAATCGAGTCACCATGTTGGGGGCATGCCCATTTTTCAAGAATAGTTTATCTTTGTTTCAAGCTTGTGTAAAAATGAAACCAATTTTCAAGCATAGTTTGTTTCCGTTTCAAGCTTGTGTAAAAATGAAACTAGTTTCAAGCATAGTTTTCTACAAAGTTTCAAGCTTGTGTAAAAATGAAACCGCCTCCAAGCAGAGTTTCCCATGATTTAAAGCTTGTGTAAAAATGAAACCATTCTTATTTTATCTCTTGTGATTTCCATTTTATCAGCTTGTTTTTCCAGATGAGCCTTAGTTTTCTCATTCCACCGTCACCATCTACTTGGCCGATCATACGCCTTCACTTGGTTGTTTAACCCGTTCCTGAGGAACCGCTGCAATGAGTGGTCTTATTAGCTAGCCTCTTAACCTTTACTAGTTCTTAGCAGCTCCACCATCACCGGAACCAGTTGCTACCCTTAATACCACTCATTCCTCTAGGTGGAGTCATCTTTCAGCTCTTTTCTAACTCTCTAATATTGAATATATTGCTGAGATTCTTGTCATTTTGAACTCGTTAAATGGCTGCAAAACGATATCTACCCAGTATACGTTTCCCCATTTTTTCGGGTTGGGATGGATTATTTACGAAAAAGGAATACCTTAGCCTATCACGACTAAGAGGTTCTCTCAGACATAGTTTTCTACCTTTTCGGATCTGTGAGACTACCTACGAAAAGGGATTGCTGGAGTTTTCTTTTCTACCTTCTTTTCAAACTCTATAAACATGAAAAGATGTCAACTTCTCCCTTTTTCAAACTCGTTAAACCCTGATGACATTAGACTTCGTCACCATGTTGTTACTCGAGTTCCTCCTTCAAGGGCTCGTAAAATGTACTAGGTTGGATTTGTCTGAAGGAAAAACTTACAATGCAAGCATATGCTATCCCCTTCAAGATTTTTTTAAAAAATAATTGGGGTACTTTTCAGAAATGGTGGGGGGAAATGGAACCAAGTTTTAGTTATGTTGGCAGTATGTCGCTCTTGAATATGGCACTTGTCTACATTCGTGTCAGGTTAGGGACATCTCATTTCGTCATTTTCGCCTCCATGGGTTTGGGTAATCTCTTTTGACCTCTCATCTACTCTTTGCAACATCATCATGACCTCATTTCCTTTGATGTCGAATACTACCAAATCTAATGTCATGTTGCTGATATGTTCAAGAGAAGTTTGCCTTTGTAGTTTTCAACCTTCCTCTGATTTCCTATTGGTCCTGATTCACTTTCATCATGTTACTCTGTCTCGTGTCGATGATGTGGGAAACGTTATGGCCCTCCTTCGACCAGGTCACTTACTGTCAACTTCAGCTCATTATCCAGGAATTTGATCTCTAGACTCCCTTCTGGTACCTTAGACCCTGCATGCCTCAATGACAGGTTTTTCACATTCGACGTAAGGTTCACATCATTAGCCTTCAATCAAGTGATTCTGCGGATGTTCGACGTCAGATCATTGTTCACATTCCGTGGATTGTACCTTTTTTACCTTGAGGGCCATCGTCATCATTGGTGGTTTCTCTCGTGTCTGTTAATTTCTTTCATCATTGGCTGGTAATTAGACGATTTTCCTGCATGTTCAACTTTAGCTCATATATTTGCATGCTCGAAATTGTACTTGTTCGGGTCGAGATGGAGAGCAAGACCCTGGGTTTTGTCTAATGAAATCTAGGCTGTGGATTATTGTGGGTTATCATGACTTATTGCATGAATCTTTTGATTGGATGGCTACGACCATACCTGAGTCTATTTATTGATCCTTATTGTTGGATGGCTGAGTCCATACCTCGGATCTTCATTTTTATATGCTCTATTATGGATGGTTGCACCCATGCCACATGATTCATGTATCATAGGTATCAGTTGTATTTTTAATTGCAGGTATTTTGACAGCGGTGTTTGGTTCGAACACGTTCTCATAAAGCATTTCACCCCTCCCTCTACCTCGGACTTCATGCTTTAGGGGGCATCTATTACACAGCATTTTGTCACTGTCCCTGCAATCCCCAACATCTACATTGGAGGGTCATTTATGTGACCAATAAGTAGTGTCATGCCTTGCAAATATCATCCTTGCATCCCTTTTGATGAAAGTAACATTCTTCTTGTTGACATTTCCCTCAGCAGAGCTGTAAAAATCCCTATTTTTGCCTTGGCGCGAGTAGCCAGTTACACCCTCGCGCCGACCAGGAAATTTAACACAGAACCCACGCTAGTTGGTGCTTTGTGATAGTTAGACACCTGTGCCAAGCTGTTTATGGAATTTTTTTAAAAATAGAGGCAGAGGTTCCATTCCAACCACCTCGAGGATGAGTCATTGGGAGTGGTTGAACTGAAACAACCATGGAATCCTTCCTTTAGTTAGTAGTTTCCACCTCCCTTGGAACTCTCCTAAAGTATAGGACTCTTTCCCACCTTTTTAGGGATCCCAACCTCTTCCTTTCCCTCTATAAAAGAAACTCTCTCTCTTAGTAGAAGCTAGTTGAACTGGGAGAATTATACATACTAGAGCTGAGATACTAGAGAGGATAGAATAAGAAGGAATTACGTTGAGGAATCTTGATTCCATGACTTCTAAGAGAGCTTGAGTCCATGCCTTCGTCCTATCCCAATTCCCTGATGAACATTTGAGACGCGCTTCACCTGAACCCCGCTGGAGGAGACTACAATGTCAAAGCATCAATTTTACTCTTCCTTATATTAATTTATATACATGATTACTGTTTGGTTCCACTATTGTGTCATGATGTTTATTTGATGCAATATGTTCAGCCCTCTTTGAATGGCTAATAGTTGTGAGTGAAACTATTCTGTCGTATGTTGTTCTTGTTCTTTGTCCTATGTGCAGGTATCTGAGCGCGACAGTGAATGGATTGTGATTTTCCAAGGCATGAGCGAGAGACCACTACTCTTTCTGCAATGACAACAATGTTGGATCCAAGGTGTGTCAATATACCGTGTCTTTTGTTCATTCATTAACTAGGAAGAAACACTTTAGCGTGTCCTTTTGTTACTAGACCCACCCTAGGGCTAGAGGGATCGTCTCTGTCCGCAGAGAGGATTTACCTTCATAACAGGGAATCAATAACTGTCGTCATCAACCAGCAGTAAGTCACCAACTACAAAATGTGACATGAAAGAACCAATATCTATCAAATTAGCATAACTAGTCAAACATCAAGAGCATGGGACATGCTCAGCTCATAGAAATATTGCTTATTTTATCTCTTAAAGGTTTCCTATAGAGCATGGTGTATTTTTTTACCTAAGAAAATGGGTCTCCCAACTCAGTTCCAAAGCAAGTTACTCTCTCTCTCTCTCTCTCTCTCTCGCTCTCAAAAGGCTCACATAGAAAATAAAACGTAATGTATTTTAGCTATACAGTGCTTCTTAGACCTCATATATTAGGGGGAAACTGTTACCACCAGAAAATCGTAAAGGAAAAATACATTAAAAAGTTCAAGTGGAAGGTATAGAAAAAGATTTTCAGGGAAGGAATACATTAGGAAAGGCTAAAAATTTAATCTTTCCTAAGGTTTAGATGAAAATTAAGGGACAATTCACAAGCATCAAAGGAATTTTGTGCACCGCGCAGCTATTCCTTTGATAGCCGCATGGTCCTAAAGATGGTGAAATGCCACCATCCAGGAACACTTGGCACGCTTGGTTAGGATGATTCCCCACCTAGTATTTTCAAGGGCAGCCAAATTTGAGCCACCATGAGGATTAAGTGCAGCCCACAAAGGAATCCCTCCTCCACTCTTGAGTCACTATCAATCTTTGGCCAAGAGAAGGAGGAGAAATTTAAAAAATGTATATATAAACCAACCTTTGAAAGAAGAAATCAAGACACATTGTTATGTTGGCCAAATTTCTTCATAGCAAACCAGCTTGCATAATCCAGTAGCAGAGGGATTGGAAGGACTCATATGTTGGCTAACCAACATCTCAGCAGAAGAGAGAGAGGTCCACCATTTGATCTTGATCTACCATCCTTTGAGAGAGAGAAGATACACTTGTAGGAAATCGAAGGAAGGACACCTCCTTGTTTTTGGTTATGAGCTCCATAGCTCAAAGGACCATCTTCAAGTTTTTAGCATTGTATCTTTTTTCACCACTAGCACCTAATAAATGTAGAATTATCCACTTGTGTTATTAGTGTGTTTGCTCCATCGAGCTTCTGTATTTTTCATCTTGTGTTTTGTTTTCTTCTTAGCGTTGTATGCTTAGTTTCCCCTCAAACTTAGTCTACATTATGTCAAATTTGTTCCACTAATAGTAGACAATCATTTTGTTTTTTTGTGACCTTGTGCAAGTAGCATCCATCTTGTTTAAGAAGTGTATTTTTTACACCCTTGCGCCAAATGCACTACCACAGAGAGCTTGTTGTAAATATATATACATGAAGAATAACCTGGAAATGGTTGCCATCATTGAAATGAAAACTATCATACATGTCTTATACTTGGCTTGTGATTAAGTGTATTTGAGGTCCATTCTTATTGTTTTTGTTGCTATTCAAACCTTATTTTAAATCAAGTGTAGAAGTTCCTTTTCATATATATTTTCTTTGTTTTTCATTATGAGAAATTCACTCTAATAACAAAACCTCTCAATATCAAGACTAACAAAGTAATCCCATATATTATTATCAAATATATATATTAATTAGAGGAAATTATTGCTAACAAATTTAAATCCTTAGAAGATGAGATTCATACACAGATAAACAACATTATATTAGAGTTTGATATTTAGTTATAGATAATTGAGGATAGATTACAAATAATGGAAAAAAAATCCAAGAAAAGAGATAATAACCCAAGAAATAGAGGTTGAATAAGATTATAATATAAGAAACAAGATTAAAGAAATAGAAGAAAATATAAGTAACAATTTCGCCCTAAATAGTTTGGAAATTAAACTAGATATAGAAACCATGAAAGAGGATATAAATAATATAATTACATTGCATCATAAGTGTGACAAAAGAGCTTTGAACCTCATAAATTTTGGTATAAAAGAGAAGAAATATGAGTACATGTGAGCAATAGTAAAATACAAACTAAAAAATAAGTCACAAATTGAAACAACTTACCTCATATAATTAAAGAGGTTGGAAAAAAAATCAAACATAAATATAGGTTAATTCATGTTAAGGTAATATCTAATGACCATAAATATGGCATACTCAGTAAATCTCCATGCTTACAAGGGGCAGGAATATTTATAAATGAAGACATCATTCCAAAGACCAAGTTTAATTAAGAAAGGAAGTTTAAAAGTTAAAAGAAGTTAGGAAGGAAGGAAAATGGGAAATAATTAGAAATTAAAAATTTACTATTAGTGATGGAGACCAAAATGAAAATAATAAATAGGAATTTGGGGCAACCCAAATCCTCTCTTGGAATTTCCATGGATTTTGATGGAGTGAAGGTTTAATGTAAAGTTAGATCCTCAATGAAATTGATATTATTTGTCTAGTTGAAACTTGGAAGCATGAAGAATTTAAGGTCCCTAACATAGAAGTATTTTTCTTGTTGTCAAAATGGAACAAGAAATATCACCAGAGAGGGGTTAGAGACATAGATTATTACATAATAATGAGCATTTATCCTACCATTCAGCTTCATAAGAGATACCCTTTCAATAAGTACAATTGGATATAGATTTCAAACGTTAATGTTATGTGTGTGTATATATATATATATATATATATATATATATATATATATATATATATATATCAAAATATGTTATGTCATGCCTATTAATCATATCTTATATAAGAGAACAATCTAGATAAAAAAAATTCCCTCTAATAGCTTAGAGAAAGATATTTATAGTATGAGAAATGAAGTTAATATCATCTTGCTAGGAGGCTCCAACGCTAGAATTACAACCAATTAAGCTATTTTTTGAGAAATGGTTCCAACCCTAATTATTTATGGCTATATAAGGAACTTGTTTTAACTGATAGATGCAAATAAAAATCGAAATCCCTAATTGAAATTTTTCTTAGTACCAAGCTATTCAAGCTCTATAGTCCCTAGGATCTTATAATTTGCAATGGTCTACTTAAGTTACCAAAATCCAACTAAGTGACTTGCATCCATGGGCTAGGAAGTAGTAGCATGGCTTATTAGATATTTGATATCTTCGTATGCAACCAAATAGTAAATTTTGAACGTTTAAATAATCATGAACCCATATGATCATAGACCTTTAACAATAACTCTAAAATTTTCCATGCATAAAAGCCCCATTGAAGAAAATTATAATAAAAAAAGGTGCCCACTTTTTCGACCTTATAAACCTCCCTGCATATTACAAGGCAACATTGAAGACCTTTATCGCAATTTTATGACAACCATTTCTAATTCCATTGATAATTTCTCTATCGAGGTGTTATGTAAAAATAAAAATAGAACAACGAACCCTTGGCATGATAATGAGTGAAAATTTGTTAGTAAATCCTTTAGGGATTCTTCTAATGAGTCTTTAAAACTTGTTAAGATAAATATGTACAAAGCCCTAATTAAAAGGAAAGAAAATTTGTTATATAAATAGAAAGCAAGAATAAAGATTGTACCTAATTAAGAAATTTTGGAGGAAACTTTAAACTCATAAAATAAAGAAAGTAATATGATTCCCTTGAAGGACTAAAATCCCCATCATAAAATATTTTTCAATACCTTAACATTATGGATATCATTGCAAATTTTATACAAAGGATGAAGTTTTTATATACATGAAATAGGGTTTGGGGTTAAGCAGCTTACAAATGAGAAAGATAATAACATAAAAGGCTAGCAAGTTGAAATATTAAAAGTTAGAAGGCATATCCTCATCCCTTGTACATACAAAATTTATTCAATTTAACAATCAATCAAGGCCTCCCTAATTCTTTATAAAAACCATAATTGTAGCTATTTCTAAAAGTGGGGATAAAAATAATCCCTCTAATCATAATGACTTAACCAATTTGTATGGAATTCTTTTGGAAAAGTAGATTAGTATATGGCTAAAAATACATGGAAAAAGAGTTAAAGGCTAGGTTGTGTTTTGGCCCGAACCAATTCCTCAAGGTCTCGCACAAAACAATTCCCCCTTAGATATATTGTTTCACTTTGATGGGGATATATTAGAGGCCATGACGGAGCCAGATTGTCTGTGGGACGCAATACATCACCGCTTGTTTTTTCTTCTAAAAAAAAGTGTTTGTGCCTAGCAGCACAAAAACCTAGTATATTTACGCCATTGAATCCAAAGACTTCCTTCCATCAGGAAAGGTAGATTGGTTCAAGAAACCTATCCCAGTACTCGATGCATTTGAGGAAGGAAATATGTCAAATATTTCACCAAACATTAAGGTGAATATCTCGAAAAAACCAGGCAAAACCGAAGAAATATTGTTGGGGGCAGCATGCTCCCCAGATGAGGTAGCCGTGTATACAAACCTATTACAAGAGTATATGGATATCTTAGCTTGGGATTATTCAGAAATTCCAAGGTTAAGCCCCACCAACATGGTGCATCACATTGACACTTGGCTTGATGTATCACCCATCAGCAAAAAAAACATCAATTACACCCATCCAAAGCAGAAGCGAAAAGCTTCACAAATCTAGATTCATCTACCCAATCACTTACAATTCTTTGGTTTCTAACCATGTACCCATCATTAAAAAACAGGGCACCATTCAAGTCCATAGCGATTTTTGAGATTTAAAGAAAGCTTGTCCCAAAGACAAATACCCCACTCATTCCATTAACCAAGTCATTGATGCTTACACCATTCATGAGGCCTTGTCCTTCATGGATGGATTCTTGAGGTACAACCAAATTCAGATTTGGCATATGGATCGAAATAATACAACATTCACCACCCCTTCGAGCATATTTTCATATCAAGTTATTCCATTTGGTATTAAAAACGTTGGAGCCACCTTTCAGTGGGCCATGAACTGTACCTTCCATGACCTGGCTCATCTTATCTTAGCCTACTTGGATGACCTCACAGTACGATATAAGAAATGTGTTGACCATCTGGAGGATTTATGTTTAGTATTTCAACGCTATCGACACTAAAACCTACGCTTGAACTCTTTCAAGTGTGTCTTTTGCATTAGTGCAAGCAAACTGTTAGGACTCACAATATCCCAACAAGGAATCAGAGTTGACCCCCTCAAGGTCCAGACAATCAAAGAGGTACCACCACCCAAAACGATAAAGCAACTTCAAAATCTGTAGGGAAAATCAAACTTCTTACGATGCTTTGTCCCCGACTATGCCACCTGTGCGCGGGGCTTCCTGCGCCTGCTCCATAGGCACATCTCGTTCAGGTGGGATGATCAAGCTCAAAATTCATTTGAGGCAATGAAAGACGCCTTGTATTCAGCCCCCTTGATCACCCCACTCAATTACGACAAGGACTATACCTTATACATATCACCATCAGATACAACCATAGCTGGGTTGTTAGTCCAGAATGGACTTGAAAACAAAGAGAAAATAGTTTATTACATTAGCAAGAACCTATTTGGCCCTGCTTTTAGGTATGAGTGCTTTGAGGTATGAGCTAGAAGAAAAAACTACCCTAGCCCTATTACATGCAGTACAAAAGATTTGGCATTACATCATCCTAAGGACTACAATAATCACAGCAACTATCAACCCCATTTGAGATTTGCTAACCCGTCGTATGATGAACCATAAGTACGCCTTATGGATAGTTATACTACAGGAATTTGACCTACATTTTAGCTCCCCCGAGAGAAAGAAAGCAGTAATCCTAGCCAAATTCATCACTGATAGGCTAAGTGCGACCCAAGGATCCCTATTTAATGACTCATTATCCGATGAAAATTTATTCTTAGTGACGTTCGAGGACCCTTGGTACGCAGACGTCCTTCTGTTTTTGTGAACCAAAAATTTCAAACCGCAGCTCAACCGTGACGACAGAAGGTGCATATGCCACCAGGCCCTCTAATACCTTCTCATGGGGGACATCCTTTATCAAAGATGTGTTGACACCATTTTACATCGATTCCTCATGCACGACCAAGATGAGCAGGCCCTAAATGACTGCCATAGTGGGGCTTGCGGCAGACATTTCTCAGGGATGGCCCGCGCTATTCTTACGTGTTAGTCATTTTCAGCCCACCCTATTACACGATTACATACAAGCATTCAAAAGCTATGAATGATTCCAATGCTTCACTCACAAGGCAAGAGCGCCTCCTGCTCCTCTACACCTAGTTATTGTAGCAAGCCCCTTTTGGAAATGGGGCATCGAATTTATGACTTGCAACCCTACGTCATCTCAAAACCACAAATACATCATAGTAGTCGTGGAATATTTCACTAAATTAGTAGAATCCATGTCCACATATGATAACACCGCATAAGCTATCGCTCAATTTCCCTTCAACCATGTCATCATATGGTTCATTATACCTAATGAGTTAGTTTCTAACCATGGAAAGCATTTTGAGAATGAAATATTCTAGGAGCTATCCCATTACCTTGGGTTCATGCACGAGTTTGCGTCACCATACTAGCCAAGTCCAACGATCGGGTAGAAGCTATTAAAAAAGTACTCAAAACAATTTTACAACATATGGTAAACAACCATAAAACCAATTGGCACCATATGGTGTTTTCAGCCTTATGGGAATAGATTTGTTGAGCGATGCCTCCAACCAGGGCATTAGTTGCCTACATGTATTTCTTGATTCCAAATTATTGGTATCGTAGTTAAACCAAGCCTTTCAAATACGAGATTCAAACCTATTTAAGAATTACTTACATGCACGACAGTTATTCCGCCACTTTGATCACATTACATTTACACATATATCAAGAGATCAAAATCAGGTAGTCGATAGCATAACTAAACATATCCTAGACCGGAATGCATCTCGTATAAACCATCATCCATAAAAAACAAAATCATAAGCATAACAACCATCATAAATACATAACATCCATCATACACATATAAAAACATATAAAAATAACCATAGACACATCATAAGGGCGCAGAAAATACATCTCGCATATATACATCAAAAAATATGCATCCCAGTGTACAAAAACAAGTCACTGACTATCACGTCAGAAAAAAAAATATACATACCATCAACGTAGGTAAGCATCCTCATAATGGGTGCTTTCTCTGATCATGCAATGTCTTTAGGGCTGAGCCCCGCCCGGTGGGTCCTCCAGACCCACGCGAGCACCTAGTGCTCGTATAGGAGTAGCAACTACAACAACAAGTGCTGCTCGGCGCAAAGTCGGGCGATGCGCCCTCTCCCAGGACATCACTGTCTCCAAACATATTCCAGTGAGGTCATCGAATCCCCTGGTCGGTAAACCTTGAGTCAACCTCTCTAACTGACTCCATGAATCTGTGAAGTAAAAAACAAGAGCATCTATCGCCTCTACCTGAGCCTCAACAACCCCCATTCGACCCTCAACATCAGCTGCTCAGGCCTCTACTACTAACACTCGAATATTAGCAACAAACAAAAAATCCTCAACCAAGACCACCCATGCCTCGGCTGCCTTAGCATGTGCCAGGAGGGTAGCATCCCCACCTAGCAGCTGTTTGCTACCCTCCCATGAAGGACCTCCAGCACCGACCTTCCCCCTAATCTGGGTCTGACCTGCCCCAAGCGGATCCCTCCTCTTAGGCTGATGGCCTACCAAGCGAGCAATAGGACACCTTGCCAACCCCACATCTGAAAATGAAACCAAAAAACAATATCAGTGTCACCATCAAAGACATGTAGATATATATACAAAAATAGAAATCTTAAAATGCATAAAACATAAAAGATCATACTTATCGATCCCCATGCATAGCCAGGAGGGAGACCCATGTTCGGATCCGCCCAAAAGTTCATCCATGAATATAGGCCCCGAAGGAATACATGTGGGTTCAGCTCCCGGGCCACACCCACATTTGTCATGACCCTAGTACTGACTGCCTCTCCCATACCACGAGGCATCACAAGTTCCCATTGGCACATCCGAGGATCCCTCGGAGGACTTAGAGGGACCACCACAAAGGGTCATAACATCACAACCTGCTCATACATAATACCGCAGAGAATGCTCGCATATGCAAATTTCTTGTTTGGGCCACTTCCGCACAAATATCGAGCCAATCCCGCTCTATCCACAACATTGTGCCACCTAGAAAAACACCTAAAAGTCATTTTTTTAACAAAAACCATAAAATTTCTTTAAAAATTGACTTCCCCGTTCTTGTCAAAAAACTTTGCGATCTGACTGCATGCCTGTACCAAACATAGGTGTGCAGCACAGCGTGCTAAAGCTTCACCACCCATGGGCCCTTCGTGTAAAAGGAACCCTTTTCACAAGGACCGCGTCCTACCCAAAAATGGGCATATAATTCGTACAAATTCACATTTCTACGAACCACTCACACATGAAAATGACAAAAATAAAAAGTAGGATGATTTAGCTCCTACCTGACACTAACAACATGAATCCTAGGTGCTCAGGTTGACCACAATGGCAAGAAAAGCTCAGGAAAGTAGCTCTGCTCTGACCTCTAACCCTAAAAAAGCACAAACAATTTCAAAATGGGTCATATTGCCTTATATATAACTTTTTTTCCATTTTCAACAGCCCATAACTAGAGCTCAAAGTACCCAATCACAAAACTAAACACAGTGATCAGCACTTCATCATGTTCAATCTGGGCCCCATAAATCCAAGTTTCATAAAAAGTCATTTTCAAGCCCAAAGCCCACCATACTTCAGTTCAGGTACGCCCTCTCTTATCACTTCAAAATTCAATTTATTTAAAAAATAGTTGTATGAAAAATATTCTTTTACTTGGAGTATTGGTTGCAAGTATTACAAACATGCCAAATCACCATATGTCCCAGCCAACAAAAGTAAAAGACTAGGTATTGTTCTACCCTCAACATGATAAGCTTCCCTAAAACCCTTTTTCATATCCTGACATCATTTATTCAAAAAAATAAAAACATAGGTTACATTCACCCAACCATGTTTATCATCACCCTATATTGCACATGATAAACACCCTTGGAGGTCGGTAGAGCCTCACCATCCATGGCATCCATCACTCATGTAGACTGCATGCCAAAGTCTAGAGACATGGCCATAAACTTCGACCTAGGAACCACTTAATGTTCATACACCCATCATAAAAAATCAAGTCAATTTTTACCCATTTCATGTTAAAACCCCTTTCCTAGGATATTATTCTATACAAAGTGGATCAACAAAAAATGCAACACCGCGTGTCACATTTGACCTATCACACCCTCATAAGCATAGCCCATCTGTGAAATTTCATTTGCCTCATCACCTTTGCACTCAAACCAACCAATGGGGCCCCCACCCTTAGAAAAACGCACTCCTCAAATCATCGTGGAAGATTATTCATGTTAATGGGGCACTCGTCTCCGTGCTTGTACATCAAAATCACTTTCATATTCTTTTGGCAAGTGTACAAAGAATTTTTTTAGGAGAAGACTCCCACCCATCCATTTACATTTCTTACCAGGAAGTAGTCCCTAATCACCCTTGGCCATATTTGTGGATTATTTACCACACCCAACCATGAAAATCATAGCAAGCATACACCCACCCTAGATGTCCTACCGTCCCCAGGGGTTTCCCCTTCAGAAATTGTTATGAATGTCACCACTCGCATTTACAGCTCTGACCTAGGGCCACTTAACCACGATCATCAGTTATAGCCATCTCTCATCATCATGTCTTGTTAACCTATCATGTTTTATCCTACTACATCAAAAACCATGGTCCCTTGCATCAGTACTTGTTTTTATCAGTTGATGCTTCCTTCTTGTCGACTTCCACAACCACTTTACAGGAAGGAGGTAGTACATTGGATGAGTCCTCACCACAATAAGGGCATCCTTAGATGGCACAATGGGAATTAACATTGCTTATTGACGTCATCGATCCTCTTGACATTCGACATCAACACAAGTTTTCATGTCAAGGATGGTATCGTACTTTAAAACCATTGTCGCTTTGTTAGAATTCGTCGAAGACTGATATATCAGTAGGCATCTCTTTCAGCCATGCTTACACAAGAAGGTCCCCAACAGTAAAAGACCCATGCATCCACTGAGCAATTTCTCTAAATGTGCCATGCATGTGGGTACCACATTCAGCCTTTTTTGTTCAAAGAAAAAACGCCCCCGAGGGAGTCAGCGACTGTCGTCATCAACCAGTAGCAGGTAACCAACTACAAAATGTTACATGACAAAACCAGTATCTATCATATTAGCTTAACTAATCAAACATCACGAGCATGGGACATGCCCGACTCGTAGAAATATTTCTTATTTTATCTCTTACAGGTTTCCTACAGAGCATGGTGTCTTTTTTACTTAAGACAAGGGGTCTCCCAACTCAGTTCCAAAGAAAGTTACTCTCTCTCTCTCTCTCAAAATGATCACACAGAAAAAAAAACATAATGTATTTCGGTTATACAGTGCTTCCTAGACCTCATAAATTAGGGGGAAACTGTTAACACTAGAAAATCATATAGGAAAAAGACATTAAAAATGTCAAGCAGAAGGTACAGACAAATATTTTCAAGGAAGGAATACATTAGGAAAGGCTAAAAATTTATTTTTTCCTAAGGTTCAGGTGAAAATTAAGGTACAATGCACCAGCATCAAAGGAACTTTGCGCACCTTGTGGCTATTCCTTCGATAGTCGCGTGGTCCTGAAGATGGTGAAATTTCACCATCCGGGACCACTTGGCACACTTGGTTAGGATGATTCTCCACCTAGTATTGTCAAGGATAGTCGGATTTAAGCCACCTTTAGGATTAAGTGAAGCCCACAAATGAATCTCTCCTCCACTCTTGAGTCACTATCAATCTTGGGCCAAGAGAAGGAGGATAAATTCAAAAAATGTCTATATAAACCAACCTTTGGAAGAAGAAATGGAGACACATTGTTATGTTGTCCAAATTTCTTCATAACAAACCAGCTTGCATATTCAAGCAGTAGAGGGGTTGGAAGGATTCATATGTTGGCCAACCAACATCTCATTCCAAGAGAGAGAGGTCCACCATTTGAACTTGATCTAGAATTCTTTGAGAGAGGGAAGAGACACTTACAGGAACTCGAGGGAAGGATACCTCCTTGTTTTGGGTATCTAAAGGACCATCTTCTAGTGTTTAGCTTAGTATCTTTTTTCACCATGAGAATTCTTTACTTGTGTTATTAGGTTTTTTTCTCCATCGAGCTTTTGTATTTTACATCTTGTGTTTTGTTTCCTTCTTAGTGTTGTATGCTTAGTTTCCCCTCAAACTTATTTTACACTATGTCAATGTTGTTCCACTAATAGTAGACAATCATTTTCTTCTAGGACCTTGTGCAGGTTACAGCCAGCTTGCTAAAGAAGTTTATTCCGTACACCCTTGCACCAAATACACTACCACAGAAAGCTTGTTGTAAATATTTAGACATGAAAAATAACCTGGAAATTGTTTCCATCATTGAAATAAAAACTATCATACATGGCTTATACTTGGATTTTTATTAAGTATATTTGAGGTCCATTCTTATTGTTTTTGTTGTTATTCAAACCTTATTTTAAATCAAGTGCACAAGTTCATTTTCATATATAATTTATTTTTTTTGCATTATGAGAAATTCACTCTAATAACAAAACCTCTCAAAATCAGGACTAATAAAGTAATCCCATACATTATTTACAAATATATAGATTAATTAGAAAAAATAGATAGAAGAGAGAAGCCAAATTTTACACAAAATTAGAGGCAATGCTTGCTAATTAATTTAAATCCTTAGAAGATGAGATTCATACACATATAAACAAGAGTATATTAGAGTTTGATACTTATTTATAGATAATGGAGGATAGATTACAAAGAATGGAAAAACAAATCCAAGAAAAGAGATAATAACCCAAGAAAGAGGGGTTGAATAAGATTATAATATAAGAAATAAGATTAACGAACTACAAGAAAAGATAAGTAACAATTTGTCCCTAAATAGTTTGAAAAATAAACTAGATATCAAAACCATGAAAGAGGAGATAAATAAAATAATTACATTGCATCATAAGTGTAACAAAAGAGCTTTGAACCTCATAAATGTTGGTACAAAAAAGCAGAAAGATGAGGACATGTGAGCAATAGTAAAATTAAAACTAAAAAATAAATCACAAATTGAAACAACTTACCTCATATAATTAAAGAGGTTGGAAAAAAAATCACACATAAATATAGGTTAATTCATGTCAAGGGAAGATCTAATGACCATAAATATGGCATACTCAGTAAATATCCATGCTTAGAAGGGGTAGGAATATTTATAAATGAAGACATCATTCCAAAGTCCAAGTTGAATTAATAAAGGAATTTTAAAATGCAAAAGAAGTTAGGAAGGAAGGAAAATTGGAAATAATTAGAAATTAAAAATCTACTATCAGGGATGGAGACCAAAATGACAATGATAAATAGGAATTTGGGGCAATCCAAATCCTCTCTTGTAATTTCCATGGCTTTCAATGGTGTGAAGGTTTAATGTTAAGCTAGATCCTGAGTGAAATTGATATTATTTGTCTAATTGAAACTTGGAAGCATGAAGAATTCAAGGTCCCTAACATAGAAGTATTTTTCTTGTGGTCAACATGGAACAAGAAATATTACGAGAGAGGGGTTAGAGGCATAGATTATCACATAATAATGAGCATTTCTCCTACCACTCAGCTTCATAAGAGATACCCTTTCAATCAGTACAATTGGATAGAGAATTCAAACATTTATTTTATATATATCTATATCAAAATATGATATTTCATGCCTATTAATCCTATCTTATATAAGAGAACAATCTAGATAAAAAAATTCCTTCTAATAGCTTAGAGAAATATATTTATAGTATGAGAAATGAAGTTAATATCATCTTGCTACGAGGCTCCAATCCTAGACTTGCAACCAATTAAGCTATTTTTTAGAAATGGTTCCAAACCTAATTATTTATGGCTAGATAAGGAAATTCTTTGAAATGATAGATACAAATAAAACTCTAAATCCCTAATTAAAAATTTGTTTGGTACCAAGCTATTCAAGCTCTATTGTCACTGGGATCTTATAATTTGCAATGGTATACTTAAGTTACCGAAATCCAACTAAATGACTTGCATTCATGGGCTAGGAAGTAGTATCATGGATTATGAGATATTTGATATCTTCGTATGCAACCAAATAATAAATTTTGACCATTTAAATAATCATGAACTCAACTATGATCATAGACCTTTAACACTAACTCTAAAATTTTCCATGCATAAAAGCCCCATTGAAGAAAATTATAATAACAAAAGGTGCCCACTTTTTCACATTAATGGATTTAAATAGTGAATTAAACCTTCCATATTACAAGGAAACAATGAAGACCTTTATCATAATTTTATGACAACCCTTTATAATTCCATTAACAAGTTCTCTATCGATGTGTTACGTAAAAATAAAAATAAAACAACGAACCCTTGGAATGATAATGAGTGAAAATTTGTTAGTAAATCCTTTAGGGATGCTTCTAATGAGTCTTTAAAAATTATTAAGATAAATATGTACAAAGCCCTAATTAAAAGGAAAGAAAAGTTGCTATATAAATAGAAAGCAAGAATAAAGTTTGTACCTAAGTAAGAAATTTTGGAGAAATATTTAAACTCATAAAATAAAGAAAGTAATATGATTCCCTTGAAGGACTAAAATCCCCATCTTAAAATATTTTTGAATCCCTTAACATTATGGATATCATTGCAAAGTTTCTACAAATGATGAAGTTTTTATATACATGAAATAGGGTTTGGGGTTAAGTAGCTTGCAAATGAGAAAGATAAGAACATAAACGGCTAGCAAGTTGAAATATTAAAAGTTAGAGGGCATATCCTCATCCCTTGTACATACAAAATTTATTCAATTTAAACAATCAAGCAAGGCTTCCCTAAACCTTAAAAAAACCCATCATTGTAGCTATTTCTAAAAGTGGAGATAAAAAGAATCCCTCTAATCATAATGACTTAACCAAGTTGTATGGAATCACTTTGGAAAATAATATTAGTATATGGCCAAAAATCCATGGAAAAAGAGTTAATGGCTAGGTTGTGTTTTGGATCCATCATTGAATTATTGACCACCTTATAACACTTAGGATCACTATGGAGTAATGTCTCAATAATAATAAAAAATTAAATGGTTGGAAGAAATTAATTATAATATAGGTGCCAATAAAGGTTGTCCCTTGTACCCTACCATTTTTAGAACATGCATTAACAAGTTAGAAGTTTGTTTCAAAGAAGTAGGTTGTATCGACCAAATTCTAGCTAGTATCGCCATCATTCTTATTTATGATGATGATATTGTTCTTATTGAAAATTTTCCTTATCATATGAGCAAGAAACTACGAATTATCAAGGATTTCTATTCAAGTATGAGTATGACTATTAAAAATGACAAAATGAAAGTTTTATATTTAAATCCAAAAATATTCACTCACAATACTTTCGTATGACAAAAACAACTTGATGGAAGTTCATATATATATATATATACATATATATTTGAATCAATGTTCATCACAATCTCAATTTGAGCTACAGTATTGATAAAAATATAAGTGGGTGGAAAGCTTATTATGGGCTTGAAAACAATTTTAAATCAAAGGACCTTTAGATATCAGATAAAGAAAAAATCATCTTTGAGACTTTTGTCACTCTTGTTGTGTTATATGGATAAGAGTTTTGGGGATGCAGTCTCTCTAGAGATTCGTGGAGAAAGAGTGGATCCAAAAGAATTGTAAGACTTATAATATAAAAATTAAAATCAATACACCATATCCTATCCTCATCACATAAACAAATATTTCCCCCATGGAGATAACCACTATGACTAGGTACCTAATGTATAAGAACAAGTTAAACAACATGGACAACAACGTGATTTCCAAAATTTCTTAAAGCGTCATCCAAAACCTCCGTTTACTCAAGAAAGGATAACACAAACATGCCTAATCTTAGCTAAATAATTGGGGAATAAAACAAGAGATCATATTGTAGAAAAAGGATAATAGTAAAAATATTATTACATTAAAATTTAAGGATAAATTATTTTATGAGAAATAATTATAGATAAAAACAAGATTAGCATATTATAAGGAGGTGATCAACCCTAATCTAGAAGTTTAAAAGTCAAAAGTATCTCTTTGTTATGAGTAGTGTGAAGAATAAAATTAGCAATGATAAAATAAGAACACATTCTCAAGAGCTCCATAGTGAAATTGGGTATTATCTTTGTGATATTAAGTTGGATGGAAAAACATGTTATCTTTGTGATATTAAGAGAGTTAGCATTTTCTCTTAGAATATGTATCATACCAACCTTCATAACTTTCTAAGTCAACAAAACTTTGGTGATATTGGAACACTTCTCTTAATCATTTTTGAACAAATAAATAAAATTATATAAAAACCAAGTAATCTCTTTCTTAAGGTCAAATATACCAAATTTTTCCTCAATGGAATTAACCATCATCACCATATAAAGATAAAGTTGACATTGAAATATTTTATTTATTGTAGATATTGAATTTTTTTATTATTAACATTTTTTTAAATGCCATGTGTCAATTCTATATTAAGTACAAAATGGATGTAGAAATCATGTCTAAGAAGGAATAAGAAATTTTTTAATTCTAATTATTCTTTAGATATAAAATTGATATAAAAATATTTTATTTAATGTACATATCAAACTATTTTCTTTATGGTAGAGATTGAAATATTTTTATTACTAATATATATATATATATTAAATTCTATATGTCAATTCCATGTTGAATATGGAATGAATTACACCTCTCATGATTATGAAAAACCTATAAATACAATAATTCATTTCATATATTTTTATTTTTTATTTTATGATTTTTTATTATATACATAATTTCAATGGCTCTTATGTTCAATATTGTTTTTCTCGACCATATAAACCAAATGGATAACTTTGTGTGTGCTTTTGTGTGTGTGTGTGTGTGTGTGTAGATATATATATTAGTATTTTTAATTTTTTTAATCATAGTTGTGTTAGTGTGTTTGGCACACGAATGTACAAAATCACACTTGCTTAAGAGGGGTGGTTTTCCCCTCCTAATTTATTGGTCACAGGTAGAAAATAGATGGATTTAAGGAAGTTAGTGGAACATGCTAAAACATAAACATACTAGATAGAGAAATAGCATGCATATTCAAACATAAAAACTAAACTAAAACAAATAAAAACAAAATCTTTGAATAGATTCAAACAACTTCAATAATCCAAACGATGGTGCTTACTTCCCCTCTTATTGAGTGCTGGTAGGAATGAAGGATGAAACTTTAACCCACTATTTAAGGGGCCCTTAGAACTATGGGGTTCCAAGTCTAGATGCAAGGATGTCTTTACTTCCGAGCTGCCTTGGCGCAAAGTCTCCCTCTCTCTACTTTGGTGGACTGGAGTTGTTAGATGGCCAACAACTGAGTCCCCTCTATCTCTGCTCCGGATCACACATTGTTGGTATTGCTTGGGGCAATTCTGGCCAACATAACAATGTGTTCTCATATTTTTAATCTCTTGGTGGCCTTTTATAGGAGAATTCAAATCCTCCTTCCCTCTCTTGGTACATTGTGGATGGTGACCCAAAAGAGGAGGGTGATTCCATTGTGTGCCACATTTATTCCATTATGTGCTCCCTTGAGGTCCTAAGGAGGCTTTGGTGGCTATCCTTAGGCAGAATCAAGTGTGGGATCAATGTCCTAGAGTGTGCCTTGTGGTCTCGGAAGTGACTTCCGCCACTCTTAGGACCATGCGGCTTTTTGAGGAAAATCCGCACAAAGGCGCGCTTATCGAAGAATTATGCATGCAAAGGCGCATTTAACTGGTTCTTTCTGTGCGCAATTTGATTTTTCCTCTTAGACCTTAGAGATTTTTTAAATACTTCATATTCTCTAATGTCTTTCAACCCTGTAAATCCTTCTGCCTAACATTAAATAATGCCATCTTTGCTTGTCTAATTTTCCAGTGATAACAATTTCCCCTTAATGTGTGAGGTCTAGGAAGAACTGTGTAGCTGAAATACATCATAGTTTTTTTTTTGTGTACTGTGTGGAAAGACAGAGAGACCTGCATATAGCTCGGAATTGGAGACACCCTGCACCGGGTCGAAGAGCGACCATGTCCTATGGGATCCCTGCAAGCAATGTTATAATACAATATATACAAATTTTCTATGAGGCGGACATGTCCCATGCTCGTGATACTTTGGCTAGTTAAACCAATCTACTTGACAGATAAATATTTTGTCTGTGTCACTAGTATGGTAGTGATCTTTTGGTTGATGATAACGACTAATGACACCCTCAGGGGTGTTTTTTCTTTGAATATAGGTGGAAAGTGGTTCCCATATGCGTAAACTTGGTATGGAATATAAATTCGCATTGTACACATAGGCATTGGATAGGACCTTCCCATGTAAGAATTGTTGAAAGGGATGCTTATAAAGGCATGGGTCTTCGACGTATTTGATCAAAGTGCAATGGTTGTAAGGTATGATACCATCTTGACATGAAAGCTTGTGTTGTAGTCGAATGTCAGGAGGATCGATGACATCTGTGGTCAATGATGTCTCCCAAAGTGCCGCTTGAGGATGTCCTTTTGTGGAGAGGGGTGATCTAAGGTACCGCTTCCCTTTTGGAAAAGAGGTGTTGATGTCGACAAAAAGGAAGCCTCAACCGAACGAGAGAGTCACTGATGTGGGGGATCAGGATCCTAGATGTGATGGGTTTAACATATGCATGATGGCGAGGGGTGTATGAAAACTGATGATGGGGATTCAGTGGCCCAAGTTTAGAGTATAAGAAGCATCTTGGCGGCATTCATAACTATTTTTGATGGGGAAATACCTGGAGTCGGTAGGACCTCCATGGTGGGTATAAACTGGTTATGAATATCATGGTGGCTTTTGCGTGGGGGTGTGATACTCTTACCAAGGGTGACCAGGGACTGCTCCCATGGGAGAAAAAATGAATGGGTAGGTGGGGGACATAGTGCGTCGTTTGTGGCCTTTTTACACTTACCAAAAGAATAAAATAATGGGATTTGGTTTGTACCAAACATAGAGACGGCTGCCCCAAAACATGAAAGTGTTCCCTCACCGATGATGTGAGGAAGGTGTTTTGCTGAGGGTGGGGGCCCCATTGGTTGGTCTCATGTGTGAGGTTGATGAAGCTGATGGAAAATGTCACAGATGGGCTATGTTGATGGAGGTATAAAGGGCCAAATGTGAGGTGCGGTAGTGTGTTTTTGATCTGCTTGAAAAACCTGGTTGTCCGGGAAAGTGGTTTTATTTCGATATGGTAAAACTTGACCTGATGCATGACGAGTGAATGGGCATGAGGTGCTTCCTGAACTACAGTGGTATGGCCATGGTGTCACTATTGTTGTGATATATGGTCTACTTTGGGTGACGAGCGCCATGGAGGGGAGGCTCTACTGACCAACAAGAATTTTTATCATGTGCAAGGTGAGGTGATGATAAACATGTTCGGGTGTTTGGAACCTATGGTTAATTTCTGATGGATAAATGATGTCGGGATATTTTTCTGGGACTCTATCATGCTGGGGGTAGAATGATACATGCTCTTGGAAATTTCAATGGATCAAGCTTTGGGTGCTTTGCACACTACCTACAAATACAAATATCCCATGTGAAATCAAATCCTTTATTCAAATATTATTTGAAAGATATGTGCTTTAAAAAAGAAAATGAGAGAGGGCATACTCACCAAGACTGAAAATTTATTTTTTTGAGGGTGTGAATGTGTGGCACCGCCCTTGGGCATTATAGATTGTTGATCACAATGCTGCTTTCAGTCCGGTGGTTGGGCCTTCTGAGCTCTCGTTATGGTCCTCCAAATTTTTTTAAACGGGCGACATATAGGGAAATATGGTTCAATTCAGTTCATTTGTGTATGTTGAGTGTTGAGAGGTTAGAGACTTTTGCGAAGCAGTTCTTATCGTTGCGGTCAGCCTAAGAACTTGGAATTAGCGATTTTTTGGCTAGGTAAACTCCATGATGTCCTGAATTTTAATTTTTCCATTCTATGAGTGCTAGGGTCCATATAGGATAGGTTTTTACAGATCTTCGATTAATTTTTACCTTGACCACGTGGGCGATCAAGGTACAAGCGCGACATTTGCACGCAAAAATACATTTTTGTGCACCTTTATCGTGCCTGTCCTTATTTGGGCATGCCTTCCTCGCTACTGTGAGAAGAACAAACGCACCTTCCTCACGCCTATCTGAGGAACAGGCGCATGGAGAGTCAAGGCACGGGTTTTGGAAAATTCTTGGGAATTTTGTCGATGTTTTGTGTTTTTCATGCTGCTGATGTGTTCCTGTTTTGATGACATGATGTTGTGGAGGGAGATGGATTGGTTGGATCTCCGTGCTGCCTTGGCTGCTGAAGGTCACGCGCACCAACAGTTGGCATGATGGGGTACTCTCAAATTCATGGAGAATGACCTACTACAATCACACGATCGTCTTTTGCACTACCTGGTCCAATGTTGGAACAAGCGGCGTAAGGTGATGGTGCTACGAGGGTGCAACCTTGATATCCATCCCGAGACGGATATCTATTTTGTGATCGGGTTGTCACCTCACGGTGAGGCACTGTGATATCCATTTCTTTCTAGGAGAGTGGATCTTGAGCAGTTCTGGGAGCGTCAATGCAGCGAGGTGCCCCTTACGGAGGGGTGTATATCTGTTGCTATAGTGACATACCTAGCCGAGCAGTGTGCTTTAGTGGCCATTGTGTGAATGGCGGGGTCATCTACTCCTCATCGGGCATCGGGTCCACATATCAGTGTCTTATGCCGGCTAAGGGTCAGACACTTTTTTGACTTTGCCAGTTTTTGTTATGACGAGATGCTAGCATAGCTTTCCAAGGTCTGAGATGCATCAAAGTTGTTTACTTATGATAGCATCTTATGCAGCATCATGTATGAGCGGGTCGTGTTGCTAAGGCCTATGGTGGTGGTGCCTTCTAGGGTACCACAGGAGCCATGCATGAGGAGGTGGGCCGCTATGATGTCCCGAGGAGGTGGAGGTAGGGTGGGGTGTTACTGGAATGCCACCACGGAGGCTTAATTTGAGGCCAACCCTCAGATGTTCCTGCCATTCCCTTATGCAGGGATGGACTTCTGGGGAGATCCAGACATGGGTCTTCCTGCTAGATATGCTTGGGGGCCAGTAGGTATGTATTTTTTTCTTCTGCATTTACTTGAGTATTTATGTTTGTATGTGTATTATGATGACACTGACATAGTCTTGGTTACTCTTGCAGATGTTGGCGAGTTTGGTCATCGTATGGCTCGGTTGGTTGGGCACCAGCCGATTCGGCGACCTCGAGGAGCTCTCAAAGGGTAGGGAGGAGCTCTTGCACATCCTCTGGGTCGAGCACCGGGTGATGAGGTTGGTCCTTCGGGGGAGGGTAGCAGCTCCACTTATGCTGAGACTGTTGTTGAGCGAGCTCATGTCGATGCAGCAGAGGCTCGTGTCGTTGAGCTGACCGAGCAGGTGGCATCTTTAGAGGATGCATGGGATCGAGTGGACCGTTTGACCCAGGGGATCCCTACCTGAGGCTTTGTGGATGACCTTGAGGATGTGTGGCTAGAGACCCTGATGGCCTGGGAGAGGGGCTATCGGCTAGTTTTACATTGGGTGGTGGTCTCTGTATTGACGACGGCTCCAATATTGGTACCAGGAGTGGCAGTGGGTCCAAGTTCCCCACCTGGGGGTGCACCACCCTAGAGTCTTTTTGTACACAGGGAAAGCACCCATTATGAGGATTCTTTCCCTATTTTTTTTTACTTATGTATATTTTTGGGCTGACCTACGGGTTAGAGATACTATTTTTTGTACTCAGACACATACATTTTTGGTATATATATGCGAGAGATATTTTTTTGAGGCTCTACATGGTGTGCCCCCTATTTTTTCTTATGGATTATGCTATGCTAATGGATATCTATGTTTTCTATGTTTTTGTTTTTTATGTATGATGGTTTATCCGAGATTCATTCCAGTTTATAATATTATTAGCTATGCGATCAGATGTTTGGTTTTGACTCATTGGTACATGTGTGAATGTAATGTAGTCAAATTGTTTGCTTAATCTTTTTTCACGCAAGTATTTTCTAAACATATGTGGATCTCTTATCTCAAATGTTTGGTTTAACTGCGACACTACTAACTGGGAATCAAGGTAGATATGTATATGGTGTATGCCCTGATGGAGGGTGTCGCACTTAAGTCCAATAACGGCATCATATTCTGCCTGATTGTTTGTTGCTGAGCCAATATAAACACCATTGATGGAGAGTGGTGATCGGTCAGGGTAATATATAACGCAGGCAGCTGTTGCTAAACTTTGAGACCATTGTGATGCTCCATCAGCAAATCCGAAGTAAGGGTCGAGTTGGTAATCCATTGTGACACTAGCGCGTGTTTTGCAACAAGTATTTTGGTAAAAAATTTAAAGTGGTTGGGTATGTGTATGTTGACTCTAGGGGAGGGCCTCCTTGGCCCTTATGGGTAGAATTTCTTGAGGTAAAGGCTGTTGACGGGGTTTCTGAGGCATGTTCCATCTAGCTCAGTCAAGATGTATGCCCCCTTGAGGAGGAAATGTTTTATGATGTAGGGTCCTTTCCACAAGGTTTCGAACTTTCCTGGCCCTAGGGCTTCCTTTGCGACATCGTAGCAGAGAACTAGTTCTCCCTCAGTGAATGAACGAGGGTTGATGTGGCGATCGAACGATGCTTTTACCCATTTCTTGTGGGTCTCATTGTGTTGTAGCGATTGTCGTCGGCTTTTGTTGACGAGCTCTAGTTGTACTAGGTGTTGTTCTAGAGGCTGGGTATCAACAAGGAGTTCGATTGCTACATGAAAATTTGGGATCTCACGTTCTATGGGAATCAAGGATTCAACCTCGTATACCAAGTGGAAGGGAGTGAAACCAGTGGGTGCTTTCACAGCCATGCGGTATGCCCATAGGGCGGAGAAAAGCATATGGTGCCAGTTGGTTTTATGGTCATTCACCATGCGTTATAACATCGTTTTGAGGACTTTGTTCACATCTTCTACCTGTCCATTGGACTGGGGTAGTATGGTGAAGAAAATTCATGGGTGAATCCGAGGTGGTGTGATAGCTCCTGGAAAAATTCATTTTCGAAGTGTTTCCCATGGTCGGAGACTAACTCCTTGGGAACACCGAATCAGGAAAACACGTGGTTAAATATAAATCAAGCAGCGGTTTCGGCAGTGTTACCGTATGTGGGCATGGCTTTAGCCCACTTGGAAAAATTATCGATAGCCACTATGATGTATTTATGTTTTTTGTACGATGCGGGTTTGCAAGTCATGAAGTCGATTCCCCATTTTCAAAAGGGGTCAGCGACGATGATAGGGTGCAGAGGAGTGGGAGGGGCTCTTGCTTTATGAGCGAAGCACTGGCATCACTCGCATCTCTTGACTGTTGTAATGAAATCACGAAATAGGGAGGGCTATAAATATCCTGCTCGTAGGACGTTTTGGGCGGTGGCCATCCCAGAGAGGTGGTCATCACACGCTCTGACATGGCAGTCATTAAGGGATTTTTCCGCCTGGTCGTGAGTAAGGAATCGATGTAAGATGGCGTCGATGCCTTTTCGGTATAAGACATCTCCCATAAGGAGATATCGGGGGCCCTAATGGTGGATGCACCAACGGTCATCTCAAGTGAGATGTGGTTTGAACTTTTGGGTTTGTAGGAAGAGGATAATCTCTCCATACCAAGGGTCGTCGGTTGCTACGAAGAAGAGATGTACATCTAGTAGTGAATCATTCATTGGAGATCCTTTGGTATGTCCTGGAAGGTCTGTAATGAACTCTGCTTATATTAGCACCTTTTTGCTCTAGGGGGAGCAAAACTTTAAGTCGTATTCTTAGAGAATGACATCCAGCGGGCATATTTGTGGTTCATTAGGTAGCACGTGAGCATATATTTTATGGGGGTTATATCCGTGATGACTGTAGTGGTCTTTAAGATGATGTAGTGGCGAAGCTTTTGGACTGCATGTATTAATGCTAGGGCATTCTTTTCTTCGGGCTCATATCTTAATGTTGGGTCTGCTAAGGTTTTACTGACGTAATATATTATGTGCTCCTTCCCATATGGGCCTTCCTAGATCAATACTCTACCCAAGGTGGTCTCGGAAGCTAAGAGATACAGGATGTAATCTTTTTCATAGTCTGGGGGACTAATGAGTGGTGTTGAAGACAATGTTTCTTTCAGCGCATCGAACACTTATTGTGCATGATCATCCCATTTGAATGGGATGTCCTGGTGAAGGAGGCGAAGGAACCCTTGAGTGCAAGTGGCATAATCTTGGATGAAGTGTCTCAGAAAATTTTCCTTCCCCTGCAGGCTTTGTAATTACCTGAGGATTTGAGGTGGAGGTACCTCTTTGATGGATTGGACCTTGAGAGGATCCACGTGAATCCCTTGTTGGGAAACAATAAAACCTAAGAGTCTTCCTATTGTGAGGCAGAAGACACACTTGAGGGGTTTCAAGTGTAGGTTGTACTTTCGACATCGTTGGAATACCAGTCGCAGATCCTCAAGATGGTCTGAGTGCTTCTTGGACCAAACGGTTAGGTCATCCAGGTAGGCGAGGATAAGGTGTGCCAAGTCATGAAATATGTAGTTCATGGCACTCTAGAAGGTGGCCCCAGCATTTTTTAGGTCAAATGGCATTACCTTGTATGCGAATGTGCCCTAAGGGGTGGTAAACGAGATTTTGAACCGGTCTATGTAGCAGATTTGAATTTGATTTTACCCAGAGAATTCGTCCATGAAGGAGAGGGCCTCATGACCTGCACAAGCATCGATGACCTAGTCAATGAATGGGTTAGGGTAATTTTCCTTGGGACATGCTTTGTTAAAATCCTGAAAATTGGTGCAAACACGTATGGTGCCCTATTTTTTCATGATGGGAACAGGATTGGAAACCCAAGACGTGTAAGCAATGGGGTAGATAAACCTGGCTTTGTGAAGCTTATCGATTTCTTGTTTTATTGCTTCTACCTTTGATGGGTGTAGTTGAAGTTGTTTCTGGCGTATTGGGGGTACGTTAGGCCATGTGTCAATATGGTGCTCTACGACATTAGGACTAAGCCCAGGCATTTCTAAGTAGTCCCATGCGAAGATATCTCTATACTCTTGTAGAAATTGGGTATAAGATTTTATTTCTTCTAGCGAACATGCTGCCCCCAATGATATTTCTTCAACCTTTCCAGGATTTTGGGATATATTCACCTTGATGGTAGGTGAGATGTTTGAAATGTTTCCTTCCTCAAACGCATCGGACGCCGGGATAGGATTCTTGAACCAATCGACTTTCCCTAATGGGAGGAAATATTTTGATTCGATCGCATAGATCTCTTGTTATTTTGTCTTATTAGGACTGAACACTTGTTTGGGGATAAAAAACGAATGGTGATGCATCACATCCCATGGATAATCCAGCTCTTTCATGGCCTCTAGGATGTCCTCATCTGAATGAAATAGGGATCCTAGGGGGATTGATCCTGTGCAAGGTTGTTCCGAAGAGGTTCAGTCCACACAGAGATATTTTATAGACATGAGAAGGATTACATCATCGACGTGGTGGAACCAGACGTGGTCGACAGAGTGTAGACATATTGGGTCTACACTATCGTAGGTACAACTACTCTCGTAGTTGTAGCTGACTCAACACCTATGGCATATGAGCAGACAGCTCGAGTCATAGTTTTGATACATGACGATATGAATCGTATATGGTGTATCATGTCATTAGCGTTTGGTGGGGGGAGAATCCCCATGATGGGAGCTTGCATGAGTGCAAGGCTGGGTCCCTTGTTAGGATGGCCAATTTCTAGTTGGTGAAAATCGTTCCTGGTGCAGAGGTATCTCAATGTTTCCATTAGCGGACATGTCTCTGGTTTTCGGTTATGGCCATTGAAGATGGTGCATGGTACCACTGTGCCAACTGAGTAGATTGTGTGGGAATCAACACTACTCTTCGTCCTAGAAGTTGAGGCTTGGAAAGGATCTGTTGTAGAATATGAGGTCTTCTAATTCCATTTCTGAGCTTTTGGCATGGGTATGTCTAACTCTTTTGGGGAGTGTATACTTAACGTTGCTCTTGCTGCTCTAAGCTTCGGGAGATGTTCACATTTTATTGTATGATGAAAGTGTGAACAAATCTAGAAATAATTGTGTGTTATCTTCACTTTGTTAGAGAGAAGTCTCTGCGAGAGGGAGCAGACTATGTGAAAACTATTTGCAAGGTGCTTCAGTTCTTTGCACTAATTGACCTAGTGGCCAATAAAGTTGCATAGTCCGCATGTCATCTTAGGTTGGACCTGGTTCATTCTTGGTTGGTGCATCATCCTAGTTTTCCCATTACGTCAATGTGGGTGTGGGGTTGATGGCCTTGAGGTCATACACTTTCTATATCGGTTGAGGAGATTGTCGTGTTTTTTTTCTAATGTATGTATCATCTCAATTAGAGGACGAACTTGCAGAATAGAAGTACAACATTGTTCATGGTGATTGCCTTGAAATACTAGGCAAAACAGCCTAGATATGGGGTTCCTATCCTGCTCGCTAGATGGCATGACCGGCTATTGGCAATGTAGTGATTCTAATTCAGGCCAAGTGGCGACCACATGATTTGGTGTGTTACACAACGCACATGTTGGTCTTCTCTACAGAGGGCGGTTGGGGGTAACTAAGGGTTCCCTGATTGGTCGCTTTTCAGCTGACAGAAAGAGGATGGATCTACTCGTCACATATTCTTGTGTTGTCGAGTTGTTCATAGATTCTGAGTCAGAGCCATCTTCTCGGGAAAGGCGAAATATGGTTGATCGCATACAATCTAGCGCTGTATAGAATTTAGGGATGTAGTGACAATGGCGCACCAAGTTATTTCCAACACATTTCTGACATGAATACTGGGTATCAGGGTTGGTGCGATATACTACATGAATAGGATACCATCAATGATGAAATGATCGCACTCATCATAGAGTACACAGCGTTTGATGGGAGGAGGGGGAATGGCCAGGAGTCTTTCAGGTGACTGTCGCTCCTCCTGCAGGTATAGGATGGTGCGAGGTTCATCTCCAAATGACTGGGTGGAGGGATCCTCTTAGTAGGATTTCTTGATGGCATGTAAGGCATCCCTATATCGCGGGATCTCTGGGAAATGATGGGTATAGTGTCCACAATTGCTGCAAATAGTGCATGAATGTTGGTACACAATTCTTTGCCTTCACTTTTGGTGGTAGGTTCTTTTTTACGGGAATGTGGTGTCGTGGCATCTATTGTCGAGTTAAGGAGTGGTTTCAATTCATCTAGCTCTAGGAAAATGTGGGTAGGGTGGCCTACCACGTCACATATGGCGCAACATGGTGATTCTTGTTGTGTGGTCGGACTCTCCACCTTCTTTCCTCTTCTCTCAATTTTCTTAGTCGTAATCATCAGTTTTGCAATGGGAATTTCCTTTGAAGGGATGTTTGCGGCAGTCTCCTGAATAGCTGGGGCCAATTCAAGATTGATATGGATTAACCCTGTAGAGGTGATGTGCACAACTCCCATTGGAGTAGGTGGGACTACGTACCAAACTGGAATTGCAAATGATAAGTTTGGTAGGACCACTGTGGCCATGACTTGTTGCGGCATGAAACCAGCTGGGGGGAAGAGGAAAGGGGTTTGGGAAGCGGCATAGGCTAGAGAGCCTGTCGTGGCCAAGGACTCCATGTCATTACTGCTTCTCTCCGTGTCTTGACTAGCTTTGGTGCTTGATGTGGACATCATGCACACCGGAGCCCCTATGACATTAGGTGATGACTCAGGTATAACAAGGGGATCTCCTAAGAATGACCCTAGGATGGACGACTGTTTGAACTGGCCAGGGCCATATTCTTGGTACTGTGTAAGCGCATCAGCAGATGTGTCTACATAGGGTAGAATGACATTGGTGTTTGTTAGGGGCCACTTTTCTCTATGTGTCAACTAGTTGATAGTAACGATGTAGTCCTCATAGGGAACATCATGTTGAATCCCTAATTACACTGAGGGGGGGGGGTGAATCAGTTTAATACATTCCTGATCTTTTAAAATTTTCAATAAACTTATTTACACCTTCATTTCAAACTCTATTTGATGTGAGAGTAATCTTAGAATGTAATCTGAAAGTATTAGTTTAATAGAGCAGTAGACTTAATTTGAGAGCAGCAGGTATTAAGCAAATGATACATATCGGATCAATACATAAATATCATGCACAGAGACTCCAGATATAAGTGGAAACCCATAAAGGGAGAAAACCACATCTTATTATTGTTGTGATGCAAAGGCAAGCTCCAACTCCCTCTCACCACTGTTTTTCTGCAGGCACCAACCTACAGGAGGCTCCTACCTCAATTCCGCAAGCTACAACTTGCAAGGAAGCACCAACTCCCTTCAGTTTTCTGCAGGCACCAACCTACAGGAGGCTCCAACCTCAGTCAGCTACAACTGACGACTATCAAGCTGCAACTTGATAGGGAAGCTCCAACTTCCTAAATTTATCAAACTAAAAGTTTGTTGATTTACCTCAGATATCAGCCCTGTTCTGTAGCTTCTCCTTCTGTTATGCTTTTCTTAATCTTCTCTGTCTTACTCTTCTATATTCTTCCTTCTCTCGATTTACTCTCACTTCACTTTCTTGAATATCAAGATGATATTATTTATAGATTTCTTCACATGACTGTTTGTATTCTGCTTGGAATTCGAAATGGAAAGTCATGTCTCTTTGCCTTCTGCCTTCTCACTCCTTTTATCAGCTTACTTAGAAATTATAACTGTAGGTGTCAATTTTAACATTACAGTGGGAGTTTGTTTTCTCTCGGAGACTTGCCAATGCATCACAAACAATTAAAACATTTACATTCAAATTTAAATGAGAACTCCAGCTCACTCGTTTTGTCTCTTGGCTTACTGCGCATTTGTCTTTTCTCTGACTGTGTCTTTGTCTTTTTACTAATAATGCATGTTTTATCTGCTGTTCTCTTATGTCTTTACGTATATACATTTTGTGCCTACGTAACTTATGTATTTGTGTAAGCGCATTTTTCATTTTTATATCGAGCGCTTTATATATATAAATGAATATCTTGTTGTAATTATGGGCCATATTCCAACGCTTTTCATGCCACGAGTGTCTTGTTGATGTGGAACATTATGACGAAACGGACATATATCACAGTCATTGTATATTGATAATCGCCTCCACATAAAGCGAGGCCGATGGGTCCCATAGACCCACGCGGCACTTTTCAATACAATCGCAACAACTTTATATATATATATATATATATATATATATATATATATATATATATATATATATATATATATATATATATATATATATATATATATATATATATATATATATATATATTTATATTTATATTTATATATTTATATATAACTATATATAACAGTAGCCTTCCGAACATGTAAAGAGAGTATAGGCGGAACTCGAGCACTTATTCATCATAGTTAATAAGCCCATCGGTCTAGGCTTCAATCAAGTAAATCGACAGCGCATATTAGAAAGGATTACGATTGCGATCGGAGCACGGATGCGAGGGGCATATATCAACTCCGCTTATAAACTGGATCGAGATTAGCCACTTCAATCGCATTTTACAAATTCGTGCGATCGGAGAAGTTCTATTGCGATTGAGATTCGGATCAGATTGAACCTATTAAATCCATCGTATAATGCCATCGAATTCGCCACTTGACGGGGCATATTACAAAGGACTTGCGTCAATCGGAAATTTCCGTGCGATGTAGGAATTCAAATATATATACACCATCGTTAATACCTTGAGTCGAACTCTCAATCGCAATATGATCTTCTAATATGTGTTGGAATTTTCTTCATTGTATTTTGCTGATGTGATTGGGACAGGACTTCAAACATGTTTGAATTATAATTCATACCTCCATCGGGTCCGGACTTCCAATCGCAATCGCAACTCACATGTTCTCCGATGCGATTGGGAACTCGGATGCGATTAGCAATAAACTGTGGCATATAGCTCAATCGGGTCCGGCCTTTAATCGAAGCACATAACAAAACTCCGCTGATTGAACCTTTTCTCCGATTGCGATTGGGGAGGGGTCCCACCTTATAAGCCATTTCGTTTTGATAGAACCTTTGGTTAAAGTGCTCCGCTTGTATATAACTGATATATATGCTTATATATATTTTTTCGCTGGAGTGAAGCGATTCCCGAAATAATGTTTGTATTTGTTATATGTGCTCCACCGGTTGGAGAGTGCGATTCCCGGAATATGGTTCTGTATTATATGTGTAACGCCCGGCTGGAGTCTGCGATTCCCGGAATAAGATTCGTGTTGTATAACGCCGGTTGGAGTGTGCGATTCCCAGAATATGGTTCTGTATTATATGCCGCTGGAGTGAAGCGATTCTCGGAATTTTGTAACTGCTCTCTGCCTCTGTCTCTGCCTCTGCTCCGCTGGTTGGAGAGTGCGATTCCCGAAATTTTGTAACTGCTCTCTGCCTCTGTCTCTGCTTCTGTCACTCTGCCTCTGTCTCTATCTTCCGATAACGGTTCTTCACTGTGCTTCTATGATTGTTACATTTTGACTTTCTTCTTGCTGCCTCTATTACTTTCGCTGTGCCTCTTTTGCCTTCCTTTGCTACAGCGCTGCCTCTTTTGCCTGAGTGCTGCCGCCTTTGCTTGAGTGCTGCCTCCTTTGCCATCAATGACAATATTTCCAACAGTCTCCCCCTTTGGCATTGATGGCAATCCACTTTCTCTGTTTGCTTTCTCTTTCTCTTGTTGCTTTCTCTTCCTGTTTGCTATTTGTTCTTCCTCCCCCTTTGACATCAATGGCAAAGGATGACTCCTCATCCCTCCGTATGGGTTCTGTCGTTGTATTTCCTTTCTCTTAGTTACGTTTAGGTCCTCTTCTGCCGAAATTGGACTATGTTGTGTTTCATTTGTAGTGCATGTAATATGTGCTAGATTGCAGACAGAGATGATGTATTTTACGATTGAAAGGTTCTTGTTGCTTCTGAATGCTGATAATATTGATAATGCTAATTCTGTGGACTTGTTTTATGCTTATCTTGCTGGCTGTTCTCCCCCTGGAATGATATCTTCGTTTTGTTCTCCCCCTGAGACTGTACTTTCTCTTCATATTAGAGAATAGTATCTACAGATACTACCCCTAGTTTGTCTCTCAAGTATTCGAATGGTTCTCTGGCAAGTGGTTTGGTAAATATATCTGCTATCTATTCTTTCGTTGATACATAGTCCAGTTTAACTATCTTCTGAGCCACTTGTTCTCGGAGAAAATGATACTTGATTGGTATATGTTTAGTTTTTGAATGAAGCACGGGATTTTTAGATATACTTATAGCACTTGTATTATCACATTTGATTGAGATAGGTTCATTAATGCTTACCTTCATGTCTTGAAGTGTCTGCTTCATCCACATGACTTGTGTGCAACATGTTGTTGCTGCTATATATTCTGCTTCAGCTGTAGACAAAGAGATGGATGTTTGTTTCTTGCTTAGCCATGCCACCAGACTTTCTCCTAGATAGAATGCACCTCCACTTGTACTCTTCCTGTCATCCACACAGCTGGCCCAATCTACATCTGTGTATGCTGTTAAGGTGAAGCTTTTGCCTTTAGGATACCAAAGCCCATATTGTGCAGTTCCTTGTAGATATCTGAGTATTCTTTTTACTGCCAGAAGATGGTTTTGTTTTGGTGTTGCTTGATATCTTGCCACTAGTCCTACTGCTAGCATGATGTCTGGTCTTGAAGCTGTCAAGTACAGCAGGCTTCCTATCATGGATCTGTAGAGTTTTTGATCTACATCTGCAGACCTATCATCAGCACACAGCTTGCATCCTGTGATCATGGGGGTTGTCACTGGTTTGCAGTCCTCCATTTTGAATTTTTTCAGCATTTCTTTTAAGTATTTTTCTTGAGAAATGAATGTGCCAGTGTTCTTTTTCTGAATTTGCAGTCCTAAGTAGAAACTGAGCTCTCCAATCATAGACATTTCAAACTCTGTTTTCATCTCATCAACAAACCCTTTTGCTAGTTCATCTTTGTTGCTTCCAAACATAATGTCATCAACATATACTACAACAATCAGGAGTTCATTTTCATGGGCTTTTATATATAGATTGTTGTCTACTCCTCCTCTTTTAAAACCCTGTTTTTGCAAATATTTATCCAGTCTTGAGTACCAAGCACGAGGAGCATGTTTCAGTCCATATAGGGCTTTTTTCAGTTTACATACATAGTCTTCTTTATCTGTCAATGAGAAACCTTCTGGTTGTTCCATGTACACTTCTTCTTCTAGATCACCATTAAGAAAAGAAGATTTTACATCCATTTGATATACCTTGAAATCTTGATAGCATGCAAATGCCAGGAACATTCTGATAGCTTCCATTCTAGCTATAGGGGCAAATGTTTCATCATAATCAAGTCCTTCTATTTGTGAGTATTCTTTGCAGACCAGCCTAGCTTTATTCCTGATTACTTGCCCTTGCTCATTCATTTTGTTTTTGAATACCCATTTTGAACCAATGATATTTTTCTCAATAGGTCTAGGAACTAGTTCCCAGGTATTGTTCTTCTCAATTTGGTCCAATTCTTCATTCATTTCTTTTATCCAATACTTGTCCTTGCTGGCTTCTTCAAATTTATTTGGCTCTATTTGTGATAACATGGCTATGTATACTTCTTCTGTTTGTTCTGTTAGCTGCCTTCTTGTCTGGACTCCTGCTTTCTTGTCTCCTATGATCTGATCTTCAGGATGATTCCTCTGAGTGTATCTTGAGGGGGTTTTTGAGCTCAGCTCTGCATCTTCTATTGTCTTGCTAGTTTCTTCATCATTCTGGTCTTCTTCTTCATGATTAACTGATGGACTGCAGCAATCTGTATTTCTTGTATTGTTTGGAAATTCTTCATCAAATCTCACATCAATACTTTCAACTATTTTCCGAAGAGTCTTGTTGTAGCATATGTATCCTTTACTTTTGGAAGCATATCCTAGAAAAATCCCTTCATCTGCTCTTGCATCAAATTTCCCAAGGTTTTCATCATTATTCTTTATGTAACACTTGCTACCAAAGACTCTGAAATGTTTTATTGAAGTTGGCTTTCCATGCCATAGATCATATGGAGTCTTGTCACTGCTTGGCCTTAAGTGAGCTTTATTAAGGATATGTACTGCTGTGTGTACCGCTTCTGCCCAGAAGGTTTGAGCAATATTATTCTCTTGCATCATAGCTCTGGCTATTTGTTGTACAGACCTGTTTTGTCTCTCTGCTACTCCATTCTGCTGAGGTGTCCCTGCAATAGTAAATTGTTGCTCTATTCCATGTTCATTACATAGGTCTGCAAAGTCATAATCTGTGAATTCTCCTCCTCTGTCTGATCTGATACATTTCAGCTTGCATCCAGTTTGATTTTCTACTAATGCTCTGAATATCTTAAATTTTTCCAATGCTTCTGATTTATTTTTTAGAAAGGAAACCCATGTCATTCTGGAGAAGTCATCTATTATCAGCATGAAATAGGATTCTCCACTTGGTGTTCTAGTTCTAGCAAGTCCACACAGGTCCATGTGCACAAGCTGGAGTGGTCTTCTTGTTGACAACTCCTCTTTAGATTTAAAGGATGTGCGAGTCTGTTTCCCTAATTGACAAGATTTGCATATAGTACTTGAATGCCTTTTTATTTCTGGCATGTCTTTGACAGCTTTCTTCTTGCTCAATTTGATGATATGGTCAAAGCTGAGATGTCCCAATCTCCTATGCCACAACCATGACTCCTCAAGTTTGCTAAGATGGAAAGCTTCATCTTCCTCTTTCACTATGTATACATTGTTCTCTGTTCGAACACCTTTGAGCAGAGTCTTTCCTGTTGTGCTTGACCTGACTACACAATCTTGTGCTCTAAAAAGAACTTCACAACCTTTGTCACACATCTGACTGACACTCAGTAAATTTGCTTTCATTCCATCCACAAATAGTACCTCTTGGGCTTTTCCTCTGCCATTGTCTATGCTGACTGAGCCTTTTCCCTTGATCTTTCCTGATTTATCATTACCAAAAACAACATTGCCAGATTTCTTTTCATCAAGAGTTATAAACTTGCTTCTGTCTCCAGTCATGTGTTTGGAGCAGCCACTATCCAAGTACCACTGACTTTTCAGATCTTGAGCAGTTAGAGCCAGGTCACATTTATTCAATTTCTTTATCCACTGGAGGCCCCCTTTTGTATGGTATCTTTGGTGAGGTGATGAATTATATCCCTTTAGAGAACACTTGGAAGATATATGCCCAATTTGATTGCATATACAACATTTGATTATAGTTTTTGCAGAATTGTGAGCATGGACAAAATTTCTTTGACTCATAAACCTCCTTGAGCTATTGAACATCAGTCTTTGTCCATACTTTCTACATTCAATAATTTTATGGCCAAATTCCTTACAATAAAAACAATAACCATAGAAATTATTTGCATACCTGATGTAAGATTGTTTTCTCCATTTGTTTGTTTGAGATAGCCTCTTCACTGTTTTCATCCTTTGCAGGTCTGAATTACTCTTCTTTGCATAACAATATGCAGCAGTATGTCCAGGCTTGTGGCAGACATAGCAGGTGGCATTCTTCATAGGAGGGAAGAATTTCCTCTGATGACTTCCAAATTTGATATACTTAGGGGCATATGATTCTTTTTCTGCCATCTTAGTATTCATTATATTCTTTGTTACTAGAGGTTTCTTCTGCTCTCTGTCTCTCTTATTGCAGATTTATTCTTTTGTAGGAATTATTTGAGCTACTTCCTCATCCTTCTTTGCTTTTACAAAATTAATCTCTCTGTCAACCTTTTCTTTTCCTTTACTTGATTCTCCTTCGTAGCCTATTCCAGTCTTTATCATGGGGGATCTTTGAGCAACCAAAATTTCATTCAACTTAATAGAGCTTGTTGTTTGAGAAGGGTATATAGAAACTTTCTGTTGAGCATTTCCTAATTTCTTTCTCAGACACAGAATTTCTTCTTCCAGCTTCTCTTGTTCTCGAGATTTATCTTGGATTTGCTGAAGTAACATATCTTCTATCTTCTTGGCTTCTTCAAGCTTTACCTTCAGCTGCATGAGGACTTCTGAATTTTTTTCTTCTTTCACACATTTTAGGAGAATCTATTTTTGTTTTCTGCATTTTAGTTTGAGTCTGTCAATCTCTTCCAGAGCACTTCTTAGCTCCCCCTCAAGGTCTACTTCCCCTTCTTCTTCTTCATCTTCTAGTAGGAGTCCCTCAAGATCTTCTATGGCCATCAATAAAAATTATGAGGTTCCTTCTTCACTTGAGGGTTCATCTGAGTCTTCAGATGCACTGCTGTCTTGCTGAGCATAGAAGGATTTTCTGCTGAATTTATTTCCTTTCTGCCAGTTCTTTGATGTGTCTTTCTCTGATTCTTGAGCTTGATTTCTTACTTTCTTGTGAGGACATTTAGCAGCATAATGTCCAACTCTTCCAAAGTTAAAGCATTTGAAGGGAAGTTTACCTTTGTATCTACCTGAGCCTCTATCCAATTTCTTGACAAATTTAGCCTCTTCTTCATCAGAGCAAGAGCATATTTCTTCCTTTTCTTCTTTCCCTTTTTCTGTTTTGAATGTTGCTTCCCTTGTACTTGGCTTCTTCTGTGGGAGCCTCATTTCATAGGCTGTTAGATTTCCAAGTATCCGGTTCATGGTCAAAGTCTCCCAATCCGCTGTCTCTTCTATTGCAGATACCTTGGGATTAAATCTCGGTGGGAGTGATCTTAGAATCTTTTGCACAACTATACTTTCTGGTATGGTTTCTCCAAGAGCTTTCATATTGTTAACAATTTCTGCAACTTTTAAGAAGAAGCTTCCAACATCTTCATCATCATTCATTTTTAAGTTTTCAAACTGGGCTCTATATATTTGAAGTTTGGCAGTTTTTACTTTCTGGTCTCCCTCATGTATGTCTTCAAGAGTATCCCATATTTTCTTGGCAGTGTCTTTGTGCATTACTTTAATAAGCTCTGCTTCACATAATCCATTCAGGATGGCATTCATGGCTTTTGCATTAGCTACAAAGCTTTCTTTAGCTTCTTTCTCTGTATCAGTTGACTTCGGGGCATATCCTAATTGCACAGCAGCCCAGGCTTCTACTCCTAGTGACATTATGTATGTCTTCATTCTGATTTTCCAGAAAGCATAATTTTCACCGGTGAAGAAAGGGGCTTTATTGGTTGAGCATCCTTCTTTACTAGCCATCTTGGGAACCTAGGATCTCCTTTCAGTTGTTAGACTTGTACAAAGGAACTTGGCTCTGATACCAATTGTTGAATCTCTAATTAAACTGAGAGGGGGGGGGGGTAAATCAGTTTAATACATTCCTGATCTTTTAAACTTTTCAATAAACTTATTTACACCTTCATTTCAAACTCTATTTGATGTGAGAGTAATCTTAGAATGTAATCTGAAAGTATTAGTTTAATAGAGTAGTAGACTTAATTTGAGAGCAGCAGGTATTAAGCAAATGATACATATCAGATAAATACATAAATATCATGCACAGAGACACCAGATATAAGTGGAAACCCATAAAGGGAGAAAACCACATCTTATTGTTGTTGTGATGCAAAGGCAAGCTCCAACTCCCTCTCACCACTGTTTTCTGCAGGCACCAACCTACAGGAGGCTCTATCCTCAATTCTGCAAGCTACAACTTGCAAGGAAGCACCAACTCCCTTCAATTTTCTGCAGGCACCAACCTACAGGAGGCTCCAACCTCAGTCAGCTACAACTGACGACTATCAAGTTGCAACTTGATAGGGAAGCTCCAACTTCCTCAATTTATCAAACTGAAAGTTTGCTGATTTACCTCAGATATCAGCTCTGTTCTGTAGCTTCTCCTTCTGTTCTGCTTTTATTAATCTTCTCTGTCTTATTCTTCTATATTCTGCCTTCTCTCGATTTACTCTCTCCCTTTCTCTTTTTTTGAATATCAAGATGATATTATTTATAGATTTCTTCACATGACTGTTTGTATTCTGCTTGGAATTCGAAATGGAAAGTCATGTCTCTTTTCCTTCTGCCTTCTCACTCCTTTTATCAGCTTACTCAGAAATTATAACTGTAGGTGTCAATTTTAACATTACGGTGGGAGTTTGTTTTCTCTCGGAGACTTGCCAATGCATCACAAACAATAAAAACAATTAAAACATTTACATTCAAATTTAAATGAGAACTCTAGCTCACTCGTTTTGTCTCTTGGCTTGCTGCGCATTTGTCTTTTCTCTGACTGTGTCTTTGTCTTTTCTGTGACTGTGTTTTATCTCTTTTCTGTTCTCTGTATCTTTACGCCTCTTGTTCTTTGCGTAACCCGTATTTGTGTAAGCTGCATTTTCATTTTTATATCGAGCGCTTTATATATAAATGAATATGCTACTATGATGCAGGCCATATTCCAACGCTTTTCATGCCACGAGTGTCTTGTTGATGTGGAGCAGTACATAGCGAACGGACATATATCCACGATCATTGTATATTGATAATCGCCCTCCACCTTAGCGAGGCCCATGGGTCCACAGACCACGCTGACACTTTTCAATACAATCACCCAACAACTTTTTATATATATACATTTATATATAACAGCGCCTTCACAAATTTCCGTTTGCGATTAGAACTGGAACTCAAACACTTGTTAATCATAGTTAATAAGCCCATCGGGTCCGGGCTTCAATCAAATGCAATCGGGGCGCATAATAGAAAAGTTCTGATTACGATCAGAACACGGATGCGATTTGCATATATCAACTCCCGCTTATAACTGGATCGGGTCCACCACTTCAATCGCAGCGTTTTACAAAGTCGTGCGATCAATCGGAGAGTTCCGATTGCGATTGAGATTCCGGATGCGATTGAACCTATTAAATCCATCGTATAATGCCATCGGGTCCGCCACTTGATCGGAGCATATTACAAAGGACTTGCGATCAATCGAAAAGTTCCGATGTGATTAGCCGGAATTCAAATATATATACACCATCGTTAATACACCCATCAGGTCCGAACTCTTAATCGCAATCGCAAGTCTTTTAATATGTGTTGCGATTGACCACTGTTCATTGTATTTTTCCGATGCGATTGGGACAGGACTTCAAACATGTTTGAATCATAATTCATACCTCCATCGGGTCCGGACTTCCAATCGCAATCGCAACTCACATGTTCTCCGATGCGATTGACCAATTCCGATGCGATTGGGAACTCGGATGCGATTAGCAATAAACTGTGGCATATAGCTCAATCGGGTCCGGCCTTTAATCGGAGCACATAACAAAACTCCGCCGATTGAACCTTTTCTCCGATTGCGATTGGGGAGGGGTCCCACCTTATAAGCCATTTCGTTTTGATAGAACCTTTGGTTAAAGTGCTCCACTTGTATATAACTGATATATATGCTTATATATATTTTGCCGCTGGAGTGAAGCGATTCCCGGAATAATGTTTGTATTTGTTATATGTGCTCCGCCGGTTGGAGAGTGCGATTCCCGGAATATGGTTCTGTATTATATGTGTAACGCCCGGCTGGAGTCTGCGATTCCCGGAATAAGATTCGTGTTGTATAACGCCGGTTGGAGTGTGCGATTCCCAGAATATGGTTCTGTATTATATGCCGTTGGAGTGAAGCGATTCTCGGAATTTTGTAACTGCTCTCTGCCTGCTCGGCCGGTTGGAGGTGGATTCTGGAATTTTGTAGCTGCTCTGCGCCTTTGTCTCCGCTTACCGTCCTCTGCCTCTTGTCGCTGTCTTAGATAAAGGTTCTTCACTTTGCGCTTCTATGAGCATTACATTTTGACTTTCTTCTTAACGCCTCTATTGCTTTCGTTGTGCCTCTTTTGCCTTCCTTTGCTCTTATTGTTGCCTCTTTTGCACAGTGCTGCCTCACTTTGCCATCAATGACAATATTTCCAACACATCATAGTTTGGAAGATGGAGGAGCGATAGGCGACATAGGCGTACATGTAACTCCAGCCAATGAGTACTCTGTAGTCCGATTGGCCATCGAGACTTCAATCTCTATAAGAACTATCTTTGTGGCTAAACGAGGCGGAACATTTTGTTAGAGACCAACGGGGGTTGGGCGACCATCGTATGCTCTAAGCGTGATGTCTGATGGCTTTAGTTCGAGAGACCCTAACTTCTGCCAAACGTTCTTCGAAATGATGCATGTCCATGCACATTCATCAATGATAAATCAGTGAATGGTGATGTTTTGGGCTAACACTGGTATCTGAAAGGCGACTATTGAAGGAAACCTAGGAGTGTATTATCTAAAACAAAATCCATTAGGCGCGAATTGGCAGGGTCGATGGTGCCTAATGCAGAGAGTAAGGTTTTCCGCTGCTTTGGGCATGATTGTAACACCTCCAAAGCTAACATAGCGGCAAGAGATTAAGCTAGATCATCCACGATGCTATAGTTATGGGCCGCTTTATAATAGTTTACTACCCGCCAAGTTGGTCCCTTAGCCATTTGTGGAAAAGGTTCAATAGGCATATTTGATATGGTCAAAGGTGTTGTTGGTGCACTTGTACTAGCCCCTAACGTGTTGGTGTTTAGTGGGGTGTCGTAATTTCGGTTCCGTGTCTGAAAAAAAATTTCTTCACTAGTCATGTAGATTTCGTCGTTGTTTTTTCTGAAATCGTCTGGAGTTTGTTGCTGCATGCTAACTATCCCTTGATGGGGAAAATACTCTTGCATGATTTTTGTCTGCTACGAGGATCTCCCCTATCCACGATTAATCTACAGCTTCTTCAACTCAGGGAGGTTGGGACAGTGGTGAGTGTAATGGTCGTACTCACCATAGATCGAACAATAGTGGTTTGTTCGAATAAATGGCCTTTTGTTCTGCCTCTATGAGTTTCTTGCCTCATGGTTTTGATTTCGATTAGATTTACCTCCAACCTGAGATCGCGGAGGGCATTGTTGATTGTTGCCCCCTGTCTAAGGTTTCCTTTAGGCTTGTTTTTTCCTTTTTTCTTAACGGCGTTAGGAGGATAATTTGGATTCTCTTGGCTATATGGTGGTCACGGTTAGTTTTGGGAGGGTTGCACGAAGTTCACCTGTGCATTATTCTTCATGGGCAGATCTTGTGTTGGGAACTGGGCGTATTGCGGTCCCTAGTTTGTAAATGGATGTTGGGGCGAAGCTCTTCCGTCAGCATGTCTAGCTGCGTATTGGGTCCCCTGAGCTGGAGGATAGGGTCCTCCATGCTGATGATGATACGATGACACCCTACTGTTCAAATTTTGCGGAGGCATGGGATGAATTTGGTAGCCGGGTTGTGGTATTTTTTGGGTAGAATCATACGCGTAACCGGGGTATTAAACGTTGTTTCTGAAGTGATTTTGGGTCAATGACCCGATTAGACCATCTGTAGAGTTCAACACACCTGGAAATTATTTGTAAGTTTGTAGGCCCGGGGCATTTGGCAGGATATTGTAAATATACCCTAACTGTGTATAGATCAGCTTGAGTTGTTGGGCCTTACTAATGGCGTCCTCTTCGTCTATGGGATTTTGTTGTGCCACGTCTTTTGAAATATCTATGGTGATAATTTTCAGGAGTAGGTCTAACAGATTTCGATCGTCGAGTTTGGCTTTTCACAAACTACAACGTCGCCACCATTCGTGGAGATGGTCCGAGATATGGACGGCAGGGGTTTGCCTAAAGTGGGTCAGTAATTCCATTCTGAAATCGTGGTGGATGGGAAACTAAAAATAGGTCAGGAATGAAATAGTAAGGGCGCTAAAGGTTCCGTGTGTAGCAGAAGGCTGCTCCACATACCATTTCACTGCTATTCTGGTTAGCATACATTGAAACAGTCTTAGTCAAATAGTATCGTCAAAGATACTGCTTGACGAACACGACAAGTTGAAAGTCATAACATGATTTCCTGGGTCTTCCGCTTGCTTTCCTTTGAACTTTCGAATGTCTGAAGGGAGCTTTGTGGGCATGGGAGGCCATACGGGGTTGTGTGCAATGGAGTCGTTTGTCAACTTGGTTAAATTTGGTATATTTAACGAAGCTTGAAAAGGTGACTGCAAGTTTGTAGTCATTGCATCTTGTGAAAACACAATGTTCTGGTTAGGAATAGGGTTTTTTGTGATGTACCCTGGTGTGCATTCACCTGGCTTCCCAAATGGGTAGCACTCATCTGCCCTCTAGGGGTTGTGGGAGGAGTGGTGTGTGGGGAACCTGTGAGGGTGTTCATTGGTGTGGCATTGAGAGACTATAATATTCCCAATTGGGAATGCTTAGCAAGGCATGCCTGAAAAACGCATTTTTCAGGAATGTATGCTACAGGATTGAAAACAAACCCTTGGATCCCTTATATCTGACAATATTTCATCTAAATCCAAGAGGGGTTTAGAAAAAAATCCTTCTAGGTGAGGTAAACAGGTCTCCCACACCTAGTATAGCTGAAAAGGGCTTAAGAATGGACTGCAGCAGTATATGACAATACTACTCAGAAAATAACGCAGTTCAGAAAATTAGAAGAAGTAGGAAAATATGGAGGCTCAATATTATCATTTATATCAATATATCATAATTATATTTAATAAATTTCATTATAGAACAGAAAGAAGAAGACATTACATGAAGAAAATCTCAAAATAAGAGGTTGCAACCATATGATATGACTGTACAAGCTTGACAACATTATTTTATTGACTGAAAAGAGTTGTAGATTACACTTCACATCTAGAGCAGATCTGTGTACAAAAATATAGATCTATATCAGATATGTACACTATAGAGTCTCCTCTTCAAATTCCCCTTGGGGTTTTCAGCAAAAAGTGAAGTACATGGAGTAGATCTAAGATATAATACAACAGATCTACAGAATGATTCATAATTTTTGAAGCAAATACATCAGTATTCAGATCAGATCTGAATGGAACATGGATTAGATATGCAATCCAAGGATCACCATAGTGAAGGGCAGATTCCCAACACTAGAGATCTCTCCTCCTTGATGTGCCAAAAGACCCTGCAACTTTCTTCTTGCAAATAACGCAGTAGTGGAAGATGGAATGCGCTGTAGGCTCTATAAAATGATGTGGCATCAAGCCAAGATATGAAAATGGGCTCTCCTCATCCAATACTCTCTTGCCAGGGGGATAGAAGGCTTTCCCACTGAAAAGAGGCACTAGAATGGCCTAGATTTGAGTAGATCTAGCCTCCACTTGCTGCAGCTTACAAAGACAACCAAACCCTCAACAGGATCTGTGTTTTAGTTGGAAGAATATCTTGGCCAAATGCCTGATAGTGGTCAATAAATACAAGACTCCTCCGAGAACTACTCAATGGAAGAGGTGGGATTACCGATTAGGAACACCCTAGTGCTAAACAGCACTATTCTCTGCTAAACAGCCAAGAGAATAAGAAATTTCTAAATAGACAAAATCTTCAGAAATAATATGGTCTTTAACAACCTTCTCATGTTGTCCTCCTCTTCCTTAAATAATATGGAAACCTTGCCAAACCCTAAACCATATCAATGATTTAGCTGCATTCACATGTGTAGCCTCCAACTAAAACTACGCTGTGCATCTAGGAGATTCAATGTATCTAGAAAACGCTGTTGATTTGGTCCTATTGACCCAGTCAAATTTCTTAATCCCTTTCACACATAAGGGTGTTTTATTAAGGCAGCCCAGATTTAGCCTTGTTCACATGGGGCATTGATTTATTTTGTTGTTTAGGAGTTTTATTGATCCTCCTTTACAATTTTATTCATGCAACAAGAAAATGAAAACAAAATTGTATATTCCCATTAGCTTGGGCTAATTGGGAATATTATAGTCCTCCCCTCAAAAATGTTGCTTGTCCTCAAGAAACTAATAGGGTGAGTGCTGCAACACTTCTCCTCCTCCATTGGTGACACCATCAAGGATCAAGCTTTCTTCACAAGCTAAGTGTTCACCAATCTAACCCTCCATGAATTGTTCCTCCAAATTTAATATGAGATGTGCATAGTCCATCCCACAAGGAGTCAAGAACTCACATGAAACAAACATGGCTAAACCAATACTCTCCCTGAAACATGTAGCATAAGTTACATGGAGAGTCTCCATCCCATGAGGTACATACATGCTCCCCATCCTCCCTCCATACAATCCCATAAATAGTACAAGTATGTCATCAATGTATGGAATAAAAACTACATATAAACAAACAGAAATTTGAGCATGAGGAAGTGGGTCATAGTCCCACATATGGTACCAGCGCAGTGCATCTCCTGCCTGCATCAGATCAAGGTGTGGTAAGTGGTTTTCCCATCACTTAATTGCTGCCCATGTCATCTCACTATGGCTAAAAGTGTGAAATATGTTTGGTGCCTTTGGGAAGCACCCATCATGAAAGAAAATATCCCTTTACACATCAAGGGAGTGGCCAAGTTCAGAATTTTTAGTGGCCCAAAAATTGCCATGAGATTTACATGATACATTACTCCTTTTAGGAGTCATGGCCTGCATAAAAATGGTAAAAGAACATGTAAAATCATAAAATGAAACTTGCTTTACATGATCAGATATTTTACCAACAAAGTCTCTCCTACACATGGAGTTGTGCATGGATCTTTCTCCTCTTTCAAAAGAAGGAAGAGATGGTTGAAATGACTCTTGCATAGAGTCCCTTGGCTGCCCCAACTCCACATATCTCATGCATTCTTGAAAATGATGTTGTAGTTCTTATTTCAAGCCTTCCCAATCAAAGCTCCTCATGATGATGTTGTAGATATTCATGGAATGCATATGGCTGAAACAGAACTCCTTGTATTCCCCTTGTAGGATCTTTTGCTTGAGCTTAGAAGCTCTAGACAAAAATATTCTACCATGATGATAAATGACTCCTCCTTGGACTAAATATCCCTCTCCATGCAGCTGGTCATCAAGTATCATACATGTGTGAAGATCTTTGGAATAATCTACTACCAGTTGGGATTTCCAATACAGATCTACACTGCTCAACAATGACAGCACTGATGATGCATCAATAGAAATTTTTGTCATGTTGTTGATCTCCTCCTTGACATATCCTATGCCAAAGGTGTGTGTTTGAAATTTGATCCTTCCATTCTTCTCCTCCCACAACGCAGATCCATAAATGAGAGTGGGTGATGATGATAAGGGAAGAAGATCTCCCCCCTTCTTGAGCTTACCCAAGCCTCCCAGCATTGTAGCTTTATCTTAAAGTGCTCCAATCCCTCCTGGATCTAAGTTTGGAGCAGCAAGTTGTGAGATCTTCCCCACAAAAGATGAATCAAGTGGCCTCCCAGGTGGTTTTCCACTAGATGAGAGTGTCCCATGTAGAAATTTCATGAACATAATAGATGGGACTATGAGGTCCTTGCTTCGACTACGCAAATCCATCTCTTTTTTCTATGTGGAAGTGTTATGTGAGGGGTAAGTATGCATGCCTTTGATCATTTGAGGTGCACCACTCTTATTTTCTTCCCATTCCATTTTCAAAGCCTCCCAATCAGTGGTGACTTTTCTCAATGTAATCAACCATTGAACACCTAAAATAACATTGGTGTCTAGTATGTCAACCACAAATAAGTGATCCACCAAAGTGTAGGATCCCATGGTGACTGAAAGTGATGGGACATAATGCATGCATTGCATTATTCTATCTCCTGGGATCAAAACAAAGAATCCCTCAAAATTATCAGTGGGTATTTCCCTCCTTTGCACAAGATGAGCATCAATAAAGTTGTGGGTGACCCCACTGTCAATAAGAACAGATACTCTATGATTCATGATTGAACCGTGAACTCTTAGGGTCAAGTACTAAGGTACTCCCCTCAAAGATGCAAGAGTTCCTCCAATAGGAGAAAATGCTCCATTTCCATCTCCTGATGGTGTTGGATCTCCCTCAACATTGTCAGCGTTGTGACCCCTTCTTGGTTCATCATCTTCATCTTCTTCAAGATCTGAGAAGACCTATATGTAATGTGCTTTACTAGCAGCACATCTATGACCCAATACCCATGGTTCTTGGAAAGTGAAGCATAGATTATTTCTTCTTAGATCTCTTTGGACTTCAATATCAAGAGGCTTCCTGAATGAGCTCTCCTTCAAAGGAGCAGCTTTCTCTTCCTTCACTTTAGAAAGGAAAGAGGGCTTATTCTGAAATTTTTCCTTTGCTTTTGGCAAGGCATCTTGAAGGTCCCTTGCCCTCTCAATGGCATCATGCAAGGTATTGGGCTTGGTATATTTTACCAACCCATGAAGAGGTTCACCCAGACCATCGATGAACATATACACCCTTCTTACTGTAGACAAGTCAGGAACCATAACAGATAATCTCAAAAATTCAGAAATGTAAGACTCTATATTACCTGATTACTTCAACTTTGAAAGGCTCATGAAAGGTGCCTCTGGATCTCTTCTGTCAAATATTTCCACCACTCTTCTAGTGAACTCAAAATAGTCAGTCACATTGGCATGACCCAACGTAGACAAGCCATGGAACCACCAGTCATGTGCTTCACCTTCAAAGTGCAGCGCTGCAATCTTGATAGCTTCCATTTCAGGGACTTTATTCTACTGGAAGTAGATGTCAAGCTTTTCTACCCATGCTTGGCATGGAAGTAGATGTCAAGCTTGGCAGAAATTTTGGATGACCCATCAAAATTGGGTAGGAATAATCTGCCCATAGAGTGATTTCGATCATGATTCTGAGTGAATCCACCATCTCTATGCTGATGCCTTGGTCTTCTTTTGTCCTTCAAGTGACAGAACTCTTGAAAACTCAACTGATCTTTGAATCGCTGATTCTAAGATTCATATTCTTAAAATTAGTCTTCAAGGGATGATTTTTCTTGTGGCCCGTCATTTCCCATAGCCAAAAAGGTAGGCATAGTGGAGCGTTGGGAAACTTGTGGCTGATTCATTGGTTGATCATTCAAGTGGTGAGATATGCCAAAGCTTTCTCCAAGATTCAATCTCTTAGGAGATTCTTTTATTTTGTCCATTCTCATCTCTTTAATCTCTCTAGCAATATCTTGCATATCTTTCAAAATATTTTTTTCGAACTCCTTTCCATCTTCATCACTTCTAGTTTCAGGGGCTTTAACCTTGTCTCGATCATCATTGGTGTAATCAAATTTCTTTTATCTTATTTTCATATACCTCTTCTCTCTGTCAATAAGAGGCTCATATTCTTCTGTAGACATATTTTCTCTTCAAGAAAATCACAGGCTGTGCCAAGATTAGAGCTTCGATACCACTGTAATATTCCCAATTGGGACTGCTTAGCAAGGCATGCTTAAAAAACACATTTTTCAGGAATTTATGCTACAGGATTGAAAACCAACCCTTGGATCCCTTAGATCTAAAAATATATCATCTAATCCAAGATGGGATTAGAAAAAAATCCTTCTAAGTGAGGTAAAGAGGTCTCCCACACCTAGTATAGTTTAAAAAGGCTTAAGAATGGACTACAACAATATATGACAATACTGTTCAGAAAATAACGCAGTTCAGAAAAGTAGAAATAGTAGGCCAATATGGAGGCTCAATATTATCATTTATATCATCAGTTCAGAATTATATTGAAACGCTTTCATTATATAACAGAAAGATGAAGACATTACATGAAGAAAAGCTCAAAATAAGAGGCTGCAACCATATGATATGAATATACAAGCTTGACAGCGTTATTTTATTCACTGAAAAGAACGATATATTACACTTCAGATCTAGAGTAGATATGTGTACAAAAATATAGATCTATATCAGATATGTACACTATAGAGTCTCCTCTTCAAATTCCCCTTGGGGTTTTCAGCAGAAAGTGAAGTACATGGAGTATATCTGAGATATAATGTCGCGGACCTGTAGAATGATTCAAAATTTATGAAGAAAATACATCAGTATTCAGATCAGATCTGAATGGAATATGGATTAGATCTGTAATCCACGGATCACCACAGTGAAGGGCAGATTCCCAACACTAGAGATCTCTCCTCCTTGATGTGCCAAAATACCCTGCAACTTTATTCTTGCAAATAACACAGTACTGGAAGATGGAATGCGTTGTAGGCTCTAGAACATGATGTGGCCTCAAGCCAAGATCTGAAAATGGGCTCTCCTCATCCAATACTCTCTTTCCAGGGGGATAGAAGGCTTTCCCACTAAAAAGAGGCACTAGAATGGCCTAGATCTAAGTAGATCTAGCCTTCACTTGTTGCAACTTACAAAGGAAACCAAACCCTCAACAGGATCTACATTGTAGTTGGAAGAAGAGCTTGGAAAAATTCCTGATAGTGGTCAATAAATGCAAGAATCCTCCAAGAGCTACTCAATGGAAGAGGTGGGATTCCCGAACAAGAACACCCTAGCGCTAAACAACACTATTCTCTGCTAAATAGCCAAGAGAATAAGAACTGTCTAAATAGACAAAATCTGCAGAAATAATACGGTCTTCAACAACCTTCTCATGTTTTCCTCCTCTTCCTTAAATAAGATGGAAACCTTGCCAAGCCCTAAACCATCTCAATGATTTAGCTACATTCACATGTGTAGCCTCCAACTAAAACTACGCTATGCATCTAAGAGTTTCAATGTATCTAGGCAGCGTTGTTGATTTGGTCCTGTTGACCCAGTCAAATGTCTTAATCCCTTTCACACGTAAGGGTGTTTTATTAAGGCAGCCCAGATTTAGCCTTGTTCACATGGGGCATTGATTTATTTTGTTGTTTAGGAGTTTTATAGATCCTCCTTTACAATTTTATTCATGCAACAAGAAAATGAAAACAAAATTGTATATTCCCATTTAAAGCTTGGGCCAATTGGGAATATTACAGAGACTGAATAGGGTTCCCAACTAAATATGACCTGATAAAGGATGAACCAATAAGGGTGCCATGTTCCAACTTTGACACCTAAATGGCAAAGGACCTGGAACCCCTCCCGGTAATGGGGGGAGGTCCAAAAGGTGTCTAGACCGACGAGGTCCCATTGGGTCCATTCTGGCATCGTCTAGGTATGGTTTTGGAAATATTTGAGAGGATAGAGATTATAATCAAAGAAAATTTATGATCGCATACATAAGACAAAGAAAAAATAAAATAAATTTTCCCTTTAGATTAATCCTATGTGATCAGTCAATCAAAAAATATGGTTTTTGTTATTTTCATATGATACTCAAATACTAGAATACCTAATCATCCTTACATGCTCAAATTGTAACCGGGCCTTGAGAAGATATCTTGTGAATGCTGGCACAACATCCCAAATTTACTGGCGACGCCCCCATTCAACCGAAGAAAACCCACAAAGGTAAGGGTAGAGGATCTAGCGCTTTCCTGCACCGTCACCTATAGGGAAAGGATGCCCTAATTTTGGCCACTAAGCACCCTCATCCCATGTGAGCATTCAAATCTTGGACTTCCTGGTAGTTCAGCTACCAATACCGAGTATCAATCGGGTCAGGTAGCCCCAACTGATACTGCATGCACTGGGCCTAAGCCTAACCCCCTCCGAATCAACTCTCTGTCGCGCTCGGGTTTTCTTTTTCGTGGGCTGATAGGTAGATTTGAAAGTTCCCTAAACAATCAAATTCTATGTTTCAAGATGAAAACTAACCAAGGTGGCTTGTTATATGCCTACCCTCTTGGTCCTAACTTAGACTATAAATTCTTTTGTGGCCCCTGTGGGGAGAATTTAGTGATTTTTGTTAAGTTATTTTTAGGTGTCTTTACTTTACTTAGGGTGTGGATGTGTGAGAACAAAAGGTAAACAAGCACATAGTTTGAACGTGTGTATATGAAATGATCCTTTTCAAAATCCCCTGTTTAAACTATGTTCTATTGTTCCTTGATCAAAAGAAAAACATGCGCGGATATGGTCCGCTTTCAGTTTTTCTTAGTTAATTTATATGATCAACTATAGGGAGATGGTGAGTTGTGTTAGTCATCAGTAATTTTTTGCCATTTATAGATGACTAAATGTTAATCCTAGATTTCTAAAAAAAAATTCATGAATATTTTGAGTTTTAGAAATCTCACTGTCTTCGTTATCCTCAAACCAAATTTTTCACTATTCTATTGTTTTGCCATTTCATGGTTAAGTTGTCATTCCTAAGAGACCCCTCATGGGCTTAGGCCACTCATCTGTATCCTATTTTCCTACCTATAACCTCGGCACTCTATTTTTCCTTTTCCCTACCTCCTCCTATCCTTAATATACCTTCATAAACACTTCCCATCACTCCTATCCCTCAAAATCATCATTTTTCTACAAAACCTAGCCTATTGCTACAAATTGACACTTTTCGAGACTAGGCCTGTGTTTTTCCCTTTTGGACCCTTTCCCCTCATTCAATCCTCGAAATTCCACTTTCCCCTTCTCTCTAACATCTATCCCTATCCCCCAAAATTTCCCAAATAATTTAGACAACCCTTAACCCCTTCATTCCCCTCCCTCTACAAGGCAGTCCTAAATCCCCTGTTTTGCCTACACCAAACCCTAATTTCCTCTTCTAAATAAGCTAGGGTTTGCTATGGAAAAGAGGAATAGGAGAAATATATCCACATGATAGGTCATATCAGCAAGCATAAAGCCATACCAGCTCATGAACATCATGCCTCCATCATTTTTCAAGAATTCATTCCAAGAATCAAGCCATTTGTCACTCATAGGGCCATTTTTGCTTCAAACTATGTTTCTAACCAAAAAAATATGAATTTGAATAAATTTATAGAGGTTTTTGTCCAACACAGGTCCAAGAAGAAAAACCTCCTTCATATTTTACACATGTATGATGGTTTGGGAGCAATGTCAAAAATACAGGTGTCACGGGAGAATTGTTGCACTTCTAGAGTGACCTTGGGAAAATCAGGTTTTCTCATAACTGGAGTGTTTGAATGACTTGCTTGTGTGTAAAATGACAACTATACTTGAAGAGCCTTAAAATGAGCTATCATGAGCTAAATTTTTAGTTGAGGAAGGCATCCAAAAGTTATCTGCACCAGCACTCTGCATTTCTGCACCATCATTCAACACTTTTTGACCAGTCTTGGGAGAATAAAATTTTGATAGGTAAAATCAACTTCAATCAGTGAAACAAGGGTATACTTGGAAATTATACAGGATAATATTTCCAACGAGCTATCACGGGCCCAATTTAGACATCGAGAAGGCCTCCAAATTCCCTCTGTGAAAAGCGCTACGCGTAGGGAGTTCAATGGTTACGCTTATGGCAGAAGGTCTTAAGAGGCTGTTGAAAGTGATTTCTAGGGTTAGACAAGGTAACCATGCTTCACTGCATCAAAGGGAGGAAAATTCAAAGAGTATCAGTATGAGGGAAATCAAGCCTTTAGTTGCAGTCAATTTCCCTCAAAATGGTCAAAGGAAAGAAGGCATGGGGTTAAGTTTCAAAACAAGAAGTCAAGCTAATCATGAGTTTACTGTTGAGTATCTTAGGTTTTCAAACTCCAAGAATGACAAAGGGGACAAAAACAACTGTGTCATAGGCACCTGCAAAAATCAGAAGTGGCCAAGAAGAGACATAGTAGGCATGATTTATAAATCTTTGTCAAAATGGATATATCACTGTCAAAATCAGTAATAAGGTAAGAAAAACATGTTTTTAGGACACTAACACTCAGAAATATCAAAAAGGGATAAATTTTTTTTTTTTTTTTTTTCAGTGCAAACAAAAAGAGTTTTATCAAAACCAATACCCTCCAAGTTAAAAGGGATCTTTTCATCTCTCCAGCAAGCCATCACCAAAGGAAGAAGAGCTACTTTGAAAGGTTTTCAAATCACTTGCAAAAAAGGGTCAAAAGATATCAGTCAAAATCATAAAGTGACAATACCTTAGCAAAAGTGGTTTTTTGATATTAATTTATTTTTCAAAGGGTATAAAGGCATCTCAATTATCATTTTTAGCTCATTTTTCATTTGCAAGGAGAGAAAAGAGCTTCCAAGAGAAATTTCTGGGCAAAGTCACTGGCACTGCACTCACAGACCCCGGAGCTGCAAGTAGAGAGGTCCTCACAATGCATTTTTTACACTACAATGCGCATATAGCGGGAGGCGCTACGCTTATAGCCCGGCACTACGCACAGGAAAACCTGACACGCCCAGGCCTGACTCACTCATTTTTCGACTCGGCACTGCACACAGAGGGCGACCCGACAAGCCCGGTGCTGCGTGCAGAGGCCCGGAAGGCCTGCACGTGGGCAACGTTGTGCCCGAAGCAGGACCCGACTCACCCAGCGCTGCGTGCAGAGGGCGACCCGACAGTGCAGGCAAGGCATTGTGCTCATGCAAAAAGCCCTCCAACTTGTAGAAAGGTGCCAAAGGTTCAAGGAAGGTCTTCCAAACTAGTTTCAAGACCCTGCAAGCAAGCTAAATTTGGGGAGTGAACTATGGTAATCACAAATCATTTCATGTAAATGCCCTCCACCTCAGCTCAAAATATTGACAAAGGAAAACAAAAGGTAAAATAAGAAGAGGAAGATCATGATATTGAAAAGGAGTTTGAAATCATTCAAGTAGACAGTGATGAAGGGGGGAGCCAGGATAAAGATCAAAACAGTAAGGAAAATGCAAAGGCTAAGGGCAGCAGTGACACCCAAGAAGCAAGCCTCAGTGATGGACAAGACAGCAAAGGGGAAAACATTCATGACAGTCATGACAACAGTCATGACAGTCATGAAGACAGTCATAAAAATAATGAAGGAGATGAAGGGGTTGATAGTGAAATTGAAAATAACAGCAATGAAGTGGTAAGCAGCTTTGATGAAGGACAAAATGACAATGCAGAAATCAGTGAAGAGGATGAGAGTGATGATGATGTGGAGGACAAAGATGACAATGATGAAGCAGAGAATATGATGACTGATGGTACTAATAATGAAAATGAGGAGCTTGATGACAGTAGCCAGGATCACAGCCATGATAAAGACACCAACAAGGCCACAATCACACCTTTTTCATTAGCATATCAAAGAGGTCCAAGGCTTGTGTTTTCTGCCTCTAAAAAGGCAAGGGACCATACCTTCCTTTCTTACCAAGAAGCTAGATAAAGGCAAACAAAAGATCAAAGAGCAAGCCGGAGAAACCAAGTTGCAAGGGTTAAAACTCAAAAAGGCCCAAACCAAAATCAAACACTCAAAGAGGAAAAAGGCCAAGCTAACTTTGGAATCTTTGCATGAGCTTTTCTGTAGGCTTCTCAAACCCCATGAGGAAGGTGTCCACCAATTTTGGGAGAATTTTGACAATTTTTGTTTTATTGCAAATTTTGAGGCCTATAAGCGCAGCGGAACTGGCGCTACGCTTTTCCTTCAGGCATAATCAGAGAGAAAAATTTACATTTTTTTATTTCTCATGCCTATTACACTATTCTCACCAAATTTTAGAGCATTTGGAGCATTTTTGACCCCTCAAAAGGTCAAAAAACACCTCATTTTTCACCTTTCTGCCTCCTTTTCAGGCCTGGCGCTGGGCTCAAATCAGTCTTGGGAATTTTACATTTTGAACCAGTTATAGGTGATCAATCAGATAAAAAAAGGTATATTTTGAACTAAGACTCAGCAGGCTTTCTAACAGGCCATCACGGAGCAAAATCCGACATCGGGAAGGTCACCAAAACTTGGATGCAAGTGGACCCATTTTGTGCCTGTGCTGGCGCTGCGCTTAGAGCAGTGTTGGGAAAGTTTCCTTTTGGATATGTTAATGAATCTCATTCATAAAACCAAATATATATTTATAAATTATACTCATCCACCTTTCCAATGGGCCATCACGGAGAAAAATCTGACATCGGGAAGGTCACCAAAACTTGGCTGCAAGTGGACCCATTTTCTACCTGTGTTGGTGCTACGCTTAGAGTAGTGTTGGGAAATTTTCCTTTTGGACAGGTTAATGAAGCTCATTAAAAAAAAAAAGGTATATTTGGAAACTATACTAAACAAACTTTCCAATGGGCCATCACAAAAAAAAATCCGACATTAGAAAGGTCCCCAAGAATTAGCTAAAACAGGACCTATTTTCTGCCTAAGGTGGCGTTGCACTTATAGACAACACTGTGTGTTTTTGGCCAAAAGTCAACAAAACACACTCATTTATTGAAAAATCATATTTTAGTGTTTTTTGAGGCAAATCACTCTAGAATTAGGTGCAAGAATTTATTTTGGAATTTATTTCATGGGATATTTTGTGCCTTTGGCCTTGCATGGTCTCTTGGACATTAATGACATTTATGAGTGATTTTGACATTTTCCTAACCCTAGCTAAGGTTTTTTCCATCCTTTTCTAGATAAATAGAGCATTATGGTTTCATTGTAAATGTTGGCATTTGATGAGTTTTGAGAGCAATACATGGTTTTCTTGAGTTTGAAGAAGAAATTGATGTTGTGGAGTTTGTGAATGGCCTTGCTTTGATTGATGATGAAGGAGGATAACTTGTAGGATCCCTGAGTATGGTTAATGGTGATGTGTCTCTATTTAGTTATTTTTTTCTTGTTTATCATTATTTTCATCTTTCTATGTTGCAGTAGAACAAAAAATTATAGGCTAATAAATGTTGTTTGAGGCACCCTCTGTCCTTCATGCTTCCTATTGCCTTTATGTTTTCCTTTGTTGGGTTTGTTTAAGGAATTCTTAGTTGCTCCTTAGATCTACCTATGCTTGTTTATTCCATGGAGGGTTCAAGATAGTAGTTTTCAAATATGTTTTATGGTTAGCCCTACCTTTTTGATGCTATTTAAACTATGTTTTTGAATCTCTCTTTGAAGTATTACTTGTTAGGTTTTAGCCAAAGAGGCCATGTTATGATCATGCCCTTTTTCCATGCTTGAGAAGTTGCCTTAAAGTTCTTTGTAGCTTGATCATGGATGTTTATGAGTTCCCTCTTCTTTGATTAAAGTTATTTGTCATCTTGAATGTTTTCTAACCTTGAAGGTGAAATCACTAGAAGTTAAATGAGTTTCTCGCCTTCTATATTTCATTGGAATGTTTGTCTTGAATGCTTATTTGCTTAAGTGTAATCTAAGAGCTATTGGTTTGCCTTGTCTTATGATTATTTCCATATGTTGATCTGTATTTTAGACTATCTTGTTTAAAATTATTTTCTTAAGGATTCTTCATTGCCGTTACACACCTACTATGCTCACAAACTTGATGTTCATTTTATTTCACACATACCTTTAAAGATCCATTTGACTATGCTATATTTTCCCTATTATGCATCCTGTTTCATTGTTGAGATATCCATGACTTTCATTGACTCCATAGCCCAATAATTTGAAGACCTCTCACTCCACCTATTCTACCTGGTCATCTTTCCCAACCAAAACAAACAACAAACCATACACTTAACAACTAGCCTAAAATCAACCATCTAAAACAAACAAGTTCACATCCTTTGCATACAATAGAGAGAGCCCTCTCTGAGTCCAGGAAGGCTAGGTCCTAGGACTCCAAAGACTGGTCTGATGTTACCCTGTCCATTTGGTCTACCAATCTACTAAATCATGGGACACTAACAAGTTGTCAATAAACAGTGTTCATATGCTTTCCTAGGATCACCCAAAGGTGCAAAGGCAACAGAGATTACTTTCTCTTCTACTGATAATTCAATCATGGTCCCGAAATCCTAGTGCAAAAATTGAACTAAACTAATGACTTTTACACTAGAAAAATGAAAGAGAACTAGCTAAGCATGCATGGACTTGGACCACTTACTTTGGCTAATTAACTAGGTGTTTTGGTACCTAAATTTGCAAAACATAAATTATTTCGGAATGCAAGTTAATTTTCCTCCTACTTAAACTATGTGTTAACTTTGGGAAAATCAACTTGAAATAAAACTAATCACCAAAACTACTAAAAGTAGCTACAAGTGAGCTTTAACAAGTTTCGAGGCACCTGAACCAGTGTTGGCAGATGTATTATGGGCTGCCAGACACTTTTACAAGCAAGAAAAGATGGAAATAGTAGAAAAAATTATACTTCTGGTTTTCGCGCGGAAAAGGAAAAAATAGGTGCAAAGGCTGTGCACAGGTCACCTCTGAACGCGTGCACTGGGGCGCGTTTTTCTGCAAAAAATCCGTACAAGTTCCTGCAAAGTAATTTTTTGGAGCTCTTCAGCTTCAACCTGTCACTGAGGGTGAATTAGGCAGTGAAGGAGAGATAGGGGCAGTTCCAGCCCAACTCCTCAGCAAAGAAAAAGGTTCTATACAAAAAAGGCACAACCACATAAACTTGGAAATAAAAGTTAGTGGATTCGTCAATCCTGTGTTAGTGTGTTTGGTGCACAAATGTACCAAATCACGCTTGCTTAACAGGGGTGGTTTTTCTCTCTTAAGTTATTGGTCACAGGCAGAAAATAGATGGATTCAAGCAAGTTAGTGGAACATGCTAAAGCATAAAAATACTAGATAGAGAAATAACATGCATATTCAAACATAAAAACTAAACTAAAACAAATAAAAACAAAATCTCTGAATAGAGTAAAAAAACTTCAATAATCCAAATGGTGGCGATTATGTCCCCTTTTATTGAGTGCTAGTAGGAATGAAGGATGAAACTCTAACCCATTTGCCAAGGGGCCCTTAGAACTATGGGGTTCCAAGTCCCGATGCAAGGATGTATTTACTTCCGAGCTACCTTGGCGCAAAGTCTCCCTCTCTCTACTATGGTGGACTGAAGTTGTTGGATGGCCAACAACTAAGTCCCATCTATCTCTACTCTAGATCACATACTTCTAGTATTTATTGGGGAAATTATGGCCAACATAACAATGTGTTCTCATATTTTCATCTCTTGGTGGCCTTTTATAGGAGAATTCAAATCCTCCTTCCCTCTCTTGGTACATTGTGGATGGTGACCCAAGAGAGGAGCGTGATTCCATTGTGTGCCACATTTATTCCATTGTGTGCTCCCTTGAGGTCCTAAGGAGGCTTGGTCGATTGTCCTTAGGCGGCCTCAAGTGTGGGATCAATGTTTTGGAGTGTTCCTTGTGGTCCCAGAGAGTGACTTCCGCCACTCTTAGGACCGAGCGGCTTTTTGAGGAAAAGCCGTGCAAATGCACGCTTATCGAAGAATTATGCACGCAAAGGCGCATTTAACTGGTTCCTTATGTGTGCAATTTGATTTTTCCTCTCAGAACTTAGAGATTTTTTAAATACTTCAGATTCTCTAATGTCTTTCAGCCCTGTAAATCCTTCTGCTGACATTAAATAATGTTATATTTGCTTATCCGATTTTCCAATGATAACAATAGTGAATCGATAACTCATTGGAGTAATCTAGAAAAGGTCTAAGATTAAACATTTCATATACCACTATAACACCAAGATCATATCCAACAACCCACAACCTAGATATACCAATCACTTATGACTTGGCAAGAGCCGAGACATCTTGACCCTGTTGAAGTGGCTATATTCCAAGGGCAGTGCAGTAACTCATTCGAGTAATAAGGACAAGGCCCAACATTAAACCTTTTGTTTGCCACTATAACACCAAGAATATAACAAACAACTCACCACTATAACACCAATAATATATTTAACCACCCACAATCCAGATATACTAATAACATATTGTTGGAATTATGGCTAATGTGTTGTCCTTGATGTCAACATGGTGATAATATGATGATTATGGAACTATTGCACGTAGTAGGCTTGATGGTACAGGTATTTTAGAGGATATTAAAGAGAAATGGAAATTTAGGTATAGATGGATGAAAAATGTGAAGTTTGAAAATCATACATGGTTCCTATGAAGAAGGGTCACGTACATACGTAGGTCCTATGAAAAAATGTTTTGTATATAATTTGAACCATGGAAATATGGACACCACGGGTCATTACCATGGTAATTACCCATAGCATTATGTCAGAAACATCTATTTGATTCTGTCAACAAATACTAACAACATTACCAAGGGATTTACTTGAGGCATTTGATCCAGGTGGAAGTTGGTGGCCACCCACCTATTCCACTTGGTGTCCCACCATTGTTTCTCTCAAATTTTCAGTTTCCTTAATTGTAGCACAACTTCCTATTTTTAGCAATTTTTCGAGTCTTGAACTTTCGGAGTTGTTTTGAGGCCCTAAACGACGTTTTTTGGGAAATCCGGGAACAACATAGGTCCATGTAAAAAAATTTATCACATGAAAATATGTAGTCCTCGGATATATATTTCTAACGAGGTATGGTACGTGTCAAACGAAGATCATATGCCAAAGTTACGACTCCGGGAAGTTGATGTACCAATTTACCCAAACAAGGTCTATAGTGTTTGCGCTTCATCTCCTAGGATTAGGTTTTTGGATGTTTAGGGTTTTCCATTGTTTCTCAATAATAAATAGGCCCTCGAGCCTCATTGTAACATAGTTCAAAGTCCTGTAGCCACCACATCTCTTCTCAAAGATAAGCTGCCAACGCCATAGCTAGTTTATTTCCATTATGTCTGTAAACAAATTTCAGTTCTTTGATATTAATGAAATGAAGTATTATTTCTGTTGTGTATTTGTATTTATGGTTATATGTGTATTTTGTTGTGTTCCTGCATAAATTGGGATTAGTGGTATCAGAGTGGTCTACTCTTTCTCGATCCTTCTTTGCATGTCCTCAACGAGGTCGAGGTATAAGGAGTTATGGCTTGACCTGGTGGAACCTTTGCAAGATCAGCCTAACAAACCCTGACGTCCGCCCATGGGGGACAAAAATAAATATGGGGGAGTAGGAGATCCTATCAAATATTTATCAAGGAGGTCCTCGAAAAAAAAATAAGCGTGATGATGGATAACTTTGCCCAGATCCTTCAACGACTACCCATCGGTGGCGCATCTGCATTCGGCAGCAACTCTGGAGGCACAACTCCTTTTAAGGTACAAGTAAACTTTGACATTCCCATATTTTGGGTTCAAATAGATGAAAATGTCGTAAATAGATAATTGAATGTATTAGAAGGATATTTCTCGGTTCATGAATTTTCCAACCAGGAGAATATTATTTTTTCACTCCTCAAATCTACCCCCCATGTCAAGGACTGGTGGGAAACCTACTGTGAGAAAAAGGATGTAATATCCCAGAATGGGAATTCATAGAAAATCCTGTTGGAATAACGCACTCTTCACAAATTGGTGCACTGAAATGAGTTTACAACTCCTGGATCCCTTAGATCAGTGGATCTAGTGTCTAAATCCAAAATGAGAGCAAAAACAAATCAAACTAGGTGAGGTAAACAGACCTCCCACCACCTAGTATGGCTGAAAAACACCCAAAGAATGGGGTTGCAGTAATGCACAACAATATTGCTTCAGAAATAACGCAATTCCACTAAGTTAAAGTAGGCGATCAATATGGAGGCTCCATAATTACATGTACATCAGTAAAATAGATCTATAACATGGCCCATACAAGGTACAAGAGAAAAATAGAAGATTCACATTAAGAAACCCTCAAGATTGAGGTGCTGCAACAACATATTGGGACTGCAAAGCTTGACAACGTTATTTTATGGGCTGAAGCAGTTGTATATCACATTTCAAATCTAGAATATATCTGTGTACAAAAGGTTAGATCTATATCAGATCTGTACACTAGATGATTTCCTCTACAAATTCCCCATGGGGTTTTGAGAAAAACATGAAAGTACAAGAGTAGATCTGACATCTAGAATTACAGATCTGTAGCAATATTCAGGAATTATGTAGTAAATAGAATCATAATGAAATCAGATCTGAATGGAACATGGATTAGATATCTATTCCATGGATAACCACAGTGAAATGGAGAATCATATCACCAAATATCTCTCCTCCAAAACGTAGTCAAAACACCCTGCAACTGAATACTTGAAAATAACACAGTTATGGAAGAAAAACTGCGCTATAGGATCTAGCACTAGTTTGACCTGATGCTAAGATCTGAAAATGCAGCTCCAAGGATCCAAATCCTCTTGCCAATGGGACAGAAGACTTCCCCACTAAAAAGGGCCTCTAGATTGGCCTAGATTTGAGTAGATCTAGCCTCCACTTGTTGCAACTTGCAAAGACAACCAAATCCTCAATAGGATCTATGTTGCAATTGGAAGATGGAACTTGGCCAACTGCCGGATAGTGGACAAGATGTAAAAAGACTCCTCCAAGAGCTTCTCAATGGAAGAGGTGGGATTCCCAACCGAGAACACCCTAGTGCTAAACAACACTATTCTAAGCTAAACAGCCAGAGAATGAGGGATGTCTAAACAGACAATTCCTTCAAAAATATCAAATTATCAACCCCCTCCTTGGTGTCCTCCTCTTTCTTTTATAATGTGGAAATTTTGTCAAACCCTAAAACATCTTGATGATTTAGCTTCATTCACATGAGTGGCCTCCAACATGAATTGAGTTGTGCCTCTAGGAGATACATTGCATCTAGACAGCGCTATTGATTTGGTCCTATTGACCCAGTCAATTGATCCAGCCTCTTTCCCACTTAAGTGTGTTTATGAAAATAGCTCAGATTTAGCTTTGTTCACATTGAGCATTAATTTCTTTTGCTGTTTAGGAGTTTTATTGATCCTCCTTCACAATTTTATTCATGAGACAAAAAAGTAAAAAAAAAATTGTATATTCCCATTAGCTTGACTAATTAGGAATATTACAAAGGACAAGGGGGAACCCACTCTTTTCTAAGGCATACCCACTTGGAATTCTTTCCGAGATGCCATAAAGGAACAATATTATCCCTTGGGGAGCTATGAGGATAAGTACATACAATGGACTACGTTGCGGCAGCAAAGGGATCAAGATGTGCATGAGATGACGAATCTATTCCATACCCTGCGCACAAAGTTGGGTATCAAAGATTCGGAGAAACATTTGGTGTTGAAGTACCATAGTTGTTTGCAAAAATACATTCAGGAGGAAATGGAGTTCCTTGACATCTCCTCACTTGGTACGAAATACCGGTATGCTGCCAAGTTTGAGCAAAAATTCAAACAGAAGAAACGAGACTTTGGATCTTCAAATAAAAAGCAAGGGAAAGGTGCCCCCAAACCACAGAAAAAAGGACAAAGCCAAGGTATGGCAGCCCAAGACAACCTGTCGAAGCCCAAGCAAATAATAACATAGTGAAGTCGAAGAAGGACACGGGAAAGTGGTGTGAGTTCCATAAGAGCTCCACTCACAACACAAGTGAGTGTCGGGCCAAGCAGTCATTGGTGGCCGAGATGAGGGCTTTTGAATAAGATGCATGCTCTAACTCTGAATCAGAACCCGACAAGGGAAATGAAAAATGGAATAAAATTATTGATGCAAAGCCCAACCCCACCGTTGCTACTGTGAAGATCTAGAAGGAGGAACCGGAAGATCCAAAGGAGGAGGATCGTATCTTCCACTCCCATATGTGGGTAAAGGGTTCTCTGCTACAGTTCATTGTTGATAGTGGGAACCAAAAGAACCTCATTTCAGCAAAGGTCGTGAAGCGGTTTGGCTTGCTAACCACAGCACACCCACAACCTTACACCATCGGGTGGCTTCACCAAGGACAGGATCTTCACATCAACCAGCAGTGCCTCCTACCCTACAACATCAAGCCCTTCACGGATGAGGCATTATGTGACATTGCTCCTCTTGATTTTTGTGATGTATTATTAGGAAAACCATACTTGTGGAACTTACATGTTGTGTATGATTCTCGGCCTCGCGTTGTTATTGTTACTTTGGGAAATAAATGTACATGATACCAGAGGTACCACCACATGCCACTATCTCTTTGGTTACTGCAAAACAATGCAGTAAGCTCATTTCCAAAACTGGGAAAAAAAATTTCCTGATGATCCGCCCCCAGGGTAAGAAGAAGATTGTGGCCATGACCTCCAGACAAGGCTCCTCTACACGATGACACCAAATGGACAAGGTCATGGAGGAGTACGGGGACATATTCACCTCACCCATAGGGGTGTCTCTACACTGTCAGGTCAAGCACCCCATCGATTTGACTCCAGGTGCGTCACTGCCCAATGGACCAATCTATCAGCGCTCTGTTCTAGAGAACAATGAAATCAAGAGGCAGATTCAGGAGTTGCTGCATAAAGGTCACATCCGACCGATTTCATTGCCCTGTGGAAGCTTGATCTTGTTGTTGCAGATGAAGGATGGGACTTGGAGAAGTTGTATTTACTATCAGGCTTTGAACATGATCACTCTCTCGAATAGGTACCCGATCCAAAGGATTGATGACCTTCTGGACCAACTCAAAGGGGAAAAATATTTCAACAAGATTGAATTGAAGTCTGGGTATCACCAGGTACCAATCAAACCCTCCAATGTGTGTAAGACTGCCTCCAAATCCAAGGAGTGCCTTTTCGAATGGCTGGTCATGCCTTTCGAATTAATGAATGCTCCCACAACCTTCATGAGGTTGATGGACGACAAATTGTGGCCATTCACCAACACATTTGTAGTAGTGTACTTGGATAACATGCTGATCTTCAGCCATACTTGGGAAGAGCACCTCCACCACATCCGACAAGTCCTCCAAACATTTTTGCAACACAAGTTGTGTGCCAATTTGGAGAAGTGCACTTTTGGCATGATCCAGGTTCAGTATCTAGGATACATTGTTGATAAATGGGGGGTGCATGTGGATCCAACCAAGATCCAAGTAATTCGGGATTAGACAACCCCAACCACGCTAACGGAGCTTCATAAGTTTATGGGTCTTTCTAATTTCTACCGCAGGTTCGTGTTGGGATTCTCTCATATCACTTGGCCCTTGAGTCAAGTCACCAAGGGAGGAGCGAAAGAAAAATTATTTTGGTCAGAATCTCAACAGAAGGCGTTAGTAGAATTGAAACATCGCCTCTACTCTACCCTAGTACTCACATTACCAGAATTACAACAACCATTTTAGATCGAGACAGATGCCTCTGACTATGCTATTGGGGCAGTTCTTACTCAACAGGGGCATCTAGTGGCATATCACAGTGAGAAATTGTCCGACACAGTATACAAGTATCCCACTTATGGAAAAGGCATGTATTCCATTGTGAAGGCTTGCTGACAATGGAAGCATTACATTTTGGGGAATGAAATGGTTATCCACACAGACCATCGACTCCTACAGTTCATACAGACACAAGGGAAGTTTCAAAACGATTGCCATTAGAAGTGGTCCACATATCTGCAACAGTTTCATTTGAAAATCAAGTACAAAAATGGAAACACCAATAATGTTGCAGACTTCCTCAATCGACCACCGATCATGGCGCTAACCACCGTTCCCAACTCTTATGGGCACGAGACTTCTAATTGGCCACTTCTCTACAAGAGCAACCCAGAATTCAGTCACACATACAAGACACTCTTGGAGGGTATGCAAGTTCCTAACTTTCACCTCCAAGATGCACTCCTATTTCACCTAGGACATATTTGTGTTCCTTCAAGTGAGCGTGCCAAGATGATTTGGGAAGTGCACTACAGTTGAGTTGCTGGTAATTTTGGAGTCGAGAAAATAGTAGCAGTACTGCAGACGTATTTCTATTGGCTGAACCTTCGACAGGATGTTGGGAAGTACAACAGATCATGTACTACTTGTGCCATTGCCAAATCAACCATCAAAAAGCAAGGCCTCTATAATCTTCTACCTACCCCTAGTCGACCTTGGGAATCCATCTCCATGGATTACATGTCAGGCCTTCCTTCCACTAAGCATGGAAACAATTGTGTTTTTGTGGTTGTCAACAGATTCTCGAAGATGGCCATTATGGTGGCCTGTAAGAATAATATCACGGCAGAAGCCATTACTAAACTCTTCTTTGAATGAGTGTGGGTGCACTTTGGGATCCCAAGTCTATCATCTCATATCAGGACAACAGGTTCCTTAGCACATTTTGGTCCAGCCTCTGGTCAATGTTGGACACCAAGGTCACCAAGCCCATAGCTTTCCATCCCCAAATTGATGGCTAGATAGAGGTCATCAACAAGATGATTGTACACATTTTTCACATCTATAGTTCAAAGCATCCACGAACATGGGATGAGATCCTTCCCTATGTACAACACAGTTATAACTAGGCTCTCCATAGCTCAACTGGCCACATCCCCTTTCAGGTGGGCTTGGGATTCTAACCACTATGTCCCATTAACGTAGCCATGCCATTTGCGGCTACAAGGATGATTTGGCTCATGTCAAGTCTAAAGCTGACAAAGAGAACAACTTCATTGAGCACATTCATCACATCCTCCAATAGGTTCATGACATATTGGATAGAGCCAATGCTAAGTACAAGCAACGACATGATCAACATCCGGTGCCACACAACTTCCAGGTGGGTGACCCCACCGCAAGCTTCACCCACTCTGATATGGGTCATACACCATCACCAAGGTTGTAGGGACCAATGACTTTGAGCTCAGTATTCCACCATTCCTTGGTCTGCACCAAGTATTAAATGTGGACTGCCTTCGGCCCTACTTCCCACCTCTACTAGACACCTCCGACATTGCAAAACAAATCACACCAACAGAGTTAAACCCAGACAGCATGGAACATGCCACCAAGGATTGTAACATGGGCATTCAAATCAATAACACTCACCAGCAGAATTTCCAACTATATCAGGTTGTCAAAGTTGGCCAACTCCTGCACCAAGGTAAGTGGTTCACTAAGGACCAAGTTCAGCAAAAGTTTCCTCATCTCATGGATGAACTCAACACAATGGGGACCAATTCTTCCCAAGGGGGGAGGAATGGTCCAGGTGGATATTGGTGGCCACCCACCTATTCCACTTGGTTCCCCACCATTATTTCTTTCATTTTTCAGTTTCCTTAATTTTTAGCACAGCTTAGTCTTTTACAAGTTTTTCGGGTCCTGAAATTTTAGAGCTGTTTTGAGGCCCTAGACGACGTTTTTTGGGAAACCCGGGAGAAATATGGGTCAATGGACCATTGTTTCTGACATCAAAATATGTATTCCTCTGATAGATATTTCTAACGAGGTATGGTGCATGTCAAACGGATATCGTATGCCAAAGTTATGTCCCCATGAAGTTGATGTACCAATTTACCCAAACGGGGCCCATAGTTTTGGTGCTTTGACTCCTAGGGTTAGGTTTTTGGATGTTTATGGTTTTCCATTGTTTCTAAATAATAAATAGGCCCTCAAGCCTCATGGTAACATGGTTCAGAGGCCTGTAGCCACTACATCTCTTCACAGAGATAAGCTATCAGTGCCCTAGCTAGTTTATTTCCATTATGTCTGTACAAAAATTTCAGTTCTTTGATATTAATGAAATTAAGTATTATTTCCGTTGCATATTTGTATTTATGGTTATATGTGTATTTTTTTGTGTTCCTGCATTAATCCAGATCATTAGTACCAGAGCTTTCTTCTCTTTCTCGATCCCTCATTATATGTCCCCAACGAGGTCGAGGTAAAAGGATTTAGGGCTCTATCTCGTGGAACCTTTGCAAGATCAGCCTCGCAAACCCTAACAGTCACCCATGGGGGACAAAAATAAATATGAGGGAGCATGAGATCCTATCAAAATATTGCTCAAGGAGCCATCAAAAAACAAATGAAAGTGATGATGGATAACTTTGCTCATATCCTTCAACGACTGCCCACCAGCGGCGCATATGCATCTAGCAGCCACTCTGGAGGCGCAACTCCTTTTAAGGTAAAAGTAAACATTTACATTCCCATATTTGAGGTTAAAATAGATGTAGACACCATAGATAGATGGTTGAATCTATTAGAAGGAAATTTCTCAATTCATGACTTTTCTAACCGGGAGAAGATTATTTTTGCACTCGTCAAATCCACCCCCATGTCAAGGACTGGTGGGAAACCTACTGTGAGAAAAAGGATGAGGGGGAACCCACTCTATTTTCAGTCGTACCCACTTGGAATTCTTTCCGAGACACCATCAAGGAACAATATTATCTTGTGGGGAGCTATGAGGACAAGTACATACAATGGACTACATTGCGGCAGCAAAGGGGTCAAGATGTGCATGAGTTGACGAAACTGTTCCATACCCTACACACAAAGTTGGGTATCAAATATTCGGAGAAACAATTGGTGTTAAAGTACCGCAGTTGTCTGCATAGATACGTTGAGAAGGAAATGGAGTTCCTTGACATCTCCTGGCTTGGTACGGCATACTGGTATGCTGCCAAGATTGAGCATAAATTCAAACAGAAGAAACAAGACTTTGGATCTATGAATCAAAAGCAAGGGAAAGAGACCCCCAAACCACAGAACAATGGACAAAGCTAAGGCATGGCGGCCTAAGAAAACCTGTCGAAGTCGCAAGCAAAGAAGAACACCGTGAAGCTGAATAAGTACACGGAAAAGTGATGTGAGTTCCGTAAGAGCTTCACTCACAACACAAGTGAGTGTCAGGCCAAGTAGTCATTAGTGGCCGAGATGAGGGCTTTTGAATCAGATGCATGCTCCAAATATGAATCAAAACCCGACAAGGGGAATGAAAAATGGAATCATATTATTGATGCAGATCCCAATGCCACCGTTGCTATTGCGAAGATCTAGAAGGAGGAATTTCTCTTCCACTCCCAGATGTGGGTAAATATCTCCCAACTACATTTCATTTTCGATAGTGGGAGCCAAAAGAACCTCATTTCATAAGAGTTCATGAAGAGGTTAGGCTTGCCGACCACAGCACACCCACAACCTTATGCCATCGGGTGGCTTCAGCAAGGACAGGATCTCCACGCCAGCTAGCAGTGTCGCCTCCTATACAACATCAAGCCCTTCATGGATGAGGTATTATGTGGAAATTCTCCTCTTGATGTTTTTGATGTATTATTAGGCCAACGATACTTTTGGAAGAGACATGTTGTGTATGAGTCTCGGCCTTGCACTGTTATTGTTACTTTGGGCAATAAATTGTACAGGATACCAGAGGTACCACTGCCTGTCGTATCTCTTTGGTTACTACAAAACAATGCAGTAAGATCATTTCCAAAACTTGGAAATGTGTTTTCTTGATGATCCTCCCCCTGGAATAGAAGAATATTGTGGCCAAGGCCTCTAGATAGGGCTCCTCTACACGACAACAAAAAATGGACAAGGTCATGGAGGAGTACGGGGACATATTCACCTCAACCACAAGGGTGCCTCTTGTCAAGTCAAGCACCTGATCAATCTGACCCCAGGTGCATCACTACCCAATGGACCGATCTATCGGCACTTTGTTCCGAAGAACGATGAAATCAAGAAGCAAATTCAGGAGCTGCTGCATAAATTTCACATCTGGCCGAGCTCATCGCCCTGTGGGAGCCCAATCGTGTTGGTGCAGAAGAAGGATGGGACTTGGAGAATCTGTATTGACTATCAGGCGCTGAACAAGATCATTGTCCAGAATAGCTACCCAATCCCACGGATTGATGACCTTTTGGACCAACTCAAAGGGGCCAAATATTTCAACAATATTGACTTGAATTTGGGGTATCACCAGGTACCAATCAAACCCTCTAATGTATGGAATACTGCCTTCAAAGCCAAGGAGGGCCTTTTCGAATGGTTGGTCATGCCTTTCGGGTTGACGAATGCTCCCGCAACATTCATGAGGATGATGGACGACATCTTGCAGCCATTCACAAACTCATTTGCAGTAGTGTTCCTAGATGACATCCTGATCTTCAGCCAGACTTGGGAACAACACCTCCACCACATCCGACAAGTCCACCAAAAATTGCGGCAACACAAGTTGTGTGCTAATTTTGAGAAGTGCACTCTTGGCATGAACCAGGTTCAGTATCTGGGATATATTTTTGATGAACGAGGGGTGCATGTGGATCCAACCAAGATCCAAGTCATTCAGGATTGGCCAGCCCCAACCACTCTAACAGAGCATCGCAGCTTTCTGGGTCTTGCTAATTTCTAACGCAGGTTCGTGTTGGGATTCTCTCATATCATTTGGCTCTTGAGTGAAGTCACCAAGGGAGGAGCGAAAGAAAATTCATTTTGGTCATAATCTCAATAGAAGACATTCGTAGAATTGAAACATTGCCTATGCTCTATCCCAGTGCTCACATTACCAAACTTACAACAACTATTTGAGATCGAGACAGATGCCTCTGACTATGCTACATGGGCAGTTCTTACTCAACAGGTGCATCTAGTGGCATATCACAATGAGACATTGTCCGACACAGTCTGCAAGTATCCCAATTATGATAAAGAAATGTATTCCATTGTACAAGCTTTCCGAAAATGGAAGAAATAAATTTTGGGGAAGGAAACGGTCATCCACATAGACCACCGACCCCTGCAACTCATACAGACACAAGGGAAGTTGGAGAACGATCTCCATCAGAAGTGGTCCACATATCTGCAACAGTTTCATTTGAAAACCAAGTATAAGACGGGCAACACCAATAATGTTGCAGACTGCCTCAATCGACCATTGACCGTGGCACTAACCACCGTTCTCAACTCTTGTGAGCATGATATTTTTGATTGGCCGCTTCTCTACAAGAGCAACTCAAAATTCGGTCATGCATACAAGACACTCTTGGAGGGTATGCAAGTTCCAAACTTTCACCTCCAGGATGCACTGCTATGTCACCTGGGACATATTTTTGCTCCTTCAAGCGAGTGTGCTAAGATTATTTGGGAAGTGCACTACAGTCGAGTCACTATGCATTTTGGGGTCGAGAAAATAGTTGCAGTATTGCAAAAGTATTTCTATTGGTCAAACCTTAGACAGGATGTTAGGAAGTACATCAGATCCGACACTGCTTGTGCCATTGCCAAATTGACCATCAATAAACAAGGACTCTATACTCCACTACCTACCCCTAGTCGACCTTGGGAATCCATCTCCATGGATTACATGTCAGGCCTTCCTTCTACTAAGAATGGAAATGATTGTGTTTTCGTGCTCATCGATAGATTCTCGAAGATGGCCTTTATGGTGGCCTACAAGAAGAATATCAAAACAGAAGCCACTGCTAAACTCTTCTTTGAACGAGTGTGGGTGCACTTTGGGATCCCATAGTTCATCATCTCAGATCGAGACAACAAGTTCCTTAGCACATTTTGGTCCAACCTCTGTTCAATGTTGGACACCAATCTCACCAAGTCCACAGCTTTCCATCCCAAAACTGATGGCGAGATAGAGGTCATCAACAAGATTATTGTACACATTATGCACATGTACAACTCAAAGCCTCCACGTGCATGGGATGAGAGTCTTCCCTATGTACAACATAATTATAACCGGCCTCTCCATAGCTCAACTGGCCGTAGCCCCTTTCAGGTGGGCTTGGGATTCCAGCCACTATGTCCCATTGACATAGCCATACCATTTGTGGCTACTTAGGCTGATTCGTCTCATGTCCACTATGAAGTTGACAAAGTGAATAGCTTCATTGAACACATTCAGCGCATCCACTAATAGGTTCATGAAATATTGGACAGAGCCAATGCTAATTACAAGAAATGACATGATCAACATCGGATGCCACACAACTTCAAGGTGGGTGACAAAGTGTGCCTGCATTTGCAGAAGGATCACCTCACTGGACCCCACCGCAAGCTTCACCCACTCTGATATGCGTCGTACACCATCACCAAGGATGTAGGGACCAATACCTCTGAGCTCAGTATTCCACCATTCTTTGGTCTGCACCTAGTATTCAATGTGGACCGCCTTTGGTCGTACTTCCCACCTCTACTGGACACCTCTGACATTGTAGAACAACTCACACCAATGGAGTTAAACCCAGACTACATGGAACAGGCCACCATGAATTGTATCATGGACATGCAAATCAATAACACTCTCCAGCAGAATATCCAACTATGTCGGGTTGTCAAATCTGGCCAACTCCTACACCAAGGAAAGTTGTTCACCAGGGACCAAGTTCCGCAGAAGTTTCCTCATCTCATGGAGGAACTCAACACAATGGGGACCATTTCTTCCTAAGGGGGGAGGAATTATCTAGGTGGATATTGGTTTCCACCCACCTATTCCACTTGGTTCCCCACCATTGTTTCTTTCAGTTTTTCAGTTTCTTAATTGTAGCACAACTTACTATTTTTAGCAGTTTTTTGGGTCCTAAACTTCCGGAGCCGTTTTGAGGCCATAAACGACGTTTTTTGGAAACTCGTGAACATCATGGGTCCATGGATTGATGTTTCTCACATCAAAATATGTAGTCCTCGAATAGATATTTCTAATGAGGTATGGTGTGCATCAAATGGAGATCATATGCCAAAGTTACGTCCCCGGGAAGTTGATGTACCAATTTACCCAAACAGAGTCTATAGTTTTGGCGCTTCATCTCCTAGGGTTAGGTTTTTGGATGTTTATGGTTTTCCATTGTTTCTCAATAATAAATAGGCCCTCGAGCATCATTTTAACACAGTTCAGAGGCCTGTATCCAGCACATTTCTTATTAGAGATAAGCTACCAGTGCCCTAGCTAGTTTATTTCCATTCTGTCTGTAAACACATTTCAATTCTTTGATATTAATGAAATGAAGTATTATTTCCACTGCATCTTTGTATTTATGGTTATATGTGTATTCTATTGCATTCCCTCATAAATCTGGATCAGTGGTACCAGAGCGGTCTGCTCTTTCTCGATCCTACTTTTCATGTCCACAACGAGGTCGAGGTATAAGGAGTTAGGCCTTTATTTGGTGGAACCTTTGCAAGATCAGCCTCGAAAACCATGATGGCCACCCATGGGGGACGAAAATAAAGATGATGGAGCAGGAGATCCTATCAAAATATTTTTTGAAGAGACCCTCGAAAAAAAAGGAACGCAATGATCGATAACTTTCCCCAGATCCTTCAATGACGGCCCACCGGCGGCGCATCTGCATCCGGCAACCACTCTGGAGGTGCAACTCCTTTTAAGGTAAAAGTAAACTTTGACATTCCCATATTTTAGGATCAAATAGATGTAGATGTCGTAGATAGATGGTTGAATCTATTAGAAGGATATTTCTCGGTTCATGACTTTTCCAACCAAGAGAAGATTATTTTTGCACTCCTCAAAGCTACCCCCCATGTCAAGGACTGGTGGGAAACCTACTGTGAGAAAAAGGACGAGGGGGAACCCACTTTGTTCTCAACCATACCTACTTGGAATTCTTTCCGAGACGCAATCAAGGAACAATATTATCCCATGGGGAGCTATGAGCACAATTAAATACAATGGACTACGTTGTGGCAGCAAAGGGATCAAGATGTGCATGAGCTCACGAATCTGTTCCATACTTTGCACACAAATTTGGGTATCAAAGATTCGGAGAAAAATTTGGTTGTAAAGTACCGCAATTGTATACACACATAACTTCAGGAGGAAATGGAGTTACTCAACATCTCCTCGCTTGGTACGGCATAACGATATGCTGCCAAGATTGAGCAGAAATTCAGACAAAAGAAACGAGACTTTGGATCTGTGAATCAAAATCAAGGGAAAGGTGCCCCCAAACCATAGAAAAAAGGACAAATCCAATGCATGGCGGCCAAAGAAAACCTGTCGAAGCCGCAAGAAAATAACAACAACATGAAGCCAAAGAAGGACATGGGAAAGTGGTGTGAGTTCCATAAGAGCTCCACTCACAACACAAGTGAGTGTCGGGCCAAGAAGTCATTGGTGGTGTTGTACAAATCAACCCCTCCATTCAAATTTTGGCCAGCGTCTCCTCTTTCCCTTTTATCGTTGCCCTTTCCCGAGCCGTAAATACATTGAAAAAGGCTAAAATCCGCTCTTTAAAGTCATATAAGGCCTAGCTCCTTTCTCCCCTAGCTCCGCGCCTACTTTCATCCATATAGCCAAGCGCTGCCCCTTAGAGCGTTTATCGTAAATCGCATGATCGTGCCATCGCACTTTCTCCTCATCGCATATTCCGCCAGCGCACTTTCTGCCTTTGCAATTTGCGCACCCATCGCATATCCGCCCCATCGCAAAAGCGCAGTTTCCCATTCATGCTATTCTCCGTCATCGCACTTTTCGTTTTTTGCGATCTGCGCTCGACTGGTTACGCCCATCGCATAGCGCATAGCACATATTCTTGTTATTCCATCGTTCCCTCCATCGCATTTTCTCCACTTGCAAATTTGCGATGTGCACTCTGGGCCCCACTTCCAAAGCCTTTTCTCCATTGTTTTGTCACGTTTTTCTTCGTAACTCCCATGAAACTTAATCTTCGAATTTTGGTGCCATTAGCATTGTTTCGCCATTTTTCGTCATCCATCCATGTGTCATTCGCTTTTCCCTCCACCATTCACATATTTCATTTATGTGTTGCGTTCGGCGTTTTTGTTTGATGTTTTTTCTTTGTGCACTTATCATCGTCCCTTTGTATTACCCCATTTTCACTTCCCATTCCTTTGCTGTTCCCTGTGTTTTTCGCCACCCCGCGTCATCTCATCTTCCGCTCAAATCGATGCCACCGCTTCCTTTAACCTCACTATGTCCACTATCTCTGTGATTAGTTTTATTCAACAGGATTTTGTTTTGCGGGAACTTGTTGTGGGAATGAAATTGGCGGAAAGGATCCGGGAGTCACTATGATGTGACCACCATTAAAGAAAGATACTTCGATCTATAGAACTCTCCAAAGAAAATCAAAAAGGGCGAATCTGGGTGGATGAAAACATTAATGCAGCAGCAGATTATTAATGAAGGAGCAATGAATTCAATGTCCGGCATGAAAAGTTTCAAATTTAAATTCAAAATTAGAAGGCCGAAAGTACCATGTACAGAAACAGGCGCCTCAAGGTTTTATTGCCGCAGATCTTCCTCCTCCAGTAAAGAGAAAAATATTTTCATATTTTATTATTTATGTCCTGTTTATAAGGAGATTTTTGTTCTCAGCACTCATTTTCGGAAATAAGTTGTAAAGTACAGTCATTTATGTTCAGTCATTCATAGTGTGGGCGCGAATGTTTTCCGCCATCAGATTCAAAATAAATCATTAAATGTTTTCCATCCACCTCCTCCTCTAGAATTCTCTATCTCCTCTATAAAGGCTAGAAAGAAAGACATTGTAATGGTTCCAGATTTCTATCAGCAGACTGTGCAGTGAAAAGGCTTTTGTATACATTTTGTAATATTTCTGTATGAAGGTTCAGAGCCCGTAGGGTCTCAGTGAGGAGGAGTTATAACTGTAATGAGGATTTTGGTCTTTGGTATCTCACAGTATGTAATCTCTATTATGTGTTAATACAATATCTCATTTCATGCTATTTATCTTCTTGTATCATGTTCTAGAATGCGAGTGGCTCACTAGTTTGCAGTAAGGATTCATCCTAGTTGATGCCCTTTCTGGAATTAGTCAAGCGCTTTAAATAGGCCTAGTCATGATATACTGTTCCATGTTCACTCTATCCATATTTTCTGCTATATTAGTTGCTTGAGGAGGGTGCTTTTAAAACGCCATTGTCATATAAGGATTCATAAATTGGTATGCCCTTATATGGTTCTGTTGTGTATCTGGGTATCAGTCTCATGTTAAATAATATCTTCTTTATGTTTCCTCACTGCACTCACTTCCTGATATTTGATTTCTGTGATATATTATTTGAACTGGCCCTATTTACAGTAAGTTGTCTCTTAACTGGCTGATACCTTTGTATTGGAGTTTTACATGATGTCCCTACACTATTCTTGTCTTTGTATCAGCTTCTGAGAGAGATTGGTCCCATTCAAAACTAATTCCCTTGTTCAAACAAGAGATAGTGAGTGAGCTCTTGGACTGACAATCCAAACTATATGAAGGAATCCTTGCTATATTAAGATGTCCTAGGCACTGGTCTATGGCAACTCTAGACTGTCTCTAGGGGGTGACAAAATTGTCCACAACATCTTTCTGGCGCCGTTGCCGGGGAACGAATTCAAGAATATCAGTTTCCCTGGGTCTCGACAAATTGTTTTCACTCTCTAATCAGGTGAGCACAGAGAGTTGAAGAGTTGTGTATCTCTCACCTTGGCGACTCCACTGGTCTTTATTTGATAAATTTTATTGGTAGTCCTGGCTTCTCGAAAGCCACATTTGAGGTCAGATACATCTCAGTCGAAAACACCTTACGTGTCTGACCCAGAGAAGATCATTCATAAAAGAGTTTGGAAGGAGAGGAAGTCAGTTCGTGCTGAAAACCCTGAATATTCCATTGAAGATTATCCACCCTCTTCTTCTCAAGAGATCAGAACAGAAAGTCCCGAGTTTTACTCAGAAACTCCACGTAGAGGAAGTGTCTGGATTGAAGAAGACTCTCATCCTACTCCCGAGGCTGAGGAAATTAAAGAAGTCACAGAAGTAGCCGCTGTTAGTTGTGAATTATTCCCAGCTACACCTCAGTCCTCCATATCATATTTTCCCATTATTATTCATACTCCGCTTCCTCCTACTCCTCTCCCTTCATTTGTATCTCAGACTGTTGTACAACCCCCACCTTCCCCAATGGCTAATGTTCCTGCTTTATTATTGAACAAATACGCTCCACTGGCCTTGCCCCAAGTGCTAAATGATATGCCGCAGGATTACCTAAAGATTCTGCCAAGATTTAATGGTGAAAATGAAGTTGATGCTCAGAAACATCTTGAGACCTTCTGCTCTTTTGCAGAGAACTTAAATGTTGAACATTTGGATGTGGTCTTAAGATTATTTGTACAACCTTTGGAGGGTGAAGCCAGAAAATGGTTCAAGACATTGGGAAATCGTTCTGTGACCACCTGGGACCAGATGGAAAATATTTTTCTCAGGAAATGGGGGGAAAAGAAAGATCATGGTCAATGTCTTACTGAGTTTAATACTATGAAGAAGAAACAGAATGAAGGGGTATCAGAATTTATCAAAAGATTCAACAAGTTATATCTGAGCCTGCCCCCTGAAATGAAGCCCCATGAAGCCGCTGCAAAGATATAGCAGCCTTTGATTTTTATTTTGGATTCTCCTTGAGAGAAAGAAAACCTGCCACTTTAGATGATGCACAGTCAGATGCTCTGGAATTAGAAGCAAACTTTGCCTCCACTGGGAAACTAAAGGGAAAAATTGAACAAGATACTAGGAGGAGAGGCAAAGAAGAGGTTTCCACCTCTAATCAGGAAAAATATTCAGATAAAATGGATGAAATAAGAAAAATGATAAATAAGATGGTCAAGCTTGAACTGGAAGCTAAAAATGCAGCTCCCAAGAACTATTACAATGCTCCAAACAGAGGATACAATCCTCAGTACAGAAGACCACCATTGCAGATATTGCCGAGAGAAGCAAAGGAACAACAGGACTAGGTACCTCATCCCTTGTACCTGGAAGGACCAGCAGATGACTCCACTGGAGATGCAGCTTATGGATTGGAAGATTCAAATCTGGCTTTTTCAAATATTGATGATATGGATTTCCCATTGCAAGATGAAGATGAAGAAGCAAAGATTGATCATTATTGTAAGCAATTTGCTGATTTCATGCAAGCACAATTCAATGTAAAATATGATCTCAGATCTTCAAGGAAGAGGACCAGAACTCAAGATCAAGAAGAGGAGCCACCTCAGAAAGAAACATCTGCTCGGAAGGAATCAGCAACAAAGAGAAACATAGAAAAAGGTAAGAATCTTCTAAATACTCCCTTGCAGCCTAATGATCAGATTCCTTCTTCTTCAAAAATAGTCAGTCCTCCTAATGTTGAGCCAGTGTCAAAAGAAGTCGAATCTTCAGTTGAAAATAAGGAGTCAAAAGAAGTAGTGATAGAAAAACCCCCATCTGCTTTCAATTTGCGAAAAGAGCTTGAAAAGATTAAGATTCCTGTCCCCCTGATTGAACTACTAAAACAGCCTGTATACCAGTCTCAAGTCACTTCCTTTATGCTTCCTCCTGAAATACCAATCGCGCCTGATAGTCTAAACCTTCAAGAAGAAAGACCCATGGTAGTCTTTGGCCCACATGTCGAGGAGATAAACCCTTCTACTCCTCCTTTTTACGTGTCTCTAGTTATACATGACCTGCTGTTGCACAATTGTATGTTAGATTCAGGGGCTTCCCATAATCTTATGCCTCTGTCTGTCATGGAACAACTAGGACTGCAAATTACAAGACCATACAAAGACTTATATTCATTTTATTCTAAAAGAGTTAAATGCTTGGGAATGGTTAAAGATTTAGTGGTCAATTTGGCCCAAATTCCAGCAAAGAGTGTGGTCATGGACATTGTGGTTGCCGATATCCCAGCCCGCTTTGGCATTTTGCTATCAAGGTCCTAGGGTACAAAGATTGGGGGATCAATTAAATTGGATTTAACATATGCTACTGTCCCAGTCTTTGGAGGTCAGGAAAGGAGGTTGTGCCGGGAGACTAGGTTTGTTAAAATGGTAACTAAGGCTGACTGCTCAGAGAATTCTCCAGTTTATAACAAAGAGGGAGACTTTTCATGTTTGATGTTAGAAGAAAATCAAAATTATGTTCATGAGCCTCTCTTTGGTCATTTTCAAGCTGAGCAGCCTAAATGAGATCAGGAATCAGAAATTTGGACTTTGCATTTTGACGGAGCAAATTCAAGAGAAGGTAATGGAGTTGGGGTGTTACTAATTTCTCCTACAGGAAAATGGGTGCCACTGTCCTTTAAATTAGAGTATGAGGCTACAAACAACGTAGCTGAATACGAAGCACTAGTATTGGGATTACAGACAGCCAGAAACATGGGCATCCAAGGTTTAAAAGTCTTGGGAGACTCTGAGCTGGTGGTAAGGCAGATCAAAAATGAATGTCAAACTAAGCACCCTCGGCTCAGAGCATATAGAAACGAAGTATGGGACATGATAGAAAATTTCTTCTCAGCATTTAACATACAATTCATGCCCAGGGAGCAAAATATAATAGCAGATTCTCTTGCTGTAGCTGCTAGTACATTTCGTCCTCCTCAGAACCCACTTTTAAGATATGAAGTGGAGGTACGTTACAGACCATCCATTCCAGATAATATTAAGCATTGGCAGGTATTTGAAGATGATGAACAGATGAAGAGATTCATGGAGACAGTCAGAGAATTCTCCAACATGGAGATTGATGATAATGAGGAGGAAGAAGTTGGAAATATTGTAGAAAACAAATGGGAAGAAAGAATAGCAGGTAACAGAGTGCTGCAGCTGAAAGGAAATGTTATACCTAGAGGTTTGGTGCCTCTAGAAAGGTTATTTAACAAAGATGATATTCCGTTGTAGCCAAACAAAGTGACAGAAGAAGATCAAGTGGGAGATCTGAATCTGGGTACTTGTGTTGATCCCAAAATTTTCAAATTATCTAAAAGAGTCCCAGACGAATATAAAGAAAAATATTTGAATTTGTTTCAATCCTACAAAGATGTATTTTCTTGGTCCTATCAGGACCTAAAAACTTTTGATGTTAGTATAATGCAACATAAGATTCCATTGAGGGAAGATGCAAAGCCATACAAGCAGAAACTCAGACAAATAAATCCTCTACTACTTCCCTCTATTGAAAAAGAAATTAAGAAGCTACTGAAAGCCAAGATAATTGTGCCATTGAGATACTCTGAGTGGGTAGCAAACCTTGTTCCTGTTCGAAAGAAGAATGGAGAAATAAGGTTGTGTGTGGATTTCAGGAATTTGAATAGAGCATATCTCAAAGATAATTATCCACTACCTAAGATGGACCACATCCTGCAGAAAGTAGTGGGAGCGTCCAGAATGTCAATGATGGATGGTTTTTCTGGTTATAATCAGGTGGCTATTTTCCAAGAGGATCAGAAGAAGACTGCATTCACTACACCATGGGGAACCTTTATGTATGCCAGAATGCCATTTGGATTAATTAATGCAGGAGCTACTTTTCAGAGGGAAATGGATATAGCCTTTGTTGGGGAGCGGGACAAGTTTTTAGTGGTATATCTCGATGACATTACAGTGTTTTCGAAGAATGACGATGAACATATTGAGCATTTAAGAAGAAATTTTGAAAAGTGTAGAAGGTATGGCCTATCCCTCAATCCTCAAAAGTCCTTATTTGCATTAGATGAGGGAAAACTCTTAGGGCATATTGTAACAAAGATGGTGTGAAAATAGACCCTAAGAGAGTTGAAGTAATAAATAGTATTCCTTTACCGAGGAATAAGAAGGAAGTACAAGTATTTTTAGGCCGAATTAATTTTCTAAGAAGGTTTATTCCTAACTATGCCGAGATAGTTAGGCATATAACTAATATGTTGAAAAAGGAGAATGAAGTAAAATGGTCCCAGGAGTCTAGAGACGCATTCACAAGGATAAAATAGGCATTCGCTGAAGCTCCTGTGCTAGCTGGACCCGATTACAAAAATTCATTTATGATATTCTCATTTGCTTCGCCTCATACAATTGCTGGAGTATTGTTGCAGAAAAATGAAGAGGGGCATGAGCAGCCTATAGCTTTCTTCAGTCACGTGCTTTATGATGTTGAATTGAAGTATAACATATTGGAGAAGCAGGCATATGCCCTGGTAAAGTCACTTAAAGCTTTTAGAGCATATTTCCTGCAATCTCATATTACTGCCTATGTCCCCACAGCAGCTGTCAAAGACATTCTTGTTCAGGGAGATAGCGAAGGTAAAAGAGGAAGATGGATTGCAAAAATACAAGAATATGATTTGGATGTAAGGCCCACTAAGCTGATTAAAGGACAGGGACTTGCTAAGATGTTATCTGAATCAAATCATCAAGCTTTGGGCATTAATCTATCTATGATAGAAAATGAAGGATCCGAAAAAGAAGAAGAGCAGCAAGGGCTGGAGATGGCCACTCAAAAGATACATATGAAATATCTAACTAGTCCTTGGTATAAAGAAATAGTTGAATATCTGTTAACACTTAGCTGTCCTCCAGGATGTGATAAGGTAAAATACAGAGCTGTAAGAATGAAATCACAGAAATATATAGTTGCAAATGGTCAATTATATTGGAAAGATCCTTCAGGCATACTATTACTGTGCCTTACAGAAAATGAAGTGGAGAATATAATGACAGAATTTCATGAAGGAATCTGTGGAGGACATTACAGCTGGAGGGCTACAGCTCATAAAATTCTCAAGGCTGGTTTCTACTGGCCAAAATTATTGTCAAATGTTTTTTCCTGGGTCAGCACATGCGATAAGTGTCAAAGATTTGCAGAAAGACAGAAATTAGCCGCTCTGCCCCTAATTCCAGTACATGTAAATGCACCATTTCAGAAATGGGGATTAGATTTCATAGGAGAAATACATCCCCCATCAAGTGGCCAATATAAATGGATACTAACGGCCACAGACTATTTCACGAAATGGGTGGAAGCCATACCTACCAGAATTGCTATAGATGTCGTAATAATGAGGTTTATGGAGGAAAATATCATATCTAGGTTTGGCTGCCCTGCTAGAATTGTAACTGACAATGCACAGGCTTTCAAGTCTATCAGGTTTGTAAAGTTCTGCCAAAGGTATAACATTACATTGACTCACTCCACAACTTACTATCCATAGGGGAATGGCTTAGCAGAGTCTTCTAATAAAACCCTGGTGAGGGCCCTAAAGAAAACAATAAGTGAGAATCAGAAGAATTGGGATTCTCAATTAAAGTTTGCTCTATGGGCAAACAGAATAACGAGCAAGAGAGCAACAGGGAAGTCACCCTATGAGCTGGTGTATGGGCGAGCTGCTGTGTTTCCTCTGCAATTGGCATTACCAGTGGCACGTTTCATGCAGGAAAGTCAGGAAGAACCAGATGATATGATCAGAAGAATAAACCAATTGGTGGAATTAGAGGAAACACGAGACCAGGTAAATAAGAGACTGGTAGAGTATCAGGAAAAAATGAAGGATATTTTTGATCGCCATGCAAAAGATAGGAATTTCCAAGTTGGAGACCTGGTTCTTAGGTGGGATGTTCGAAGAGCAGAGAAGGGCAACCATGCAAAGTTTTATCCACTGTGGTTTGGCCCATTCAAAATCGTGAATCTAGGGAGAAATAATACTTTCATGTTAGAAAACCTACAGGGTGATCTGCTGGACACCCCTGTGAATGGACGATTCCTTAAATCCTACTTCCAGTACTGATTCAAGCAGACCAGACTTGATGTATTATAATGTATATGATGTATATAAGTGTGATTTCAATTTTAAATGTAAATAGTATGGATAAGCTGATAAGTTTTGAAGAAAAAGCAAAGGGATCGTAGAATAAAATTCACACACAAGAGGGTCTAAGGTCTGCGCGTTCTCGACATGTCCGAAGACGGACATGTCGTCCCCAGGTGGAGCCAATGTTGTACAAATCAGCCCCTCCATTCAAATTTTGGCCAGCGTCTCCTCTTTCCCTTTTATCGTTGCCCTTTCCCGAGCCGGAAATACATTGAAAAAGGCTAAAATCCGCTCTTTAAATTCATATAAGGCCTAGCTCCTTTCTCCCCTAGCTCCGCGCCTCCTTTCATCCATATAGCCAAGCGCTGCCCCTTAGAGCGTTTATCGCAAATCGCATGATCGCGCCATCGCACTTTCTCCTCATCGCATATTCCGCCAGCGCACTTTCTGCCTTTGCAATTTGCGCACCCATCGCATATCCACCCCATCACAAAAGCGCAGTTTCCCGTTCATGCTATTCTCCGTCATCGCACTTTTCGTTTTTGCGATCTGCGCTCGACCGGTTACGCCCATCGCACAGCGCATAGCGCAGATTCTTGTTATTCCATCGTTCCCTCCATCGCATTTTCTCCACTTGCGAATTTGCGATGTGCGCTCTGGGCCCCACTTCCAAAGCCTTTGCTCCATTGTTTTGTCACGTTTTTCTTCGTAACTCCCATGAAAGTTAATCTTCGAATTTTGGTGCCATTAGCATTGTTTCGCCATTTTTCGTCATCCATCCACGTGTCATTTGCTTTTCCCTCCACCATTCACATATTTCATTTATGTGCTGCGTTCGGCGTTTTTGTTTGATGTTTTTGCTTTGTGCACTTATCATCGTCCCTTTGTATTACCCCATTTTCACTTCCCATTCCTTTGTTGTTCCCCTATGTTTTTCGCCACCCCGCGTCATCTCATCTTCCCCTCAAATCGATGCCACCGCTTCCGTTAACCTCACTATGTCCACTATCTCTGTGATTAGTTTTATTCAACAGGCTTTTGTTTTGCAGGAACTTGTTGTGGGAATGAAATTGGCGGAAAGGATCCAGGATTCACTATGATGTGACCACCATTAAAGAAAGATACTTCGATCTATAGAACTCTCCAGAGAAAATCAAAAAGGGCGAATCTGGGTGGATGAAAACATTAATGTAGCAGCAGATTATTAATGAAGGAGCAATGAATTCAGTGTCCGGCATGAAAAGTTTCAAATTTAAATTCAAAATTAGAAGGCCGAAAGTACCATGTACAGAAACAGGCGCCTCAAGGTTTTATTGCCGCAGATCTTCCTCCTCCAACAAAGAGCAGAATATTTGCATATTTTATTATTTGTGTCCTGTTTATAAGGAGATTTTCGTTCTCAGCACTCATTTCCGGAAATAAGTTGTAAAGTACAGTCATTTATGTTCAGTCATTCATAGTGTGGGCGAAAATGTTTTCCGCCATCTGATTCAAAATAAGTCATTAAATGTTTTCCATCTACCTCCTCCTCTAGAAGTCTCTATCTCCTCTATAAAGGCTAGAAAGAAAGACATTGTAAGGATTCCAGATTTCTATCAACAAACTGTGCAGTGAAAAGGCTTTTGTATACATTTTGTAATATTTCTGTATGAAGGTTCAGAGCCCGTAGGGTCTCAGTGAGGAGGAGTTATAACTGTAATGAGGATTCTGGTCTTTGGTATCTCACAGTATGTAATTTCTCTTATGTGTTAATACAATATCTCATTTCATGTTATTTATCTTCTTGTATCATGTTCTAGAATGCGAGTGGCTCACTAGTTTGCAGTAAGGATTCATCCTAGTTGATGCCCTTTCTGGAATTAGTCAAGCGCTTTAAATAGGCCTAGTCATGATATACTGTTCCATGTTCACCGCATCCATATTTTCTGCTTCTGAGAGAGATTGGTTCCATCCAAAACTAATTCCCTTGTTTAAACAAGAGATAGTGAGTGAGCTCTTGGACTGACAATCAAAATTATATAAAGAGCTCTTTGCTATATTAAGATGTCCTAGGCACTGGTCTATGGCAACTCTAGACTGTCTCTAGGGGGTGACAAAATTGTCCACAACAGGTGGCCGAGATGAGGGCTTCTAAATCAGATGCATGTTGTTGAGCATTGAAAAAGGTATGAATTCATTATGCATTTCCCCATCTTTTTCCTTTAAACACAACTCTTTTTATTCTAGAAAGGTGATTTGTTATATAATTATGATATAATCATAAAGACTTATGTTTATTGTAAAAAGTAACTAAAAACTGCCTTTTATTGTCAAAAACAGGAATCAAGAGAGGTGAACAACTATACCAGAGGCGAGGCTAAAGCAGGAGTAATTGTTATTCCTCCAGTGATAGACCATATCCTGTCAAAGAGAATAAAATTAGAACACATCGCTAAGAGAAGGCAGGGAACAACACGGCTTCAGCCGAAGAAGATCAAGTGATAGCTAAAGAAAGAAAGGAAGCGAATCCCTCAGGATCCTTCGATCATGAGGGATCGTTGTTCAAATATTATCTTGTTCCTTGTCTTATCCGTCGAAGTTGTTATATAAGGCAATGCCTTTAGAGATTGAAGGAGTCGAATCATGATTAATCATTCTCTGTATAACTCTGTATCTTCTTATTAACTCTCGTCATCAAAGAGTGATCGTTGTAAACATTGTTTATGTTTGATTAATACAAAGACGTGTTTCCACTCCACTTCTTAAGCTCTGAAGTAATCTGGCAGTGTTTAACTGGTGCTAAGGGCCCGGCCCTAGTGGAATCGATCTGTTGTTTGTATTGTTGTCTTTTAATTACCGTTGTGTGATAATTATGTTCGGTTTTATTACATTTGCGAAGTTAATTAGTTGTTGTTTAATTGCTTATTGGTATTGCTGTGTTGCGTTAATGAATTGCATTGTTGTTCCATTTCAACAAGGATCTTAATTCCTGTATTATTCATCTTGTTATTTCTTATAAAGCTTTTTTGTTCAATATTTAACTCTATTTGATGTTACGTTGGATTGTTGTTCATTTCGATTACTGTTTAACAACGTTCGTTGTCGACAGGGTTTGGTGTTTAACATAATTTTCTATTTGATTCCATTAAGTTCAGATTTGTTGTTCAGATTCATCAGTTAGTATTTTCTATTCAATTCCTTTAGTTACAGTTTGTTGTTTATTCACATTGCTATTCAATTACAGTTTGTTGTTCATTTCCAGCTCATTAGTTTACAGAGTTTTCCTAGTTTACTTTCAATAGCAGCTTTAGTTCAATTTTTATTTCTCTTTAATTGCCTTAAATCAGGACTGTCAACTGTAGAGAACATTGGTTATTGCTTCCTCGTTCCCAGATTGATTGTCTTGTTCTAGTTTGATTTCAATTGCATCAATTTATAGAGGAATGATTTATTTCTACTGTATCCTCGATTGATGTTTTCTAAGTGAATAGGTAGATTTTAGAGTACTTCAGTTCATGTTATTGTAATTAGATTTCTTTTCCAACATCTGTTTACTCTTGTGTTTAGAACATTGTGCTACACCTTACAAAGCATTACTCTTAGCTTGAATTGCAGCCTCAGACAGAGTACACTCTTAAAACAAAAAGTCGTTCTTGGATTGACAATTAATGTAGGATAAATAGGTGTTAAAAAGATACCTTTTATACCTCAACATTTTTGTGCCATTTCCGAGGAGAGTGTATGCCATTTAGAAGGAGTGATGCACATTTGACTTTTTTTCTGCTTGGGGAGAATTGGGTATTAAAGACGGAAGGTAAGAACCTACGCACCAAGCAAGAAACATACTTTCTCACGGACTGCTTCACAGCAAAATTTGTTAATTTTTTTGGTAGGAATGAAGGCTTGTTTTTTTTGAATGAATAGAAAAGCAAAACAAAACAAAATTCCTCCTAAACTCGAAAAACCTAAGGGACCGGTGACTCTTGGGCGAACAAATTTCATTGACTAAATCCTTAGGAAAACTGAATCTCAGCCATCAGTAGGACCTAGGAAAGTTATTTCTAGACAACCTACTAGTTCCCTTCGGGCCACAGAGTCACCATCTGTAGCCTTTGCTGAGATACATAGTCAAACGGAAGTAATTGAGCAAGATTCCCAAGAAATTGAGAATTCTCGCCTAATTTCTCCACAAGAAGGGAACTCTAGTAATCTCTGCGAAGGAGAAGGGGAAACAGCGGAAAAAGAAGAACCAAAATCTCCTTTTGAAGTAATCCAAACAGTGAGCAACCTAGATAATGGAAGTGATGTCAACATCATTCAAAACAAAGGACCTGAATCTCCTCAGATAGTAGGCCAGCAGGGAACACTTATTCCAGATCAAGGGAGTGATGTCAAGGTCATTCATATTCCTTCTAGTCAGCCTAGGAATTCCCTTGAGATCCTAGAAGGATATTGGCACATTTTTTATCAAATGGCCTAGAACCAGAACCAGAACCAGCAAACACCTCAACAAACTTTCACACTGCAATATCCCATTGTGGACACTATAGTTAATGCACCTATGAAATCCATTCCTCTTCAACATATTCCTACATTTCATGGCTTGACATCGGAAGATCCAGATGCATTTATGTTTGAATTCGATGTATTATGTAGGGGGTATGACTATACCACCGATCCCCAAAAATTAAAATTATTTCATTCCACATTAAAAGGATCAGCTTTACGATGGTTTATGGGATTAGGTGGCGGGGTTATAAATGATTGGGATCAGATGAAAGCTGTGTTTCTAAAGAAATATCAGGATTATTGCAGGTCCCATGAGCTAAAAGATGAAATATTTCAGATGACATCAAAACCCAATGAAACTCTGGAAGAATATGTGGAACAATTTCAATACAACCTCTAAAGATCTCCTTATGCATCTTTACCCTTACATGATAATGTGCTGAAAACTACATTAATTAGGGGGATGAAGGATCAATGGGTTGAAACATTAAATATTATGGGAAAAGGTTATATATATCAGGAAATATATGCTAACATTATTGATTTGTGTATCAGGAGTTCGAGAGGCAGCACAAGGCTAAAATTAGAAGAACGTGACATGATCACAAGGGATAATAAGACCTCTAGTGAAGGTGTAACTCGTGCAGAGATATGAAATCTACTGGAAAATTTTAAAACGGATATTCTAGGGACTCTAACAATGCAGTTTGACATTATGCAAGCCAAACAAAAGCAAGCAGAAGTCGAACAAAACTTGGCAATATTTTGTCCTAATTGCAAGAAGACCACAAAGAGTGCCCGCTAGATATAATCAAATTTTGTGCCATCTGCACAAAATATCACCCCATAGAAGGATGTCCCTCGCTTCCTGGGTTAAAATTAGTCTATAAAGAGGCAGAAGAAGAATCATAAGTGGTATGCTTACTTAATCAGCGCTGACAATGGCAGCCACGACAATCAGGTATGCCAACTGATCCATTCTCTTCTTTTAAGCCTCCTCAATATAATGCTCAGTAATATAATGGAATGTGGAAAAATCAGCCACCTTTCCCCAATTGGTCACAACAGCCATTTCCTACATCATCATGGCCAAATCAAACAAACAAAACTAATTGGCCAAATTTTCCTTTCTGCCCACCGTTTTGGCAAAACAATGCCTATCCAACATAATGGACCCCCTCCACTTCGCAGAGTCAAGCCTGGCAGTCAAACTGGAAAAGACCTACAAATCAGCTAGCTAGAACAATTCCCCTCTCTCAACCTACACTGCTAGCTCCCTATACATTACCACAAAACCCCCAGACCAATTTAAGACCACAACTCCCAGCCCAACCCAACCCGAACCCAAAAAATATGCCTATTCAGTGTGTCAAAATAATGGAACCACCAGAACTATAAATTGAACTTAGGGAGTGCAATGACCTTCAATTGAGATCTGGGCGCATAGTAGAAACATAGGGAGACAAAAATGTTAAAATTGAAGATTCGTTACCCGCAGAACAAACATTGCAAAAAGAGAATGTGGTTCAACAACAAACTAAACAACAAGCAACCACCTCTTCTCCACCATTCCCAGAACAATTAATCATACCTCATCCAATAGAATATCTTGATTTTGATCTTCTGGGAGAATCAAAAAAATTGTGTATAAAAATCCCTCTCCTCCAAGCTATCCAAGACATTCCTATTTATGCAAAAACCAAATTATGTATAAAGAAGCCAAAGAGGAGAACAACAACTAACCCAACTATCCAAGTAGTCGGTACTCTATTTGACTTATTATGAGGAATGGAAACACCTGTAAAATATGAAGACCCAGGAAATCCTATAGTGATGGTGCAAATCAATGGGCAATTTTTTCCAAATGCCTTAGTTGATTTGGGAGCTGCAATTAATATCCTAACAACCACCACTTGTCAAAAACTTGGCATTACATCATTAGATCCAACAACAACCTTACTAGAATTGGTTGACCGATTGGTAGTCAAACCAGAAGGTACACTACAAGATGTAATGGTATCTGTAGATTCATGGGAGTACCCTGCTAAATTCCTGGTTATCAACCCAAAGAACTGGCTAGATGGACACCTGCTAATCCTAGGTATACCTTGGTTGGAAACTACTTATGCTTACATTGGCTGCCGACAAGGCAACATGACAATAACAAGGGGAAACTATGTCAAGAACTTATCTTTATACCCCCTAGCCCAACCAAGCCTATCAATAATCAAAACAAGGAAGCAACCTGTATCATATCTTATGGAAAATATGAGATCACCACTAACTATATAAGATGCCCTTGATTTTAAAGATCAAACAGAGGATGATATCATTAATAGTTTCATTAACAAACCACGAATCAGATCCCATCTACAATGTCACATGATCAAGGCAGCATTTGATAATAAATAAGAAGAAGATCTTCTGAAAGACAGACATGATCAATCAATACCCACTACCTCTATTTACAATAGAAAATTTGTGGAATTTTAACCGGGAAGAACTCTAAACATTAACAAAAACCTGACTACAGAACAAGAAGAGAAGTTGGTCCAATTACTACGAAAATATAAAGGAGCCTTTGCATGGGATTATCCAAACATGAAGGGAATTGACCCCAAGTTATGTACACACCACATTTATACCAAAAAATATGCGAGACCCATTCACCAACCCCAACAAAGACTAAACCCTCACCTTAAAGATATTGTGAAAGTTGAATTACAATAGCTGTTGGATGTTAATTTCATTTACCCAATATCTGATAGAAAGTGGGTCTCCCCATTAGTAGTGGTACCAAAGAAGAACAGAAAGTGGATAATATGCATAGATTACCGAGAACTGAAAAAAGCAACCCAGAAAGACCACTTTCCCCTTCCCTTCATTGACCAGGTATTAGATACATTGGCAGGAAAGAAATTCTTTTCTTTCTTGGATGGCTTCAGTGGGTACAATCAAATTTAGATTGCCCCTCAAGACCAAGACAAAACTACTTTTACCTGTCCTTGGGGGACATTTTCCTATCGAGTTTTACCATTTGGCATATGTAATGCACCCGCTACATTTCAGAGGGCCATTCTCATCATCTTTTCTGACTTAATAAACGAAGGGCTCGAAGTGTATATGGATGACTTCACACCTTTCAAAGATGATTTTGAGCGAGCATTAGAAACTTTGGAAAAGTTGTTGCAAAGATGTATCGACACGAGGCTTTGCTTAAGCCACGAAAAATGTCATATGATGATGACCGAGGGAATCATCTTAGGTCATTACATCTCAGCAGCTGGAATACAGGTAGATCCAGCTAAAATTCAAATAATTTTGTTAATACCTACTCCTACCACACAAATAGAGGTACGTAGCTTTCTCAGATTTTCTGGTTATTATAGAAGATTTATAGAACATTATTCTCAAATAGCTGCACCTTTATATGCACTAACAAGAAATGTTGATTTTATTTGGACAGATAAATGTGACCATGCTTTCGAGGATCTGAAAAATCTTGTATCAACAGCCCCAGTGCTAAGGGGCCCTAATTGGGATTTTCCATTCCAAATTTCATCTCATGCCTCAGACACAGCGATTGGAGCATTTCTTGGGTAGGAAGAGGATAAGAAACCATATGCAATCTATTATATCAGAAAAAATCTATCTCTTGTTGAACTAAACTATACTGTGACTGAGAAGGAATTTTTAGTTGTAATACATGCTGTAAATAAGTTTAGACATTATATAACTGGGTATCCAGTTTTATATACCGATCACTCTGCCATTAAATTTTTAGCAAATAAACCTGTTACAAATGGAAGAGTGACAAGATGGTTGATTTTATTGCAATAATTTGATATCACAATTAAAGATAGACCTAGAAAAGAGAACCTTGTAGCTGATTTCCTGTCACGAATGCCAAAGCCAACAGATGCAACAGCAGTCGAAGACCACTTCCCAGATAAACATTTGTTCGTTGTTACTATTAGAACCCCATGGAATGCTGATATAGAAAATTACTTAGCAATAGGAAAATTACCAAAACATCTAACGCCTAATGAACGAAAACAGATAATACAACGTAGTACTCGATTCTATTGGATTGGGGGCTACCTGTTTCATACAGGGTCAGATATGAAAATCAGGAGATGCGTCCGAGAGGACGAAGTATTTGATATTATGAAATCATGCCATGACGAGCCATGTGGTGGACATTTTGTAGATCATAGAACTGCCCACAAGGTTTTACAGATAGGCTACTATTGGCCTACCATTTTAAAGACGCTAAAAAATTTGTGTAGGCCTATGGTAGCTGCCAAGGGGCGGGTCGCCCTAGACAGTCCAACGAAATGCCTTTGAACCTACAATTATTAATTGAACCATTTGAACGTTGGGCACTTGATTTTGTTGGTCCCATTAACCCCCCATCGAACCAAAGAACATACATCCTAGTTGCAACCGAGTATGTCACTAAATGGGTTGAAGCAGAGGCACTTTCGAAAGCTACAGAGGACTCTGTAATACAATTCCTTTTCCATATATTTGTGCGATACAGCCTTCCAAGGGACATAATTACAAATGGAGGACCACAGTTTGTAGGTAATAAACTCACTGAAACATTAGAAAATTACCGCATTCAGCACAAAATCACAACTCCATACCACCCACAGGCAAACAGCTAGGTAGAAAGCATGAATAAAGTAATTGAATCTATACTGACAAAAAAATTTGCCTCACACAGACGTGACTGGGCTTACAGATTGCCAGAAGCCTTGTGGGCGTATCGAACAACATGGAGAAGTACCACGAGGTATTCACCTTATCAATTGGTATTTGGAAAAGAGCCCATATTCCTAATAGAGTTTGATAATCAGACATTAAGAACAGCCCAGGAGGTGGGTTTAGACTTAAATGAATCCCAAGTCAGAAGATTATAGCAAATCAATGAGTTGGATGAAATGAGGCTCTCTTCTCTTCATCACACTGCATTAATTCAACAACAGATAGCAAAATGGCACGATGCCCTCATCAAAGAGAAAATATCCAACGAAGGAGATTGGGCGCTCCTATATGATTCCAGGTTTCAGGATTTCCCAGGAAAACTCCAGACACGATGGCTTGGACCTTACGAAATACAAAAGGTGCATGATAATGGCACCATCACATTAACCACCAATGATGGATTTGGGCATTCCTTCAAAGTAAACGATCATTGAGTGTGACTTTACCATAAACCGCTTAATCGGGAATCCTTTTACCAACAATTACGGGAAGATTCCACCATGCAGATTCTTGCTGAGGGAGAAAACTCCTCCTCGGCACCCATTCTCTAAATCATTTCTTTATTTTGAAATTTGTACATAATGTTTTTTTTATTTTTCTTTTTTTGTGTGCAGAATTTATTTCTTAAGTTGTTCCTTTCTAAGGAACAACAACAGTTTCTCTCAAGAAACAACGTGTTTGAGTGTTTCCTTTTGTTGTTCCTTTCGAAAGGAATAGCAGTTTCTTGTTGCGTTTTTGCTATTCCTTTCAAAAGGAACAGCAGTTTGATTGCAAGTGTTTTTTTGGTTCCTTTCCAAAGGAACAGTAGTTTTTGGTCGCGTGTTGTTGTTGTTCCTTTCCAAAGGAATAGCAGTTTTTTGTTGTTCCTTTCCAAAGGAACAGCAATTTTTCGCTTGTTTTTTTGTTGTTCCTTTCCAAAGGAACAGCATTTTCGCAGATTGTCTATGTTGTTCCTTTCTAAAGGAACAACACTTTTTTAGTATATTTTTTTTCTTGATTTTGAACAGCATTTTGAGGATTTTTATGAATTCTTCATGACTCTCTTGATGGAAAATACACAATTTATGTAAGGATACACAAATTAGAAATTAATGAAATCAGCAAATCAAGAGAAATTTTTTATTTTTAAGAAATAGTTTTGCAATGATAAGGAAAAGGAAAGGACACAACCATTTATATTTCTTTGTTGTCCTTATTCTCATTTAAATTAATATGATCGGGTATTTTTATCATGCTGGTTCTTCCCTAAACTATCTCTCTTTGATCTTTATTTATTAAATAATAATAAAGGCATATATTTTTCCATTGAGATTTCCAGACTTCTTCCACCATCCCTACTCTTAAGGAGTGTTGAGCCATCCTCTATATATAAGTAGGGAAGTGCTATATATGAAAAAAAGGATAAAAGAAAAACAATTATGTAATTATTAACAATTCTATGATATGACAGATGGAAGATAGGCGGTCTCATCAAGAGCTAGCCTACCATGATCATAAGGAAGCAGCGAAGTGGCATTCCCTTTATGGCCACCACACCAGGGATATGGTCCAATGGGGCAACTCAGAAAAAATAATAAAAAGTCCTTGGAACAGGAGGTCTCATCACGAGCCAGCTTGTCCACTTTTCACTCCTTCTTGCTGAATGGCATTGTGAATCATTTGGTTTCCAAGCCAGCACAGTGGCCTCCATCATGACATTATAAAGCAATTCCCTAGGCATAAATAAAGGATAATGGTTCCAAGGGTGAAAAGCAACTTTGTCAAGGTTATGGACACCTGTGGGCAACAGAGCTCTGATGATGGTATTGGAGTCACACTTTTCAAATCAATAGTAAGGATGAACCTTTTTCTTATATCTTTACATAAGATCAAATGAGAGGATACCTTTAAACCCTTCGTTTTGAACCTATTATACATGAAAATTATTCATAACCTAATCATAATAGTTTGAGAGCAATGATCGCATAAGTACTTGTTTTTACATCAGTTTTCCCTTCCATTATCTTCGAATCATTATATGAACGTTTCCATATCTATTCGCAATTTAATATATGCATCGATTTCAGTAATGTAATCATTTGTGATCGTATCATAAGTGCATATGTTGTTCAAATGTTGTACGACTGCTGTGCAGTACTTTTCTCTCTTATTTGACGGTCGAGGGCGACCTATCATCCTTCAGGGGGGGCGCAGATGCCTCTTAATGACTGCATGCAGATCAAATCTCTATATTTTTTTACCTGCATTCTTGGTAATAAGCAAAACTTAACGGTATTATTCTGATATAATGTGTTGTGCTGTTCCATTACATTACTGTGCAGAATTAACAGTGTGTAGAGAAGATGGGAGAACGACCAATTCGTAGTGAGCCACAAGTGCTAGTTGTTTCTAATGTTGCACAAGAAATTATGGAGAGAGTAGGGTGGATTACCTACCTCACAAGACTGCAACAACCTAATGAGACAGTAGCCAATGAATTTTTACAAAATCTGCAGGAAGGTTACTCCACGGTTAAAGGTAGGCAGATAGCAGTAACAGACTCAATAATTACCGAGGTGTCTGGCCTGCCAGCGGAAGGAACCATATGGACCCATAAGAAGGTGAAACTCCAAGATGCCATGAACCTTTTCCGAGATGAAGGGCAGAACCTGGTTTTCAAAGGGAAAGGAGTTCAGCCGGCGTCGTTGGGAGAACCATGGACAGAGTTGGCAAAAGTAGTCTAGGCCTACATAACATGCGATGGGAGGAAAGATGTGGTAAGACCTCACCACCTTAAGCTATTAGCAGTGTTAAAACAGAAATGTACCATGAACCTGCCTACATTTTTAAATTATTTTCTACATGATGTTGCTCGTAGTATAAGAAAATCTCGTCACACAGACATGGTGGTAAGCCACCATTGCTTAATCAGATTGATAGTAAGTTACAGCCTTGCACAACAACAGACCAGTTGGGAAGAACTGATATTTTCGATTGATGGAGGATTAGCCCTACGTACCCCAAAATGCAAGAGAATGGCTAGCATAGCAGCTACAATCCTCCTGGTTAAAAAGTAGGGGGATGATAGAAGGCCTTTAAGGTAGCAGTAGCCAGCCCTTGGAATTTCCCAGCTCAGAGGATGAACAGCCCCCACAACTTAAAGGAGGGAGTCACCGCACTAATGAGGATAAAGAAGAAATGAGCCACCACACCGGTGATGAGGAACAAAGTCACCACACCAGTGGTGAGGAAAAAAGTAGTGTAGGAGAAGGAGATGATGAAGAAAAGGGAATTGAGGAAGAAGAAGGAAATCCTCATACTAGTGTAGAGGAAGAGATTTGCTACTCTGATGAGGAAGAAGGTAGTTACCAAACCTGTGAAGAGGAAGAAGATAATCGCAGCAGTGAGAATGAAAGAGAGGGAGCAGAGCCTCCTGAAACCACCACTGCAAGTTCACCACAAAGCCCTTTTCAAGAGGACCAATTGGCCCAAATTTTGGCCAACATGAGCGAATATGTGCAGCCCCACAGCCCACTGAACCTTAATGTTGATATCAACCAATTGCAGGAGAAATCTATTACCAATAAAGAGACGACTGAGGGAATGTTGGATGAAATAGAAAGAGGAAACCCTAACGAAACAATAGAATCAGCTAGGGTTACTTCCCCTGAGAAGTGTGGACAAGAAAAGGTGAACACTGATGCAGTGTTCCAAACTGAAAATTCTCAAGGAACATCAGAGCCAATTGGGGTTATTACCCCTGAAGAATGCAGCCGGGAGCATATGAATACTGAAGAAGTGCTCCACACAAAAAATGGAGAAGCAAGCCCAACCGAAGGCACGGTTGCTGAGAAGCAAACCCAAGCTAAGCAATTGGGTTCAGAAAAAGGAACAGTCGTTCCAACAAGGAGGAGAAAGAAAGTAACTGAAATTGAGAAACTTCGTAGGGAATGGCAGAAGCTTCAAAAGCTAGTGGAACAACTTAGGCAGACTATTAGGGTTCTTAAAATGAAGCAAATACCCAAACGAACCCCAAAGAAGAGAATCATAGTCACCAAACGAGCACCGAAAAAGAGGAAAGTGGCCACTAAAACAAAGACCCAAGTTGTAGAGACTATGGAAACCCGGGCTGAGCCTAATCATGAAGATATGGAACAGCAGGCAGTTGTTCCAGATGCAGTTGTTCCAGATGTAGGAACCTCAATTGAAAGTGCACAAGCCTGTAGTCAAAACACTTTTAGTGATCCTACTATAGCCAAACTCCAAGAGGAGTTGGCACAAGCTCGACAGGAAAGGGAAAAACTTGAAGAGGATATTGTCCCTAGAATAAAATACCAGGAGTTGCAGCAGCAGATGAAGAACATCCATGCAGCAGAGGCTGAAGCCTATGAGAAGTGTCGGAAGGTAGAGGAGAAGGCTGAAAAGGTAATGAATAAATTAAAAATAGCCTAGAATCGAATGGATGCTTTCTGCTTATTATACACATATGTTTTAGCTTGTAGATGCCCTGCCAAGAATTATGCTTTATTTTTATTAGAGAGATATTTACAGTTAAAAATTAAAGCAGTTAGGGCAGGAAAGTCTCTAGAGTTAAACACTGTAGAGGATTTTGTAAAATGTTGTAAGCTCTACGGGGTTAAGGTACAGTGTCTCCTTTGTGAGTTTTATTTGCATAATCTTATATTGGAGAATGAAATTGAGATAAATCCCAGCCCTTTTGTGGGTGACATCCAATATCAAGCATTTATTTCATTTGTTGTCAATCAGTTGAAATGGTCGAAGGCCTATAATGTTTTCCAAAGGCAAGAAAATGAGTTAGACTTGTGGGTTAGGAGTGAACCAAAACACCCATTGCAATTATGGGCTAGGCAAAAGAGCCTCACAACAAGAGACGGTGTTATCCAAGCATTGGGGCCTTTCCATAAAGAAATTGTCTTGAATGGGGTAGAATATTTTCTATCTATTAGAGACCAGGCCTATATAGCAGCTAAAGTCCGATGGGGGATTTCCAATCGGAATGTTCAAAATAGAGAGCCATTTAACTATAAAAAATTTGGATTAGTTGTTGGCCGCTTGGTTCTCTATAGCAACCTCATCTTGAGGGAAGGCCCATTCTGGCTAGGGTGTAGGTTTTGAAGTCTCATTGCATGGTATCCTGCAACAGATTATAAAGCCATTTATGAAATACCTGAAGGACAGACGGGGCATATCTTCGAAGCTTTAGCTACAAATTATGGTTTTAGACCTCTTAATGAAAAACCCTATCCAGCTTATTCTTTAACTGCTTTACATGTAAACTATGGTTTTCATGAGGACATGAAAAAGGGTAAGCAGGGGGGTACGTTGAGCATTGAAAAAGGTATGAATTCATTATGCATTTCCCCATATTTTTCCTTTAAACATAACTCTTTTTATTCTAGAAAGGTGATTTATTATAGAATTATGATAGAATTGCAAAGACTTGTGTTTATTGTAAAAAGTAACTAAAAACCTCCTTTTATTGTCAAAAACATGAATCAAACGAGGTGAACAACTATACCAGAGGCGAGGTTAAATCAGGAGTAACTGTTTTTCCTCCATTGATATACCATATCTTGTCAAAGAGAAGAAAATCAGAACGCATCGCTAAGAGAAGGTAGGGAACAACACAGCTTCAGCTGAAGAAGATCAAGTGATAGCTAAAGAAAGAAAGGAAGCGAATCCCTCAATATCCTTCGATCCTGAGGAATCATTGTTCAAATCTTATCTTGTTCCTTGTCTTATCCGTCGAAGTTGCCATATAAGGAAATGCCTTTAGAGATTGAAGGAGTCGAATCATTGATTAATCATTCTCTGTATAACTCAGTATCGTCTTATTAACTCTTGTCATCGAAGAGTGATTGCTGTAAACACTGTTTATGTTTGATTAATACAAAGATGCATTTTCACTCCACTTTTTAAGCTCTGAAGTAATCCAGTAGTGTTTCACTAGTGCTAAGGGCCCGGCCCTAGTGGAATCGATCTGTTGTTTGTATTTCTATCTTTTAATTACCATTGTGTGATAATTATGTTCGGTTTTATTACGTTTGTGAAGTTAATTAGTTGTTGAATTGCTTATTGGTATTGTTGTGTTGCGTTAATGAATTTCATTGTTGTTCAATTTCAACAAGGATCTTAATTCCTGTATTATTCATCTTATTATTGCTTATAAAGCTTTTTTATTCAATATTTAACTCTATTTGTTGTTCCGTTGGATTGTTGTTCATTTCAATCACTGTTTAATAACGTTTACTGTCGACAGGGTTTGGTGTTTAACAAAATTTGCTATTTGATTCCATTAAGTTCAAATTTTTTGTTAAGATTCATTAGTTAGTATTTTATGTTCAATTCCTTTAGTTACAGTTTATTGTTTATTCACATTGCTATTCAATTACAGTTTGCTATTCATTTCCAACTCATTAGTTTACAGAGTTTTCCTAGTCTACTTTTAATAGCAGCTTTAGTTCAATTTTTATTTCTCTTTAATTGCCTTAAATCAGGACTGTCAACTGTAGAGAACATTGGTTATTGCTTCCTCATTCCCAGATTGATTGTCTTGTTCCAGTTTGATTTCAATTGCATCAATTTCTAGAGGAATGAGTTATTGCTATTGTATCCTCGATTGATGTTTGTTGAGTGAATAGGTAGATTTTAGAGTACTTGAGTTCATGTTACTGTAATTAGATTTCTTTTCCAGCATCCGTTTACTCTTGTGTTTAGAAGATTGTGCTACACCTTACAAATCATTACTCTTAGCTTGAATTGCAGCCTCAAACAGAGTACACTCTTGAAACAAAAAGTTGTTCCTGGATTGAAAATTAATGTAGGATAAATAGGTGTTTAAAAGATACCTTTTATACCTCAGCACATGCTTCAACTCTAAATCAAAATCTGATAAGGGTAATGACAAAGGGAAGCAGATTATTGATTTAGAGCCCAACACCATCGTTACTACTGCGAAGATCCAGAAGGAGTAACTAGAAGATCCATAGGAGTAGGTGCGTCTCTTCCACTCCCAAGTGTAGGTAAAGGGTTCCCCGCTACAATTCATTGTTGACAGTGGGAACCAAAAGAACGTCATTTTAGCAGAGGTCATGAAGTTTTTGGGCTTGCCGACCACAGCACACCCACAACTGTACACAATCAGGTAGCTTCACCAAGGGCGATATCTCTACGTCAGCCAGCAGTGCCACCTCCCCTATATTATCAAACTCTTCACAGATGAGGTATTATGTGACATTGCTCCTCTTGATGTTTTTGATGTATTATTAGGCCAACCATACTTATGGAAGTGACATGTCGTGTATGATTCCCAGCCTCGCGCTCTTATTATTACTTTGGGAAATAAATTGTATAGGATACCAGAGGTACCACCGCATGTTGCTATATCTTTAGTTACTGCAAAAAGCTCATTTCCAAAACTGGGAAATTTATTTTCCTGATGATTCGCCCCCAGGGCAAGAAGAATATTGTGGCTACGACCTCCAGATAGGGCTCCTCTGCATGAAAAAAAAAAATGGAAAATTTCATGGAGGAGTACGAGGACATCTTCACCTCACCCACAGGGGTTCCTCTGCACTGTCAGGTCAAGCACACCATCGATTTGACCCCAGTTGCACTGCTGCCCAATGGACCGATCTATCATGCTCTGTTTTGGAGAACAATCAAATCAAGAGGCAGATTCAGAAGCTGCTGCATAAATCTCACATCTGGCTGAGTTCATCTCCCTCTGGGAACCTGATCGTGTTGGTGCAAAAGAAGCATGGGACTTGGAGACTCTATATTGACTATCAGGCGCTAAAAAATATCATTGTCCGAAATAGGTACCCAATCCCATGGATTGATGACCTTCTGGACCAACTCAAAGGGGAAAAATATTTCATCAAGATTGACTTGAAGTCCAGGTATCACTAGGTACCAATCGAACCCTCTGATGTGTGGAAGACTGCCTTCAAAGCCAAGGAGGGCCTTTTAGAATGGTTGTTCATGCCTTTCGGGTTGAAGAATGCTCCCGCAACCTTCATGAGGCTGATGGAATACATCTTGTGGCCATTCACCAACTCATTTTCAGTAGTGTACTTGGATGACATCCTGATCTTCAGCCAGACTTGGGAAGAGCACCTCCACCACATCTTACAATTCCTCCAAACATTGCACCAAAAAAATTTGTGTGCCAAATTGGAGAAGTGCACTTTTGGCATGACCCAGGTTCAGTATCTGGGATATATTGTTGATGAACGGGGTGTGCATGTGGATCCAACCAAGATCCAATTCATTTGGGATTGGCCAGCCCCAACCACTCTAACATAGCTTCGCAGCTTTCTGGGTCCTTCTAGTTTCTACCATAGGTTCTTGTTGGGATTCTCTCATATCACTTGGCACTTGACTCAAGTCACCAAGGGAGGAGGGAAAGCAAAATTATTTTGGTCAGAATCTCAACAGAAGGCATTCGTAGAATTGAAACATCGCCTCTGCTCTGCCCTAGTGCTCGCATTACCAGACTTACAAAAACTATTTGAGATCGAGAGAGATTCCTCTCACTATGCTATTAGGGCAGTTATTACTCAACAGGGGCATCCAGTGGCATATCACAGTGAGACACTGTCCGACGCATTCCGTAAGTATCCCACTTATGAAAAAGAAATGTATTCCATTGTGCATGCTTGTCGACAATGGAAGCATCACATTTTGGGGAAGAAAACGGCCATCTACATAGACCACCGACCCCTGAAGTTCATACAGACACAAGGGACTTTGCAGAACGATCGCCATCAGAAGTGGTCCACATATCTGCAACAATTTAATTTGAACATCAAGTACAACAAGATTAGTACCAATAATGTTGCAGACTGTCTCAGTCGACCACCGATCGTGGCACTAACCACCATTCTCAAATCTTGTGGGAACAAGACCTTTGATTGGTCGCTTCTCTACAAGAGTGACCCAAAATTTGGTCACACATACAAGAAACTCTTGGAGGGTACGCAAGTTCCCAAATTTCAACTCCAGGATGCATTACTATGAAACCTGGGAAATATTTTTGTTCCTTCAAGCGAGCATGCCAAGATGATCTGGGAAGAGAACTACAATTGAGTCGCTGGGCATTTTGGGGTCGAGAAAACGGTGGCAACACTGCATAAGTATTTCTATTGGCCGAACCTTCGAGAGGATTTCTAGAATTACATCAAATCCTGCATTGATTGCGTCATTTCCAAACCGACCATCAAGAAGCAAGGCCTTTATATTCTACTACCTACCCCTAGTCGACCTTGGGAATCCATCTCCCTGGATTACATGTTGGACCTTCCTTCTACCAAGCATGGAAACGAATGTGTTTTTGTGGTCATCGACAAATTCTCGAAGATGGCCATTATGGTGGCCTGCAAGAAGAATATCACAGCAGAAGCCATTGTTAAACTCTTCTTTGAATGAGTGTGGGTTCTCTTTGGGATCCCACGGTCTATCATCTCATATCGGGACAGAAGGTTACTCATCACATTTTTTTCCAACCTCTAGTCAATTTTGGACACCAAGCTCACCAATTCCACAGCTTTCCATCCCCAAACTGATGGCCAGATATAGGTCTTCAATAAGATGATTATACACATTATGCGCATGTACAATTCAAATCATCCACGCAAATGGGATGATATCCTTCCCTATGTACAACACAATTATAACCGAGCTCTCCACACCTCAACCAGCCACATCCCCTTTCAGGTGCGCTTGGGATTCCAGCCACAATGTCCCATTGACGTAGCCAGGCCATTTGCGGCTACTCAGGCTGATTCGGCTCATGTCCATTATGAAGTTGTCAAAGAGAACATCTTCATTGAGCACATTTAGTACATATTCCAATAGTTTCATGACATATTGGATAGAGCCAATGCTAAGTAAAAGCAATGACATGATCAACATCGGGTGCCACACAACTTCCAGGTGGGCAACAAAGTGTGGATACATTTATAGATGGAGCACCTCATTGGACCCCACCGCAAGCTTCACCCGCTCTGATATGGGCTATATATCATCACCAAGGCCGTAGGGGCCAATTCCATTCACCTTAGTATTCCACCATTCCTTGGTCTACACTCAGTATTCAATGTGGACCACCTTCGGCCCTACTTGCCACTTCTACTGGACACCTCTGACATTGTAGAACAACTTACACCAACAGAGTTAAACCCAGACCACATGGAACAGGCCACCATGGATTGTATCATGGACATGAAAATTAAGGACACTCGCCAGCAGAAGATCCAAATCTATCGGGTTTTCAAAGCTAGCCAACTCCTACACTAAGAAAAATGGTTCACCAGGGACCAAGTTCAGCAAAAGTTTCCTCATCTCATGGAGCAACTCAACACAATGGGGACCATTTCTTCCTAAGAGGGGAGGAATGATCCAAGTAGATATTGGTGGCGACCCACCTATTCCACTTGGTGCCCCACCATTGTTTCTTTTATTTTTTCAGTTTCCTTAATTGTAGCACAGCTTACTATTGTTAGTAGTTTTTTGGGTCATGAGCTTCTGGAGACGTTTTGAGGCCCTAAACAATGTTTTTTGGGAAAACCAGGAGAAACATGGGTCCATGGATTGATGTTTCTCACATCAAAAAATGTATTCCTCAGATATTTCTTCCTAATGAGGTATGGTGTGCGTCAAACGGAGATCGTATGCCAAAGTTACATCCTTGGGAAGTTGATGTACCAATTTATCCAAATAGGGCCCATAGTTTTGGCACTTCATCTCCTAGGGTTAGGTTTTTGGATGTTTAGGCTTTTCCATTGTTTCTCAATAATAAATAGGCCCTCGAGCCTCATTGTAACATAGTTCATAGGCCTGTAGCCACCACATCTCTTCTCAAAGATAAGCTCTCAAAACCATAGCTATTTTATTTCCATTCTATCTGTAAACAAATTTCAATTCTTTGATATTAATGAAATGAAGTATTATTTCCACTGCATATTTGTATTTATGGTTATATGTGTATTCTGTTACATTCTTGCATAAATATGGATCAGTATTGGCTAAGGAAAAATCTCCATAAGGAGATGGAGATAAAGGTGTTAAGAGGTGCAAGTAATGGTCTATTCATGTGTGATCTTATATGAAACATGTGTGCACTAGGGAGCAAGGAGAAGGCTTAGATCTAGAAGATTTGAAAGAAAATTGAGTACTAATGGTTATACTTGACTGGTTTGCTTGTGTTTGAGTATTTAATGATGTAAAACCTGCGTTAATGTGTTAGAAGTGATTTGTGTATTGACAATAAAATTTGCAGAAAGTATGTTATGTTTGCAACGAAAGTTGGTCTCAGTAATTTGAGATTTGGACGCAAGTTTTATGCTTTAAGGTCACATACATACACAGATATGGTTCAGTACTGTAGTGTTTAAATTTCGTGATGATTTATTCAGTATGTTGATATATATACGTGGGTGTTATACATGGTAATTGCGTACACACAGATATTTTTTATGGAGGTCGCGTATATGTACTAGGATTTGATTTGTTGCATAATGATTATGACAATTGATGATCTTTGTTCTATTTTTTATTGTCTTATAATGATTTCTTGATAAGCATGGTTTGTATCTCGTAGTGTTGATTGGTGTTGAAAATGGCAATAAGAAAAAATTGAAAATTCCATCAAAAGGTATTCTAATTTAATTTCCCCTCAATTAAATTAGAAGTAAATTGTAATTCCACATCACATGACATCTTGTATGAGTTAGCTAAGTTGGGAATAATTAGTTAGCTCATTGAATTCAAGTTGGGGGTCAAACTGGAGGCATGTACATTTCACTCTAAGTTTTAGGGGGTCCTTTTGTAGTTTATTTTGAGTTGTAATTAATTAACTTAACTAATTGAGTTAAAATCAGTTGAACTAGTTCTAACTGATGGAGGAACTAGTGAGAGATCAAGTGAATTAAATTAGATTTAATTCACATGCAGTGATCAATAAAATAACTGATAATTCACTATAAATATTTGTTTCATGTCATTTCTAAGGAAGACCCAGTTGATATTGGAGTTAAAGGGAAGTATATTATTAGTTATATAATTAGAAAATTGTACAGGTGGTGCATGAAGTCAAAATAAGGTCTAAAAATAGATCATTCCTTAATTAGAAAAAATTGCCTTTAAAAGGAGGAATGAAGGCACAATTTTAATCATTTTATTGGTGAGCACGAGTTGGTGAGAGCAATCCATAGGAAGCAGAATTCTATGCATGGAGAAAGGTGTGCAAAGAGAAGCTTGTGCACAGGTTGGTAGTGTGAGACATTCAGAGATAATGCATAGAGGTCTCAATATTGAGAGAAACATTGTATTGTTTAATACTATTTACTTTATGCAATATACAGATAGCGAGGTTTTTAGTTGAGGCTTTCCCTAGATAAATCTATGTATTGTGTGATTGAAATTATTTCTCTTTATTGTTCATGTGATTGTGCAATCATAATTGGTTTCCATAATTTGTATAATAGATTCAATATTTTGTTTTAGCATATTACAAGATCAATTCAATATATGTGGATTTACTACAACTGGGTTGATTAGGTTGTGGCTTGGTATATTGATCAGTAATGATGTTGCATTATGATCAGGTATTTAGTGAGTCAATATTGATATATCTGTAAATAGTTCCTCGGTACAGTAATTTAGTTTGATAGTGTTTTAGTAGTCAATGATTTGAGATATGTATGCAGATGTTATACACAAGAAGCATGTATATACACGGGTATGCTTCAGAACATTCGTGTATTATTCTAAAGAGGGTTTTCAATGACAACACTTTGTTTATATGTTGACTAACAACATGATTACTCAATGAATGGTTGATTGGTCTTAATTTGATTAGTTATTAGTTGATTTGTAACTTTGGGTTGGTTCATAATTCAGTGATTCAGTTGCATCAATGAATCATATTTTTGGTGATTGATTTTCAATGATGATTTAGTGATTGTATTTCATATTTTGTGATTCATAATTTCAGTTTGACATTTTGGTTTGGGCTTATTATTGATATGGGTCCAAAGTGAAAATTTGATGAAAGGTGGCCTACAAGTTTTGATTTTTTTTTGAGACAGATGGATCCAGTGTGAAACATTCTGAAATTTGGTCTGCAAGGTGTCAGTGAGGGTGTAGTATCTCTCTTCTTGTATGAGTCGGTAAATGAGATCATAGGGTTGTAGCTTCCTTATAGTGGGTATTGGATTACGAGTAGAGGTTTTAGCCTCCTACAGATGGGTTCCTGTGTGCTGGTAAGAGTTTTAACCAACACATGATGCCATGAATATTTTCATTGTATAATAAGAAAGAATACAGAGATGATAGCAACTGTGGTTTTCTTCCACATTTTGTTTCCACCTAAAATCCTGGTGTTCATATGTGTTGATATGTTTCTTATGTGATATGATTTATCTATTCTTTACTGCATACTGGATGGTTAATGAATTAATCATACAATGGTTAAGTTAACTCACTAATGGAATTTATGAAAAATTATGTAAACTGGATATATGCACTTTTATTTTACTGAAGTCACATACACACGCGGGTTGCATAAATTAAAGTAGTGTACAGATATCTGAATATGAAATTGAAAGTAAAATTGAATTAAAAATATTGGTTTTCCCCCACCCCCCTGCACCTCCAGTATTCTTCCTCACAATTGGAATCAAAGCAGGTCCCTCAGAAGAAGATTGATTGCTTAAAGGAAGATCTAAAGGGAGAAGGAAGACGGAAGGAATATTTTCTGCAAAGCCACCTTTGTTTAATGGAACTAATTTTATGCTTTGTAAGGTCATAATGAGAGCATATTTGCAAGCCCTAAGGACTAATGTATGGGAATTTTTTGGAGGTGGATATTAGTACCCAGCCTCCATTCCCATAGATGATGCAGGAAAGAAATGATATGAGAACAATGCAAAGGTTGTAAATGCTATCTTGGGAGGTTTGGATGAATCTGAGTTTGTGAAAGTCATGCAGTTGAGCACCGTAAATGAAATATGGGATAAGATTGTTCAAAGCTATGAAGGTGACTCTAAGGTAAAAAGTATTAAACTTCAAACATTTATAATTTAGTATGAGACTCTTAGAATGCATAATTATGAAAGCATTGCAAGATTTTTCCTTAGAGTAGACGAAATTGTTAACACAATGAAATGTCTTGGTGGCGAAATAAAGGATACTAATATTATTCAAAATATTTTGTGATTGCTAACCCCAAATTTTGATTCCAAAGTCTCTGCCATTAAAGAAATGCAGGATTTTAAGAATATCACTATTGAACAACTCCATGGGATCTTGATAGATTATGAGATGAGAAAAGGGGATACATCAGGAGTTAGAGAAGAAGCATTCACATTAAACTCAAATACATAGAGCTGTTCCAAGAATTTTCTGATGTTTTTGCTTGGAGTTACGAAGATCTCAAATCCTATGACACTGAAATAATACAGCATAAAATCCCTCTTAAGGAAAACCAAAAACCATTTAAACAGAAACTGTGCAGAATAAACCCTGTCCAGTTGCCATTGGTTCAGAAGGAGATCATGAAAATGTATGATGCTGGCATTATTGTCCCTATTAGATATTCTGAGTGGGTATCTAATCTGGTGTCCGTTAGGAAGAAGACTGGAGAAATCAGGCTTTGTATAGATTTTAGAGACTTAAACAAAGCTTCGTTAAAAGACAACTACCCTTTACCAAAAATGGATCACATTTTACAAAGGGTGGTGGGGTCTAAAAGGATTTCGTTGCTTGATGGCTATTCAAGGTATAATCAGATTTTAGTTCACCCTGCTGATCAATTAAAGACAGCTTTCACTACTCCATGGGGCACTTTCATGTATGTGAAGATGCCTTTTGGTCTAATGAACGTTGGAGAAACCTTTCAGAGAGCCATGGACATAGCATTCTCGGAAGAATTGGGCTTCTTCATCATTATCTATCTAGATGATGTCACTGTGTTTTCAAAAACAGATGAAGAACATTTAGAACATTTGAGAAAAGTTTTCGAGAAGTGCAAAAGGTTTGGAATATCTTTAAACCCTAAGAAGACACTATTTGGTCTCCAAGAAGGTAAGCTTCTTGGACACATTATTTTAGAAGAGGGTATAAAGATAGATCCAAAGAGGATTGAGGCTATATTGCAAATCTCTCATCCTCGAAATATCAAAGAGTTGCAGTCTTTCATTGGAAAGATTAACTTTTTGAGAAGGTTCATCCCTAACTTGGCATAGCTCCTTAGAAATATCACAAACATGTTGAAGAAGGAGCAAGGGATAAAATGGACCTTGGAAGCAAAGACATCCTTTGAGCTGGTGAAACAAGCATTAACCAAAACACCGGTTCTCATAAGTCCTGATTTTTCGAAAGATTTTTATATCTTCTCATTTGCATCAGAACATACCATTGCTGCTGTCCTTTTACAGAAAAATCCACAAGGACAAGAGCAGCCTATTGCATTCTTTAGCAAGGCATTGAGGGATGCCCCTTTGAAGTATAATATTATGGAAAAGCAAGCTTTTGCTTTGGTTAAAGCATTAAAAGACTTCAGAGTATACATCCTTCACTCACACATCATCGCCTTTGTCCCAAATTCAGTTGTAAAAGATATTCTAACACAGGACCCATATGGTAAGAGAGATAAGTGGATTGCTGTTATTCTCGAATATGATTTAGAGATAAAACCCACTAAACTCATCAAAGGCCAAGGTCTAGCTAGATTAATGGCTGAATCCAATTTTGAAGTTCTTGATATTAATGTGATTAATGCTTTGGACAGCCAAGAAGAATTCTCAACTCCCATTATTGAAAACCATTTTCTGAATTCTCCTTGGTATGCTGATATCGTTTATGTTTTGCTTAATTTAAACATGCCTCCCGGTTTATCGAAAACGAAGGCAAGGTTCTTAAAACTGAAAGCAGTAAACTATTGCATTATAGATAGGTGTCTTTATTGGAAAAATGCTAGTGGTATATTGCTTAAATGTTTGCCTGAGTTTGATGCAGAGAAGATTAAGCAGGAATTTCATGAAGGAGAGTGTGGAGGCCATTTGTACTGGAAGTCAACAGCCAACAAAATTTTGAGGGCTGGTTTCTATTGGCCCACCCTTTTTTCTGATGTTCACAAAATGACAACTACTTGCCATAAATGCCAATTGTTTGAGGGCAAGAGAAAATTATTACCCCTTCCTCTGCATCCAATCACTGTTGAAGCTCCTTTTCAATAGTGGGGACTTGACTTCATAGGTGAAATCCATCCCTCATCTTCTGCCCAGCATAGATGGATCCTTACTGCCACAGACTATTTCACTAAATGGATAGAAGCCATTCCTTTTAGGCAAGCCAATGATTCAGTTATTATAAAGTTCATAGAAACCAATATCCTTTCCAGATTTGGCTGCCCTACCAAGATCATCACGGATAATGCAGCAGCATTTAGAAGCAAGAAAATGGTTGACTTCTGTCATAAATACCAGATAACACTAGGGTACTCCACAGCCTATTACCCTCAAGGTAATGGACTTGCTGAGTCCTCCAACAAAAGCTTAGTGAACATAATGAAGAAACTGTTGGAAGACAATAAGAAGTCTTGGCACACGAAGCTGATCCATGCACTGTGGGATGACAGATTAACATTGAAAAAATCCATTGGTATGTCACCCTTCCAGCTTGTATATGGTACAGATGAAATTTTTCCTAACAGCCTTGGTGTACCAGTTATGAAGTTAATTCAAGAGTTGCAGACTGAAGATAATGACATGATCAGAAGAATAAATCAGACCATTCATCTTCAGCAAATCAAAGAGGAAGTGTACAACAAAACATTGCAGAAACAGGACAACATTAAGAAGCTTTTTGACAGAAGAACAAAGGCCAGCAATTTCAAGATTGGGGACAAAGTGTTAAAGTGGGATTCAAAGAGAGAAGATAAGGGAAAGCATGGTAAGTTTGACAATCTATGGCTTGGCCCTTACTCTATTCATTCAGTTGCTGGAAACAATGCATTCTTCTTACAAGAGTTGGATGGAACAGATTTGTTTGGAGGTCCAGTCAATGGCAGGATACTCAAGCATTACTTATCTTGATTCATGATATGTTTTTAAGCCTTCTTTTTTCTTTTTCCATTGTAAACATTTCATCCATCATTGCATTCAAAGTTATGAAAAATCAAAAAATACAAAAACAAAGAAAAATAAAAAGAGGGCAGAAATGAAAACAAGAAAGGCAAAGCCCCATGCCAAAAAAGAGAAATAAATTCTGAAAGTGTGCAAGCTCAAATGCCACTCCTCAAAAACACACTTCTAGTTATTCAAACTGTTTAAACTTGACTAATTAGCTTTAAATTTTCTGCTGATAGGTTAGTGAATTTGATTTGCCAAACTGTTTAATCTTGGCTCATCAGTAGATAGATTAGGATAGAAATTAAGGTTCAAACATGTTCAAAATCTGAACCAAAGTTCCCAAAGAGAGATGACTCAAAACTGTTTTATTTTCTGAGTCAAAGAACGTGTAAATCCGGTTCTAAATCACTTAAAATCTGAACCAGAAGAAAAGAAAAGACAGGTCAAAAAAAAAAAAAAAAAAAAAAAAAACAGAGCTATGAAGAAAGGGAAGGCAGTACTTAAACTTTCAGATCTTAAGCCTTCTATTTTTATTTTAATTTTCTGCAAATAATAATCTATGTGCAGCTTGTTTTTATGCCATAGATCACAGCAAGTCAAATTTCTTAATCTTGACTTGGCTGTTTTTAAATTTCTGCTTTAGAATTTAGAGAATGAAAGTTTGTTGGACTGTTTAACCCCAACAGACAATGGATTAGGTAGAGAAATATCTGAGCTCAACTGTTTAATCTAAGTTCAGGGAGAAATAAGGAGTAGAATTAGATTAGTTTTTATGCTTTCAAAAGAATAAAATGTTGTAAGAGAGTTTGCCAATCCAAGTGCACTCTAAGAAGAAAAAATGTTAGATCTGTAGGATTGGGTAGGTAGCAAGCTTGTTGATAAAGGTCCATTGTTTTCATGGCTGCCAAATATGTTTTTAGAGAAGATTATTCAATCACAGGAGGACAGCCCAATGGATGAGGCAACTAATCAGCCTCCCAGAAATCAAGTCTAAATTCTTGATGCCTTCAAGAAGGCACCATCCCCAAGTGGAGCCACTGTTAGCCACCTATAATATTTTGTTATACCAAAAGGTGGCTAAGATCTTTTTTGAGCCTTCAAGGAACAATTTTTCATTACTAAAATTTGTTGGCTCTTGAAGACTCCTTGTAGGCCTCATGCCTCTGTCCAAAATCTTCATTACTTTCCCTATTAATTCTGCTGATTTCCTGTAAGAAACTGCTGAAGAAACCATCATTTTTCCCCTTTCTCCCACTCATAACTAACCTTCATTTTCTCCCCCTTTTCTCCGTATTATTTCCCTACTTTTCATAAGTTTCTCCCTCCATTCGTGAAAATCCTCCTGACATGGTTTAAAACTTCTGGTTGAGCTATGCCGAACCCCCAGAATCCCCTTTAAAATCTTTCCCCTAACCTCTGTTGGCCATTTTCCTCCCTTACCCCTCTATCGTTCCTTTCCTCGGCCTTCAAATTCCATTTAAAAAGGCCAAAACCCACTTTCCGACCTTAATATAGGCATAAGCCCCTCCTGCTAGTCCCTTTCAAACCACTTCCCCGCACATGCCCCGACGCTGGGACCAAGCGCTTAAGTCCCAAGCGCTAATCGCAATCGGAAGTCGGGCGGGTGCACAAATCCTTTGTAAATAGTCAAAACTCCGATGCGATTTATTTATAACAATAAGTCTGGCGATGCGTTCCGCACCGTTGATCTTCCGCGGAGATCTGATGGTGGAGCGCTAATCGCAGCCCCCCGCCCGATCGCAATCGCAATGCTTCAAATATGCCCTCCGATCAATCGCAGTCCATACCTCCGATCTTCCGATCCTGCTCTCCCTCCGATTTATTCTTGACCGTTGATCTAATCCTTGATCCAACGGTCCGCGCAAAAACGCATCGCAATGTTTCACCCCCTTGCGATTACCTCCGATTCATTCCCCGCCGTCGATCCGGTCCTCAGATCAACGGCCAGCGCTTAATCGCACTGGAAGTTCAATCGCATCCCCTTTTGTGCCACCCCTGATTTAGACCCTCCGATTAGATCTGGACCGTCCACGTGTCCAGATCGGACGGTCCAAAACTGCTCCTCCTTATTCTTCTCCCGCTATCCTTTTTGCCTTTCTATGCAGATCTCCACCGTTGGTTGCCCTCATCCGACGGCTACGCTCCTCCCCCGCCATCCGAAGCAGTTTAAACCTATTTCCGCAGGATTTCTTAACTGTTGTTGTGTTTTGCAGGCGTTTTAATGGTTTTCCATTATAGAATGAAGGAAAACCGAGGGATGGGAAAGAATTTTCATGTGCCTTCGGGCTATCTTAAGGAGGCCATTCACGGGGTTCTATTCCATGTCTCGTCAGTACTCTATGATTATTGATGCCGTAAAGCCCAGTGCGGGTCTGCACATCGACAAGACACTGTTTTAAATCAAACACAGTTAAAGAGTATCAATTTTGAGAATAAAGCACAGCAGATGAAGATTGAAGACAGTTTTATGGGGATTATGGCTAAGACAGTTATCAAAAGCCTAATCCCCAATCTAAAACACAGTTTAAAGGAAAAACCTAAAGTGTTTTATCAAACAAAAAGCCTCCACCGCCACATCTGAGGCAAATTGATTCCTCAGCTACCACCGAGCCACCTGTTGCCTCGAACCATTCAGAACAGAGGCCGAAGTTATTGCTCGAATAAATATCTGCCTCCAGCATTTCCAAGAGGTTATTTTTGCAAGGAAACCAATGAATAAATATCTGCAGAGTTATTCCAAAACAGACACAAAGCCTCAAAGTCAAACAAAGCTTCCCCCGAGCTTTGATATTTATTGTGAAACAGTTAATGTAGTGATCCACCTGTAAATTTCTCCCTCGAGCCTCTCAAAGGGCCGAGAAGTCTTCACTTTGCATTAACTGTCCTTGAGATATTTTGTTAAAATCTCACCTCCTCATCTTCCTATAAGTACTTCTACATAAGATGAGGAGTTGTTGGTTGCAGAACTTTGAAATACACTGGAGCTTGAGACTTCTTTTTGTACATAGTATTCACTGGCCCTTGAAGCTCTGTTTGTGCTAGAGTAGTTAGGTTGAATAGTGAAGATGATTGCTGAACTGAAACATTGGACTTGAAGTTTGTAGCTGGTTTGACATCAATATAAAAGCTGTTTCATGGGATCCTGATCTATATCGACGGTGATGTTATTCTCATTTGTAACTTGTTGTTTTATTTCTGTTTTCATGTTGTTTCATTCTCCACTGTAAAGAACAGTTTAAACAGGGTTAGGACCTGCTGTATATCAGTAACCTTCTCTGGCTGAGAAATCTTTATTTGAATGTTTTCTTCCAATCTGTGTTATTTAGGAATGACTTAATTCAGTTTAGGCATGAGAATGTTGGCGTTCCCTCATTTTATCATCCTAGCTGAATATTATTTCTGAATGTTACTTTCAGTATATGTTATGTGATGATGAACCGAAGGAAGATATGGTTAGCCCTGGTCCCAGACTTGTCTGCATAACTAACAGATTGTTTCCCTTGGAATGTGTTAAAAGCTGGCTAGTTTAGAAGCACTTGCTAGATCTTAGACCAGTCTGTGTTATCGTTGTGTTTCCCCTTGTTTTGTATGTTTTCTATTGGAAGTGTGTCAAAGGCTGGTTGGTTTAAAAGTACTTACCAGATCCTAGTCTGCTTTCGTGTCCTTCTTAAAGTGTTTGTCAAAGGCTGACTGGTTTAAAAGTACTTATCAGATCCTAGGCTGCTCGTCGTTCTGCATCTGTTTAATTCCCCTTCTCGATGTATCACTCCATTCCATAAATCAAAATTTAAAGAGATCCTTAGACATAGATGACTAGCCCCTTGGATCACACTTGATGTTGTTGTTCAATTAAAGCCCAGATATGACTCCATAGCCCAATGGACTAAAAACCAGCGTTATATCTATCTATCCGCCAAAACTGTTCTATTTGCTTGCAACTTCTCACTTTTGAAACTTTGCACTTAGGTTGGACCAAAATGTATTGAGGAACCTGTTGTCTCAATTTGTGATGATAGACTGTTGGATCCCAAGGTGTACCCACACTCGTTCAAAGAAGAGTTTAGCAGTGGCTTCTGCTATGATATTCTTCTTGCAGGCCTCCATAATGACCATCTTCAAGAATCTGTCCACGACCACAAAAACACAATTGTTTATGTGCTTAGTAGAAGGAAGGCCCAACTTGTAATCCATGTAGATGGATTCCCAAGGTTGACTAGGGGTAGGAAACGGAGTATAGAGGCCTTGCTTCTTGATGGTCGGTTTTGCAATGGCGTGAGCAGTGCAGGATCTGATGTACTTCCCGACATCTTTTCAAAGGTTCGGCCAATAGAAATACTTCTACAGTATTGCCACTATTTTCTTGACCCTAAAATTCCCAGCGACCTGACTGTAGTTCGCTTCCCAAACCATCTTGGCATGCTCGCTTGAAGGAACACAAAGGTGTCCCAGGTGATATAGAAGTATATCCTGGAGATGAAAAGTTGGAACTTTCTTACCCTCCAAGAGTGTCTTGTATGTGTGGCCGAATTCTGGATCATTTTTGTAGAGAAGCGACTAGTCGGAAGTCTCGTGCCCACAATATTTGAGCATGGTGGTTAGCACCACGATCGATGGTCAATTGAGGAAATAAACAACATTATTGGTGCTACCATTCTTGCATTTTATGTTAAAATGAAACTTTTGCAGGTGTGTGAATCACTTATGATGGCGATCATTCTGAAACTCCCTTGTGTATATATGAACTGTAGGGGTTGGTGTTCTGTGTGGATGGTCGTTTCCTTCCCCCAAATGTAATGCTTCCATTGTCGGCAAGCCTACACAATGGAATACATTCCTTTTTCATAAGTGGAATACTTCTAGACTGTGTCGTAAAGTGTCTCATTTTGATATGCCATTGGATGCTCCTGTTGAGTAAGAACTACCCCAAAAGCATAGTCAGAGGCATCTGTCTCTATCGTAAATGGTTGTTGCAAGTCTGGTAATGTGAGCATTAGTGTAGAGCATAGGTGATGTTTCAACTCTACGAATGCCTTATGTTGAGATTTTAACCAAAATTATTTTTCTTTCGCTCCTCACTTGGTGACTTGACTCAAGGGCCAATTGAAATGAGAGAATCCCAACATGAACCTGCGGTAGAAATTGGAAAGACCCAAAAATTTGCAAAGCTCTGTTAGAGTGGTTGGGGCTGACCAATCCTAAATGACTTGGATCTTGGATGGATCCACATGCACCCTTCACTCATCAATAATGTATCCTTGATACTAAACCTGGTTCATGCCAAAAGTTCACTTATCCAAGTTGGCACACAATTTGTGTTGCCGCAATGTTTGGAGGACCTGTCAGATGTGGTGTAGGTGCTCTTCCCAAGTCTGGATGAAGATCAGTGTTCATCTAAGTACACCACCACAAATGAGTTGGTGAATGGTCGCAGGAGGTTGTCCATCAGCCTCATGAAGGTTTCGGGATCATTCATCAACCTGAAAGGCATGACCATCCATTCAAAAAGTCCATCCTTGGATTTGAAGGCAATCTTGAACACATCAAAGGGTTCGATTGGTACCTAGTGATACTCTGAATTCAAGTCAATATTTCTAAAATATTTTCCCCCCTTAAGTTGGTCCATAATTTCATCAATCCATGGGATCAGGGACCCATTCTGGATAGTGATCTTGTTCAACATTCGATATTCAATACAGAGTCTCCAAGTCCCATCCTTCTTCTACACCAACACGACCAAGCTCCCACAGGGCGATGAACTCAGAAAAATGTGACCTTTCTGCAGTAGCTCCTAAATATGCCTCTTGATTTCGTCATTCTCTAAAACAGGCCATCGATAGATTGTTCCATTGGGAAGTGACGCACCTGGGGTTAGATCAATGGAGTGCTTTACCTAACAGTGCAAAGGCACCCCTGCAGGTGAGGTGAAGATGTCCTTGTACTCCTCCACGAATTTTTCCATTTGTTTTTGTCATGCGGAGGAGCTCTATCTAGAGGTCATGACCAAAGTCTTCGTCTTTCCCCAAGGGTGGATCATCAAGAAAAAAAAATTACCAGTTTTGTAAATGAGCTTACTGCATTGTTTTGCAGTAACCAAAGAGATGGTGGTAGGCAGTTGTTACAACATTTTTTGGTCATCTAACCTATTACCATTAGATGAACCCAAGTACACCATGTAAGACCAATTTTACCCTAAGTAAAACTGCTTTCACCATGAAAAATAACATTTGCATATATTTCCTGGTCACATTTAACCCAAAACAAGGAATTTAATTAAATAAATCATTATTTATTTGATTATTTGCTAAGAATAAGTTATTTAAATCACTATTTAAATACTATTTCTAGTTAAATTTGTGTTTGGTCAATTTAGTGTGTCCTAAATTGCTACATTAATTTGTCAATCCGGGATTCGTAAGCTGACGAAGTGTGGTGCACTATATGTGCAAGATAACCTATCTCTTACTTTTTGTCGTTTTTGGGTTTTTATTTATCTTGGTTGGTTTCCTAATGTGAGATGGAAATTCTAAAAGACAAGTATGGTTATGAATGTTCAAGGCAATGATGTCCTTTATAATTATTTCCCAAACTTAAAACTTCAAAAGGATTTTGAAACATATAATGACAAAATTAATTTCTAAAAGAAAATGAAAATGTGCCACTATTCTAGTTAAACAAACAATGAACTATTGATCATGAAAACCATTACCCTTGCTGCTGTCTAAACACAAAAGAAACTGTACTCAGAGAAATCCAAAGATTGCAAGCAAATTAAAGCTAAAATCAAATTACATCAACTCATATTCTGACCCCTCACCATTAGTCTCGCTATGGCTTTCGGAGGTAATCATAAACAACTTGAGTAATCTGATATCTAATTTGCAGAAAAATAAACTAATACCAAATTACACACTAATACTTCAATCCCTCACCATTAGTCTCGCTATGGCTTTCGGAGGTAACTGATAATGACATGAGCAATTTAATATCTAACTTGCAGAAAAATAAACTAATATCAAACTACACACTCATACTTCAATCCCTCACCATTAGTCTCGCTATGGCTTTCGGAGGTAACTGATAATGACATGAGCAATTTAATATCTAACTTGCAAAAAAATAAACTAATATCAAACTACACACTCATACTTCAATCCCTCACCATTAGTCTCGCTATGGCTTTCGGAGGTAACTGATAATGACATGAGCAGTTTAATATCTAATTAACTAGTAAAGAAAATGTACAAAACTGAAATGAATAAAACAATGCTGGAATTAAAAACTAAGAAAAAGAAATCAGCAGAAGGACAATATTGATTCCATGTCATTAGTCATTGTAAACTATGTGCAAATGCCCGGGCTGCCTACTATAATCTGAAACAAAGACACTAATCAGTTAACAGCAGTATAAAACATGAAAAATTATGAACATAAATAAAACGTTAATACCATAAAAGATGTAATATATACACGTGAAGGATTATGGCATAATGAATGTAAATAAATGAAGCATGAAACTATACAGTAATACACAAAACCTCGGCGTGTGCAGGGGCCCTCTGCACAATCCTCGGGAAGCAGCTATCAAACACGAATTATGCTTATGAACAGAGTCTTCTCATAAATTTAAAATGCAGTCATAACAAAGAAACAATGTCACGGTACAGTGGGCTTTCTATCCAGCAAATTACATTACAGCAGCTAACTATTATGCATATGAGAACGCATTATTTATAACAGAGAATGTCATAACTAATTTCCTACATTCTGCGCTGATACAAGACACGTGAACCACCACGTCCAGAAATCTAGCATCATGGCTGCCGTGAAGATTAAATCTATGGAGAGTGGTCGTTGGATTCGGCTTATGGAGCCATTTACAGGTGTTGATATGTCCCCTGTGATTTAGGAACGGCCACGTAAGTCTTCACGTGATGAAAAACAGAGTTCTGTCATCGTGGGACTCTTCGGTTGACCACTGCTTGACTACCTTTGACCACAGCCTTCTTAGGTGAATTCGACTGAGCCAATAGGACTTGATCCATGTCCATGTCATTTCCAACTTGCCCATGTGGCTTGATTTGCCCAAAGACACCTGCAATATAGACTTTAACAAAATGGTTGCGGAAAGTTGCAGCAGCTGCGGAAAGTGACAAGATTCCGCAGCTCAATGAGAAAAAATCTAATTCAAACAGCAGACACAAAACATAGTTAAAAACCACTTTAAATGCTCTTTTATGATTAATATGCAATGATGTTGATGACTTATGAGGTCCAGGTAAATGGAAAAAGTCTAGAAAGGTGTATAAGAAAGATGCAGATTTGGGACTCAACATACCCCCACTGTGAAGGTGTTGCATGTCCTCATGCAACCAAAATTTTGATCATCCTCCTTCAATTCATATGCCTTGATACCTCTGCCAGTACATCCAGTCCTCTTCTCCTCTTCCTTGGTGTTGCTAACATCCTGGGTTTCTTCATCAAACATCTGAAATTGATATTAATCAGTGCTCTACTTAACTTCTGGCATTTCTTCTTCAATTTCCTGTTCTTTTTCTGCCACAGTCCCAGATGTAGCATGGTATTGTCATGAATGATCTTGTCCAATCTGTTTTGCTCCTTTAATACTTCATTTTCATTTTTAATATGTCTATTTAAAACCTCCAACTCAAAAATTTCTTGTTTCAACGATTGGACTAGATCTTTTTGTGCTGTGTGAGGCTGAGTGGATGAAGTGCTGAGACCCGTGGCTACTCTTTCTAAGGATTCTATGTAATCATACACCTCTTGTTGCTTCATATCTATCTCGGGTGTCGTTTTCATTGCGTTTTCCCCAAAATGCTGTGGAGGAGAATTGACTTCAAAATCTGGCTGAAAAGGGCTCATGTCAACGTCTTGAGGACTAGCTTCAACGTTTGACTGAGAATGAGGTGGACTATGTTCAACGTTTGGCTGAGAGTGAGATGGACTATGGCCAGCTGGAGTTTGTTCAGGTGTTACTTCTCCTAAATCAATAAAATGAGGTCCTTTTGTTTGTGTTTTCTTCCACTTTCCTTTAAGCCTGTAACTTCTTCTTACATACTGTGGACTACTGTCTTTTTCCTTTTGTTTTTCTTTTCCCCACTTTTTGGCCATAGATGACTGTTCCTGAAGGTGAACTAGTCTCTCAGATAACACTTGATGATATTCTTCTGAGGAAGGGATTTGATGCACAGCCTCAATGCTTCTTTTCTCTTTTGATTTTGTTGGCTTTTTACCCTTGGTCTCTTCCTTCCTCCCTTTAGATAGTCTTTCTTCTCTACTAGTTCTTTCAACTGTGTTAGTAGGAGTGCTTTGAGTTTTATCATTTGTTCTCTTTCTTCTACTTCTTTTTTATTTACTTCCTTCAGGAGTTTCTTGAGGTTCTTCAAAGAAATTTCTAACTAAGAACTGCTCCCAAGTGTCCTTTTTCTCCTTTAATTGTTTTTCTACCAAAATTTTCACGAGACCATGGTGATACAAATGTGGTTCTACGTCCCCTAGATGCTTCTGGATGGTTACAGACATCTTTTTCAAATTTTTTAATAAAAAGTATGGCAGATTGAGGGACTGGTTGTCTAGGAAGTTCATCAACAGTCGGGTATGATACATGTACATTGATCCAAAACGGCCCTCACAGGTGATAAATTTTTGAATAGCTAATAGTAAACTGGCCCATTCCTCTTTTAAAGCATGAATAGGAATTCCCTTTCTGAAAATGGTTACATCCATACCTGGGTTACGTAGAATCACTCTCCAGGCTTCTTCGTCAATGCTCTTGTTCTTAAACCAGCGTTCACCTTCTTGAGGGAGTTCTGTAGCTGCTGCTATGGATGCCTCAGTCACTGTAAATTTTAGGTCCCCAATTTCTACCTCCATACCATTTAAAGACCTCACAAACATTTTTGTTACCTCCTTATTGTAGCCTTTAAACTTTTGAATAAACCGAAGCCACTTTGCCTTTTTCAATATATCTCTGACTTGCGGGTATCCTTCCATAAATTTGGGTCCCTCTGGTTCTGTTCTCAACAGCTGACCCATCCTTTCTTCTTTACTTTAAAACTTGTCTGCGTGAAGAGGGTTTAACGGAGGTAAGACGGCAAAAATGATCAAGTTTTATGAAGGAGACCAGTGACTGTAAGCGGATATCAGAGAATAGGTACACGGAATGAAGCGGAACAGAGAATAAAATGGGGTGAAAGCTTATGTGAGTACAATGGAAATGCAGTCGTGAGATCAATAGAACAGTAGGGGGAGTAAAACGTATCCGGCAATATTTAAAATTGGGTGGCTGCAGAGTAGATGCAAGCACGTTTATGCAACGGCTACGGATTTTGTGCAGCTAAGAGAAGTCGTAGTCAAATCAACCACGTTTCTTAACTACGGGTGGAGTATCAACATATAGCTGAACACTAATGAAGACCGGAGGCTTGATTATGAGGTCATTTAATAATGAATGCAAGGATTGTGGGGAATTGTATAGAGATTGTGGGATGGTTATGGAGTTATAAACGCAATCATTGCATATAATGGAGCTATGGTTTATAACTATGTAAAAATGTGCTTGAATGCCATTTGAAATAAATTTTTACTCATACCTTGGAATTGTTGCCATTTTTCATTGGTCTTCAATCAGTTGCTCCTCATTGATGTCTTTGAATGCCCCATGTTTTCATAATATGTCTTCATACCTGCATTTGATTTCATGATTGTTGAAATAACATCTAACTGTAAATTTTTGAAAAACAAAGTGGTGGCTGCAGAAACTGCTTCTGGCTGCGGAAACTGGTGTCAGCTGCGGAAACTGACACAACAATTATTTGGGTGAATGGAGATGGATAGATGATAACTGACTGAATGAAAATGGTCATGAAAGAAAATTTTATTGATGAAATGAAATGAAATAGATGAAATGGAGTAAAATGAAATGAAGTGGAGTGTAATGAAGTGGAATGAAGTGGAATGAAATGAAATGAAATGGAGTGGGTTGTCATAAAAATTGTGAAATAAGAGAGAGAGAGAATTTTTTTTTTTGGAAAATATAGGGTGTCAGGTGTTCCTGATTTTCACCCTACATTTTCTGTATAAGACTGCCAATCAGTGATTGGTTTTCAAGCTTATACTATTATTATTATTATTATTATTATTAATTAATTTTTTATTTTTTTTTAACTAAAAAGAACAAAGGCTAGGCTGGTGGAGAAGAAGGATTCTTCTTCACTAGCCTTATTGCATAATTATCTTGAAACATTTTGACAAATTCCTCTTTTGAGAGTGGCTTATGATAGATCTTTAATCTGTGGCCATTAACAATAAGAGGAGTTTGAAATTCATCAATGGTCTTGATTCTTACCACTCCATTGCTAAAGATCTTGTCAATCTCATATGGCCCAAGCCAATGAGTCTGAAATTTTCCTTTAAAATCTTTAAACTTGGATTCAAATAGCAATGCCCAATCTCCTTCTCGAAACTTCTTATCTTTGATGTATTTTTCATGCCATTTAGCTCTTTGATATTGAACTAGATCAGTTCTTAGAATTGCCTCTTGTCTGATCTCATCTAGCTCATTCAATTGCTCCATTCTATGCTTTTGGGCTTCTGATAGATCCATCCCCAACTGAACTGCCATCTTGAAGGTTTTGACTTGAAACTCAATGGGGAGCAGGACTTATTTCCCATAAACAAGTTCATAGGGAGAATGTCCTGTTGTATTTCTCCATGTAGTTCTGTAGGCCCACAAGGCTTCAGGAAGCCTTTCCACTCAATCTCTTCTGTGAAGATGAACAGTTTTGGTGATGATATTTTCAAGAAATTTGTTTGTAGACTCCACTTGACCATTTGCTTGCGGATGGTAAGGAGTAGATTTTTTGTGCTTGATTTTGTATTCTTCCATCAGTTTCTCCACCAGATTGGATGTGAATTGGCTTCCCTGATCTGTCACAATTTCTCTTGGAACACCAAAGCGAGTAAAAATATCCTCATAAAGAAAATTAACAACTGAATTTTCAGTAGCAGACACTAATGCTTTGGCTTCTACCCATTTAGTAACATAATCAGTACAAACCAATATATACTTCTTTTGCTTAGATGGTGGATTAATAGGTCCAATGAAATCTAAAGCCCATTTTTCAAAGGGTTCGATGAGTACATGTGGTTACAATGGCATTTCATTTGAAAGGGTAGGTTTCCCTACTCTTTTGCAGCTGTCACACCTTTTGACATATTGTTTTGCATCTTTGAAGAGGGAAGGCCAATAATATCCTAAAGAGATGATTTTATAGGTTGTCCTTTTGTCTGCAAAGTGTCTGCCGCATGGTTCATCATGACATGCCTTGAGGATATCATGCATTTCGTCTTCCCTGACACATATTCTGATCACAAGATCTGGCCCTGTTTTAAACAATTCGTTAGAAATCCATGAATATTTTGAACTCTCCTGAATAATTTTTCTTTTTTCACTTGGAAATAAATGTGGAGGCAGTTTCCCTGTAACCAAATAGTTAGCAATATCTGCATACCAAGGAGTCTTAATAGTTACCGCAAACAAGTATTCATCAGGAAACTTATCCTCTACAGGAGAATCTTCTTTAGTATTCTGAATCCTAGACAAGAAATCAGCTACTGTATTTTGTTTCCCTGGTCTATCCAACACAGTAATATTGAATTCCTGCAAAAGTAGGAGCCATCTTGTCACTCTGCCATTAGTAACAGGTTTTTTCATTAGATATCTAATCGCAGAATGATCAGTATGAATAAAATTTTCATAGCCTGTTATATAATGTCTAAACTTATTGATTGCATGAACAACAGCTAAAAACTCTTTTTCAGTTACAGTATAGTTCAACTCAGTAGGAGTCAAATTTTTACTGGTATAGTAAATGGCATAAGGGACTAAATCCTTTTGACCCAACATAGCTCCTAGAGCTGTATCTGAAGCATCTGTAGAAATATGGAAAGGGAGTTTCCAATTTGGTCCTCTTAAGATAGGTGCTTCAGATATTCTTGTTTTCAAAGTTTCAAAGTCTGATTGACAATCAGGATCCCATTTGAATTCACAGTCTTTTGTAAGCAGTTTGAAGAGTGGAGATGCTATTTTAGTGAAGTTTTCTATAAATCTTCTATAGTATCTAGTAAATCCTAGAAAACTTCTAACATCTCTTTGACAATTTGGAATAGGCAACTTGGAGATGACTTCAACTTTTGATCTATCAACCTTAATTCCATCTCCTGAAATATGATGTCCCAAAACAATACCTTCAATAAACATCATAAAGCATTTTTCATGGCTTAATGAAAGGTATGTTTCTTTACATCTTATAAGGAATTTTTCCAAATTTTCTAATGCCTCTTCAAATGAATTACCATAAACTGTAAAATCATCCATATAAACCTCTACACAATCATGGATTAGATCAGAAAAAATTCCTAGTACTGCTCTTTGGAATGTTGTGGATGCATTACATAACCCAAAAGGAAGCACTCGATAGGAAAAAGTCCCCCATGGACAGGTAAATGTGGTCTTATCTTGATCTTCAGGTGCTACCTGAATTTGATTATAGCCACTAAAACCATCCAAAAATGAAAAGTACTATTTACCTGCTAATGTATCTAATACCTGATCGATAAAGGGAAAAGGAAAGTGATCCTTCAAAGTTTCTTTGTTCAATTCCCTGTAATCAATGCATACCCTCCATTTACCATTCTTTTTAGGTACTATAACCAAAAGAGAAACCCATCGGCTATCTGAAATTGGATAAATGAAGTTTACATTGAGTAGTTTTTGGAGCTCTTCTTTCACTATCTCCCTAAGATTTGGATTCATCCTTCTCTGAGGTTGTCTGATTGGTATACTGTTTTCCTCAATATAGATTTGATGGATACAAGTCTTAGGATCAATACCTTTCATGTCAGTATACTCCCATGCAAATGCAGTAGAATGTTTTTGCAAGATTTTGGTTAGTTCTTCCTGTTGTGACTTTTCCAAATTTTTGTTGATATTTAATGTTTTTCCTGGAAAAATATCAATGGTAGAACTACCGAACTCTTCCATAGAGTAAAGAGACATTTGTCTTGATGATAAATATTCAATGTCATATTCCAACTGAAATTGTGTGGGGTCATATTTTGAAGATGTCTCAAAATTTTCTAATGTGTTCAAAATTTGACTATCCTCACCGATTTCAGAAATGGTAAGGACAGGTTGTATAGTGTCCTCATCATCGACCCATTCATTGTCTCCTACTTCTGTGATTGCTTTTGCTGGAGGATACAAATTGAATTTCTTTGTCGAATTACCATTAGAAATGTACATATCCCCAGATCTACCACTAATAAAAGCATCAGCTGTGGCTAGCCAAGGTCTTCCTAAGATAAGTGGGTGCCCTCCTAGATTACTCTTGGGAGTCAAAATCATAAAATCTACCGGATATTCCCAAGAATCTAAGGAGACTGAAATATATTCTAATACACCATCTGGTTTAATAATTGATCGATCTGCAAGTTGCAGTAAAGTAGGTGTAAAAAGAAGGTTAGGAAGTTTTAGCTGGTCCATAGTCTGCCTACTCATAATGTTAATAGCAGCCCCTAAGTCAATCAATGTGTTTGGAATTTCTATCCCATTTATATGTGTCTTGACAATTGGACTTCCTGGATCTACATACTTCTGCATGGTAATTTTTCCCATCATAATATCCGCAATTTTTCCTACCAGGTGGATTCTTCTTGTGTCTTTTAGTTTCCTTCCTGGTCTTTTGAGAGTCAACTCCTTTATTGTTTTTGCTAGAATAGGAATCTCTCGAATGGCTTGTAGCAAGGGAATCTTGATACAAACATTCTTTAATTCATCTAGAAAATCATAGTTAGGCAACAAGATTTTTTTTTCCACCCCTTTATCAATTTTTAATCTTTCAGGGAAAGGAGGTGTGGATGAAGATGCAGGTTGCTCAACTATAGGAGTTGTGGGGGTTAAATTTTCTTTCTCTTTTTGAATGTTTGAGTTTTGAAGAGATGCTTCCTCAGAACCCTTATTGACTTTAAGAGAGTCCTCCTTAGAGGTATCTTGCTCTTGGAAATCTATAGAAGGTTTTTCTAAAACTCTACCAGACCTGAGTTGTACATCATTGAGAGGAACAATCATATAGGTAGGAAATTGTTGTCCTTCTATCATGTAAGTATTTTGAGGATTTTTATTGTTAGGATTTGGCAATGGTTGAGCTGGAAGTTGATTTGTCTTTTTTTGGTATGGAAGCATGAGTTGAGGATTTGGATTCTGCTGAGAAGGTTGTTGTTGTGGAAATGACAATGAAAGTTGTGGATTTGGGTTTGGAAGTTGTGGAGCTTGTTGATTTTGAAAAGATGGAGGATATTGATAAAATTGAGCAAATCTCCCATAAGGATTTTTCATAACTTGTGCCCATAACTGATATGGATTTTGAGGTTGGGGCCAAGGTTGTTGCCAAGGATTCCAATTTGGTGGGGGTTGAGAATTCATAGGGTTGTTAAACCCTTGAGTTTGTTGCCCCTGCCAAGGTCTTCTTGCAACAAAACAAAGAGATTCTACTGAATTTGGATCTTCTTGAAAGATAGCTTTGAGTCCAGGAATTGAAGGACAATCCTTGGTCTCATGATTCTCTGAGCAAATCATACATGTTTCTACAACTTTTGCATCCAAGGGAAATTCCCTTAAAGCATGTTTCTTCCTACATTTCGGACAAAAGATGGCTAGAGCATCAGTTTCTGCTTTCTGCTTGTTTTGAATTTTAAGGGTGTCTAGTTGTTCACTAAGGCTCCCTAAAATATCAGTTTTGAATTCATCAAGCATATTGCCAATCTCTGCCCTACTTACTGATCCAGTTGCAGATTTGTTTGCCTTGATAAGAGAAGGATCTCTAGGCCCTTTTCCCGTTTTAGATTTTCCCCTTGAGAGATGGACACATAGTTCTGTTATATCACGAAGTGGAAGTTGAGAAATGTCTCCTTTCCCCATCATGTTTAAAATATCTATCCATTCATCTCTGATGGCTTTTAATATAAGGGATTTCAAAGTTTCCTCATCTAAGTTACTCATCTTTGCTCTTTTTAAGTTGTATTGAAATCTTTCAAGTAAATCTTCCAAATTTTCATCTTCTTTCTGCACCATTTTGAATACCTCATCCTTGTGATTGGTGGGCATACAATAGTCCAGGTATCTATCCAAAAATGTTTGTTTCATATCATTCCAAGTCCTAATAGATTGGGTGACTAATCCCATGAACCATTTCAAAGAGGCTCCCTTCAATGTTGAAGGAAACAGTTTGAGTTTTTGAGAGTCTTCCATATAGTCATAGGTTCGGCACACGACTTCAAACTCAAACAGAAATGTTTCAGGATCCTCACTTCGCAATCCATAAGAGTTGGGGAGGACAGATGGTGAGATGTTTTTCATCGTTGTATGAGTTTCCTCATCAACTATAGGGAATCCAAACGAGTTGTCTCCTTCCCTATTTCTTCCATTATTACCTTCACCTCCACCATTGTTGTCTCCATTGTTTCCTCCTCCTCTACCTCTACCTCTACCTCCGAATCCATCTATTATTTCCTCTGCCATGATAGTTTCTTTAGAGTCCTCAAAGTCCTCTGGTTCTTATATCAAGGGAGGATGAGAGGGAGTCTCTTCCTTTTCTTCTTCAAGTGATTCTACTTCTTTGATTACAATATACTCTCCTGTAGAAGTAAAGAAAGGGTCCTCTTCTAAATGAGATTTAGTAGGTGGTATAGGAGAATTCTCTAATTCAGCTGCTGCTTGAATTCCAAGAATCTTAAGGCTAGGGGTAGATGGTGGTGAATCTTTTCTATGCCTTGAAGACAATGGAGTTGTAAAAATCGAACTCTTGGCTCTAGCTATAAACCTTCCCCTAGAATCTCTTGCTCTATGCATGTCATTTTTTTTTTTTAAGTTGGGCTAATAATTCTCTTTCTGATCTTCCAGGTCATACTAGGTGCAAGAAGAGAGCATACTTAAGAAATTACTGAACCAATAACTCTCTTTTCTGATCCTCCAGATCACACTAGGTGCAAGAGGAGAGCATACTTCAAGAAGTTATCAAGTTTTCCCTTCTTTATATATATATATATATATATATATATATATATATATTAAGAAATTGGCTACCTAGTTACACTTCCCCGGCAACGGCGCAAAAATTTTTGGTCAATTTAGTGTGTCCTAAATTGCTACATTAATTTGTCAATCTGGGATTCGTAAGCTGACGAAGTGTGGTGCACTATATGTGCAAGATAACCTATCTCTTACTTTTTGTCATTTTTGGGTTTTTATTTATCTTGGTTGGTTTCCTAATGTGAGATGGAAATTCTAAAAGACAAGTATGGTTATGAATGTTCAAGGCAATGATGTCCTTTATAATGATTTCCCAAACTTCAAACTTCAAAAGGATTTTGAAACATATAATGACAAAATTAATTTCTAAAAGAAAATGAAAATGTGCCACTATTCTAGTTAAACAAACAGTGAACTATTGATCATGAAAACCATTACCCTTGTTGTTGTCTAAACACAAAAGAAACTGTACTCAAAGAAATCCAAAGATTGCAAGCAAAGTAAAGCTAAAATAAAATTACATCAACTCATATTCTGACCCCTCACCATTAGTCTTGCTATGGCTTTCGGAGGTAATCATAAACAACTTGAGTAATCAGATATCTAATTTGCAGAAAAATAAACTAATACCAAATTACACATTCATACTTCAATCCCTCACCATTAGTCTCGCTATGGCTTTCGGAGGTAACTGATAATGACATGAGCAATTTAATATCTAACTTGCAGAAAAATAAACTAATATCAAACTACACACTCATACTTCAATTCCTCACCATTAGTCTCGCTATGGCTTTCGGAGGTAACTGATAATGACATGAGAAATTTAATATCTAACTTGCAGAAAAATAAACTAATATCAAACTACACACTCATACTTCAATCCCTCACCATTAGTCTCACTATGGCTTTCGGAGGTAACTGATAATGACATGAGAAGTTTAATATCTAATTAACTAGTAAAGCAAATGTACAAAACTGAAATGAATAAAACAATGCTGGAATTAAAAACTAAGAAGAAGAAATCATTAGAAGGACAAGATTGATTCCATGTAATTACTCATTGTAAACTATGTGCAAATGCCTCGGCTGCCTACTATAATCTGAAACAAAGACACTAATCAGCTAACAACAGTATAAAACATGAAAAATTGTGAGCAGAAATTAAACGTTAATACCATAAAATATGTAATATATACACGTGAATGATTATAACATAATGAATTTAAAGAAATGAAGCATGAAACTATACAGTAATACACAAAACCTCGGCGTGTGAAGGGGCCCTCTGCACAATCCTCGGGAAGCAACTATCAAACACGAATTATGCTTATGAACAGAGTCTTCTCATAAATTTAAAATGCAGTCATAACAAAGAAACAATGTCACGGTACAGTGGGCTTTTTATCCAGCAAATTACATTACAACAGCTAGCTATTATGCGTATGATAACGCATTATTTATAACAAAGAATGTCATAACTAATTTCCTACATTCTGCGCTGATACAAGACACGTGAACCACCACGTCCAGAAATCTAGCATCATGGCTACCGTGAAGATTAAATCTGAGGAGAGTGGTCATTGGATTCGGCTTATGGAGCCATTTATAGGTGTTGATATGTCTCCCGTGATTTAGAAACGGCCACGCAAGTCTTCACGTGATGAAAAAAAGAGTTCTGTCACCGTGGGACTCTTCGGTTGACCACCGCTTGACCACCTTGATCACAACCTTCTTAGTTGAATTTGGCTGAGCCAATAGGACTCGATCCATGTCCATGTCATTTCCAACTTGCCCATGTGGCTCGATTTTCCTGAAGACACCTGCAATATAGACTTTAACAAAATGGCTGCGGAAAGTTGCAGCAGCTACGGAAAGTGACAAGATTCCGCAGCTCAATGAGAAAAAATCTAATTCAAACAGCAGACACAAAACATAGTTAAAAACCACTTTAAATGCTCTTTTATGATTAATATGCAATGATGTTGATGACTTAGGAGGTCCAGGTAAATGGAAAAATTCTAGAAAGGTGTACAAGAAAGATGCAGATTTGGGACTCAACAATTTCACTAAATCATTTTTAAATAATTAAATAAACCATTATTTATTTAATTATATTCCCATCATTGCCCTAAAATAATAAATAAATCATTTATTTATTTGTTATTTCTAAATAAAGGAATTGACCCAAGCCAAAAATCCTTTTCCCTCCAACAAATATAATAAAATATTCCTAAAGGGTGATTCTAGAACTTGCTTAATAATATTTTATTCATACACCGAGTTCTGGAACACCCCAATATTTTGTTATAAATAGAAGGGTTCTCCCCATTCATTAATCACCTCCATTGCATTAGATCACACTAGATCTACTCTTGGTCACCATCTTCATTTGTTTGCATTTTGAACTCCCATTGAGTTCCATGTTTGTCTAGGTTTTTCATATCAATAGAAGAGAGGAATTTTAGATCTGAAACACTGAGGACTTCCAAAAACCCATCCCATTGAGGAGAACTGGAAAACACCTTTCTTGTTTTCCTCTCAGGTGCCCCATTCTTTAACATAATAAAAAATTCTTTCAAATACATTGTTCTTGTCTTGTCCATTGGATGCATGGAGCCATTTTGTATTTTATCTGATTAATGTCTTTTGTGCTTAGATCTAAATTGTTGCAGCAAGCTGAAAGATATTTTGCAGCCATAATCGATGTTATGGCTATTTGTTATGCGTAGCTAAAGTGAAATTTTACGACGAAATATTCATACTAACAGCAGTGATACCTTCAGTATCATGTACAAATTATTTCCCAAAGTAATAATAAGAGAGCGAGACCTGGACACATACACAGCATGTCGCTTCCAAAAGTATGGTTGACCTAATAATACATCAAAAACATAAAGAGGAGCAATGTCCTATAATACCTCATCCATGAAGGGCTTGATGTTGTAGGTAAGGAAATACTGTTGACTGACATGTAGATCTTATACTTGGTGAAGCCACCCAATGGTGTATGGTTGTGGGTGTGTTATGGTCGACAAGCCCAGACGCTTCATGACCTCTGCTGAAATGAGGTTATTTTGGCTCCCATTGTCGACAATGAACTGTAGCGAGGAATCATTTACCCACATATAGGAATGGAAGAGGCGCTTGAGGCGCTTTCCCTCCTCTGGATCTTCTGGTTCCTCATTTTGGATCTTCATGGTGGCAACGGTGGTGTTGGGCTCTGAATTGATAATCCGCTTACCTTTTTCATTCCTCTTATCAAGTTCTGATTCATATTCGAAGCATGCATCCAATTTAGAAGCCTTCATCTTGACCACTAGTGACTGCTTAGCCGGAAACTCACTTGTGTTGTGAGTGGAGATGTTATGGAACTCACACCACTTTCCCATGTCCTTCTTTGGCTTCACGAAATTATTATTTGCTTGTGTATTTGGTGGGTTGTCCTGGGCCACCCCGCCTTGGCTTTGTCCTTTTTTTTGTGGCTGAGGGGCACATTTCCCTTGCTTTTAAAGCGCAGATCCAAAGATTCGCTTCTTTTGTTTGAATTTATACTCAATCTTGGCAACATACTGGTATGTTTCACCAAACGAGGAGATGTTGAGGAACTCCATTTCCTCCTGAATGTATCTATGCAGAAACCAGTGATACTTCAGCACCAAATTTTTCTCCAAATATTTAATACCCAACTTTGTGCACGGGGTATGGAATAGATTTTTTAGCTCATGCACATCTTGATCCCTTTATTTTCGCAACGTAGTCCATTGTATGTACTTGTTCTCATAGCTCCCCATGGGATAATATTGTTCCTTGATTGCGTCTCGAAATGAATCCCAAGTGGGTGCAACCTAGAACCGAGAGGTTTCCTTCAAATCCTTTTTCTCACAATAGGTTTCCCACTAGTCCTTGACATGGGGGGCGGCTTTGAGGAGTGAAAAAGTAATATTTTCCTGGTTGGAAAATTCATGAACCGAGAATTAACCTTCTAGTAGATTCAACCATGTATCTACGATGCCTTCATCTATTTGGCCATCAAATATAGGAATTTCAAATTTTACTTGTACCTTAAAGGGAGTGGTGCCTCCAGAGTGGTTGTTGGATGCAGATGCGTCGTTGGTAGGAAGTTGTTGAAGGATCTGGGAAAAGTTATTCATCATCGTGTTCCTTTGTTTCCCGAGGGTCTCCTCAACCAATATTTGATAAGATATCCTAGTCCCTCATCTTTCTTTTCCTCCGTCATGGGAGGTCGTTGGGGTTTGCAAGGTTGATCTTGCAAAGGGTTAATGAGATCGAGCCCTAACTCCTTATACCCTGACCTTGTTGGGGACATGCAAAGAAAGATCGAGAAAGAGCAGACTGTTCTAATACCATTGATTCAGACTTATGAAGGAATGCAATAAAATACATAAATACACATAAACTCAGAGATGAAGAAGAAATAACAATTCATTTCATTAATATCAAATAAATGAAATATAGTTACAGATAGAATGGAAATAAACTAGCTAGAGCATTGGTAGCTTATCTATGAGAAGAGATGTGGTGGCTATAGGCATATGAACTATGTTACAATGAGGCTCAAGGGCCTTTTTATTATTGATGAACATAGGAAAACCCTAACCCCAAGAGATGAAACGCCAAGATTTTGTGGGCCCTGTTGGGGTTATTTGGACAAACAACTTCCTAGGGTCGTAACTTGGTCATATTATCTCTGTTTGGCACTTACAATATATCATCGGAGAGATCTCTTCGATTACTACAAGTTTTTTCCTAGGCCCTTCCCTATAGCTATGGGTCCATTGCAGACCTTAAAAAAACGTCATTTAGGGGTTCAAAATTGCTCCGCAAGTTTAGGACCCGAAAAACTGCTAAAAATAGTAAATGATGCTATAAAAAAGGAAACTGGTGAAAATGACTGGAGGTCTAGTTGGACTAGTTGGGTGGCCACCAATATCCACCTGGATCGCTTAGTTTCTTGGTTCAGTAAGAAACAAAGTTCTATTTCTTTATCAACTACTGAAGCAGAATATGTTGTTGTTATCGCTTGTTGTACTCAATTTCTAAGGATGATTCAAACATTTCAGGACATTCCAGTCACTTTTCCTCAACCTGTACCTATTCTTTGTGACAACACTAGTGCCATAAGTATCTCTAAAAATCCTACCATGCACTAAAAAAAAACACACATCCCAATAAAATACCATTTTCTTAGAGAGAAATTTCTTGAACAAAATTTCAAGTTGGAATATGTTCCTTCAAAGGAACAAGTTGCAAATTTATTCACCAAGCCTCTTCCATGTGATTCCTTTGAATATCTCATATAGAACTTAGGAATTATTCCTTCCTCTTCACTCTACTAATTGTTCTAACATAATAGGAACAGGAATGTCATGTTCAGGGGAAGTTGTGGCCATGAAAAATCGGTATTTTACATTGTGTACGTGGTTCCTATTAATTTCAGTAGTGTATGCACATGGTTCTTGACTTAGACAGACACGTATGGTTTCCTGTGATGATAAATGAATTGCACAAATTCAAGGGGAGCTTCTCATATGTTCCCATCATTTCATTCTTGTCTTTTTGGTTCTAAAACTAGTTTGATATAGTTTGTTGGTGATTCCCTTATCCTACTTAGTGTCTTAGCTCATGATGGGTTTATGAGTTTCTGCAAAATATTATATTGTTGCTATTTAAATGGCTCTTTCATGCATAATATCAAAATTGATGGTGAAGAGTTGGCACAGGTTCAGGGGGAGAATCTTATATGCTTCTAATGGTTCATTGTTGGCATTATGGTTTTGTGAATACTCCTTGTTGTATTATGTTTCTTTTGATTGTTGGTAATTTTGATTATTTTTGTTGTCACTGTTGAAAAATATACAAAGGTTGTTTTCATATGATCATGTTGCACATGAAAATTTGGAGCATGATGGTTGTTGATGATTATCATGAATATACTTCATAGTTGATATCCTTGTTGTGGTTATGGATGCCATGTATATATCTTGATGTAAAGGTCACGAAAAGACCCATTTTGTAATCATTGTAAAATTCAGTCATGTATGGGCTATTGGGATCAAGTTGTGTCATGTATATAACCCATTATTTTGGGTAATAAATGTAAAATTGGGTCAAATATGTTGTTATCACTATTAAAATTTTCTAAACTTAGTCAGTTCATACATGCTCCTAAGTCATGGTATTAGATAGGGTTTGAGTCATTTTTATGTTTTATAGGCTCTAAGTCATAGGTTACAAGTCTCATTTCATCAGCATATGAAGTTCATAAACCTTACTTTACTCCTTAGAAGTCTCATGCCACGTTTTGAAAACCATATTCTAAGTCTTTTTCAAAAAAAAATTGAATAAGCCACGAAACCACGTTTTCGTAGCGTGCTCAGTGTAAAAAACTGCTATGCGCTACGAAAACGTTGGTCTTTTCGTAGCGCAAAATCCCGAAATCACACTACCAGTGCTACGAAATCGAGGTTTCAGAATTTTTGGTTTAGCTGTCACATCCATAAACTTGGGGTTAAATTTTCATGATTATGATGTCAGTCCACGATTATGGTGTTAGTCCACGAATCCTCCTTCACGCATGCAACCATCCAAAGCAGTTATGAAATCATTATGAGATTCATTAGCGGTCATTTTTCATTGGTCCTTTGCAAATTTGAAAAGGGGTTGGTTATCATTGATTTTATCTCATGCAAAGAAAACAATGCATGCATATCTATTTTTGAAAGAGAAGCTCATGATTAGAAACTAGAGCTCTCTTTAAAGTTTTCAAGCGAGGTTGAATTTCCAATCAAGTGAGGCAGAATTTTAAATCAAGATAGGCTGAACCCAATTTATTTTATGTCAGCAGTTTCGATACTTGCTAATCCAGTGAGTTTGAAAACAATTGCTGGCTAAAACAGGGTTTCTAATCAAGCAAGGCAGAACTTCAATCAAGCGAGGCTGAAACAAATTTTCAAGCGAGCCAATTCATCCAACAAGGAGGTTGATTACAGATTTGTTAAAGACACAAGGTTTTTAGGAAGAATATGAGAGAAGAAAAAAGAAATCACTGGTCTGGTCATTGCCTGAGGACAAAACCCAAAGGTTTATAAACTCTCACAAGAGATAAATCTGTTGAAGAAGCCTTCAAGAAGGTAGGTTTCTGGAGGTTCTGTGAAAAGCTTCAAGGAGGGCATAGTCAGGTTACCAAAGAATTTGCTACCAAATTCATAGGGTCAAACACAAAGGTTGTTTTTCTCAATTTGCCAATTTCTCCTGAAGTTATATCAGCAGTCACATAATTTCCAAGAGGGGACGAGAGATGGTTTAATAATTTAGGATTGAAATGCAACCCTGCAAAATCTTTTTGAAACCAGAGTTTATGGATACTGATTTGAACAAAGTTGTGCCAAGAAGTTATGTCAAGGATGCATTTTCCAATCTGCTCTACAATATCCAAAGGTACTTCACCTGCGAAGGGAGATACCACAAGGTGTACACTTACCACTTTAAGCTCTTATTGCATTTCACAGGAATAATCTCTCTAGACTTACCTTTATTTCTATTTCGAAGTCTGGCCAAGATGGCAGAAAAAGTACAGATGAAAACTCAGGCATGTGAAACCTCTTTATTTCATCATGGTCTAGTCAAGTTAATAGTTTTTCACGAGCTTCATAAAGTGAAAAGAGAATGGTCTGCATTTCTCTTTTTGAGTGGAATAGGGATTGAAGGAACAGGTGCTAGCCCTCAAGTCAAACAAATATCTTCATCAAAGACTACTGAACCTGCAAAATAAAAATCAAGGAGGTTTTTCAAGCTTAAGCCCAGGAAACAGGTTAAGGAACCTATGATAAAAACATCACTGAATATCCAAAGGACTCCTAAATCTGCACAGAAAAAGAGAACTCAGGTTAAAGAGACAATTCAGGAACAGTCAACTAGTAAAACAGCTCAGAAGAAGTTGACTGGGATTCAAAGGTAAAAGGAGAAGGGTAAGGCTGTGGTCACATATGAAAATTTGCAATTAAGAGGATACTTGAATGATATATTACAAGATATTGACATTGAAGAGTATCCCCTGGTTCAAGCAGAGTTCATAAAGTTGGATACAGGTGGCAAATCAAAGAAATTTAAAACATCCAAAAAATCAAACTTTGAGGATGAGGTGTCAGAGTTTGTTTTTAAGCCTAGAAAACCATTGACTAGGCAGTCTAAGAAAATTCAACAGCTAGACATGGAGATAGACCAAATAGGAGGTGAGCATGCAAATGTTTTTGAAGAACCCATTAATACATCATCTTAAATACTTGAAGAAGACAGAAACAGAGTTTTTAATACTCAGAGAGAAAGGAGTAGCTATGAGGAGGTTAAAGACAAACTCAGATTTGAAAACATTGAGATTGATAAATTAAGGAAGAAAGTGATAATGCATGTTTTAGAAAGGTCAAACTTTGAGAGGTTGAAAGGTCTATGGGAGCTAGAAAAGGTTTCAAGCAGTGAGTCAATCAACAGTTAGGATCAATTCTTCATATGGACTGTCCCTGCAATTAAGGAAGCAAATTTCATAAGAATTCTTAATACCAAACTAAGAGATAATAATAGAAGGCTTAAAAGGTAGGTTGAAGACCTTGAGATACAGCTAGCAAAGCCTGAAGATCAACCACAAAAAAAATGAGTGTAAACAGTAAGTGAAATCTCCTAACACATTTTTGGGGTTGTGGAAAGATTTCATTTTTGAAAACAATTCAAAGTTAATTTTTGAGAGCTTATATATAAATTCAAGGATGGTAGTAAAGGTGGGAAACTCAATTTTTTGGAAAAAAACTGTGAAAAGATAGACATGGCAGTTTCGTAGCGCGCTACGAACCTGCTGTAGGTGTCATACACAGCAGTTTCGTAAACTGTTGTAGGATGCATTTTAAACAATTTTGCAAGGTTTCAAAGGGTGAAAGGGCATGTTTTCAAAACCTTGATGCTACTAAATAATGTATAAATATCACAAGTGAAGATCCAATGGAAAAACATAGAAAATTGAAGGTTTCAAATGAAGTTTTCAAAGGTGAAGTTCTGCACTACGGAAACAGCAGACAGTTTCGTAGCGCAGCAATGTTAACAGTTTTGGGTATTTCTTCAAAGGTTTGGTTTGGGCACAGCTAGAAGGATGAAGTCACAAGAGCTTAATAAGACTTTGCCACATGTTTTGAGCACAAGTTGGTCAGCAGATGGTTTGAAGAAACATAAATGAAACACCATAGCTATTTTGCAGGGAGCATGTTCCTATTTTTCAAGGCAGATAAGAGGCAAATCAATACAGTCAAACAGCAAGGAGATGGACATCATCAAGGTCGAATTTTAGGAGGAGCAGCTGTCAGATAGAAGATTTAATTCTTAGATAAGGTTGTTAAGTTATAATAAAGAGTTTTAATCCTAGTTGTGTTAGGACACTAGAACAGACAGTTTAACTGTCAGATGTAATTAAAGTTTGTTTTAGCAGTTGATAGGTGTCAAGCTAGCAAATTCGAATTCTCTCAAGTGTGTGGAGAGAATCCAAGAAATGTAATGATGACTCTATAAGAGAGAAGAATTCGAATTGCATAGGGTTGGCAATTTTCATTAACAAGCATACTATTTTGTTGTAGTAGAAACTGTGTTTTTATATTAATACAGAGATATTGGTTTCATCACTCAGGATTCAGAAAGGGTTATGGTTGTGTGATATTCTCATAGTTTTCCTCTTTCAATTACTTGCAGTGGCATGAATGTATGTTACTTATAATTCACTTAAGGTGCTCTAACTTCCTTCATATGTTCATGAACTGTGTTTATTTTCTGTCCTACTGTTCTTTGATGCATCTAAACCCTAAAATGCCCTGACTTCCAAATGAAACTGATATTCATGTTTTGTGAAAACACACGTGACTCCATAAGCCCAATAGGTGTTTGTTGATTAGTATTACAACCAATTATCCATTTTTATCCATTTTACTCATAGATTTATCCATCTAATCCTTATTTGAAAATCATAGACCTATTGAGAGAGCCCTCTTAGGTTGATGAGGCTAAGCCTCAACTAAAAGGTTGGTTTGAAATAGTTACTCAGAGTCTTCTTGATCAGCAGCCTATCAGGGTCTGATTTTGAGATAACATATGTCAACCCAATATGTTGGGTGATTGATGTAATCATGGGATCATAGAGTCATTGATGATAGGAAAGGTCATATATTTCAAGTCTTGTATTTTTATTACATAACTTTAGAAGGTTCAGCATATGCTCAGGGAGAACATGGTCAATATGTAGATTTCATGATTCATATAAGCAGATTAGACTTACAGTATTGAGTTCTATAAGAAAATTAATCCATTCAGCCTAGTTCATCCCTTATCCTTTTATTTCAAAGGGGGAGAGAAGTCTTGGTGTTTGCAGGTGTTTGCAGGTGGTTTTCAAACACCAAAGTGGTTGTCATCAAGTCCAAAGGGGGGTATTGTTGGCATTATGGATCATGTGTTGTCCTTGATGGAAACCTGCTTTAAAAATATGTCCTTGATGTATACATGGTGATAATATGATGATTGTGGAACTATTGTAGATGGAATGTTTGATGGTACAAATATTTCATAGGATGTGAAAGAGAAATGGTAATTCAGTTAAAGATGGATGAAAAATGTGAAGTTCGAAAAGTGTTGTACCCCCCTCAACCTCCCTTTAATTTTTCACATAGCATCGGATATTTGTTCTTATAATGCAGGGAGGAATTGAAAACTCAAGAAAAACTAGACGAGATTAAAAAGGAAAGCAAGGTTGAGGCATATCCAAGGAGGAATTTGAAGAAATGTCAGGACTAGTGCAAATAATAACTGATTTTTAAGCCATTTTTCAGGCAGAAGATGATCTCAAAGACCACATGAAACCCACTCATCTCAAAATTGATTCAAAATATCTTTCCATTAGTATACACAAGTTTAAAAATGGTCTCTTGGATCGTGGGATAGAGCTAGTCAAAGTTGGTGACCACAAGTCAAATATGGTAAAAATAAAAGGTGTTTAGAAGAGATTTTGGCACGTAGCCAAAGTTGCCTCAAGTTCCAAACTCGATGATGAACCTGGTGGAGCCTCTACATGAATCTCCAGGCAGACTTGGTCGACACATTATGTAATGTTCCCAAAATGGATTTCTCAGCAAGACATGCCTGAAAAACGAATTTTTCAGGGATGTGTGCTTCAGATGTCATAAAACGTGTTTAAAAACACTTAGAAACCAATTCCAAGTGCTGCAGCAATGTTTACCCAACTTTTACTCTCAAAAAGGTGAGGAAAAGCAGCTTTTCAGGCCCTGAAATGACTGTATTAGGAAATCTGCATGAGAATAATGGAAATGGCTCTGGGATATGTTATCTAGGGTTATTTGGAACTTCCATGCAAAATTTCAGCAAAAAAAAATGCGTTTTGCTAGGTTAAACAGTTCCTCCTTCCCGACTAGTCAAGAAAAACCCTGATTTCCCATGACTTGGAAGATGCAGAAATTTAATGAAGCAAGGGAAGCGTATTTTCTGAAGGTTTAAGATGTAAAATAGTATGAAAAATCATAAAATTAGTTCAATAACATGGCATGAGCATTAAGCAAGAATAAACAGCAGTTTTACATAGAAAATCCCTCAAGATTGAGGTGCTGCAACACAAAAGAATGACCCAGAAACCCTTCAGCGTTAGTTACAGGAGGCTGACACTTATTTTTATTAAATTACAGATCTGCAACTGATAAATACATGAAAACAGAGATCTATAATAGATTATAATGCCCAAAGGGCTCTTTATTGCACTCCCCTTGGGGATTTCAGCAATACATGAAAATGGCGGAGCAGATCTAAGTTTTACTGCAGTAGATCTACAGAATGATTCAAAATTTCTGAAGCAAAAAATTCAATGAATGAATCAGATCAGAAATAGACTTGGATTGGTTGGCCAATCCAAGGATCACCCTTGATGCAAGGAGGCTTCCTTCACATCAAATATCTAGCTCCAAAATGATGCCAAAAACCCTGCAACACTGCTCCTTCAGCAATAACGCAGATCTAGGGAAGGAACTGCGCAGTATACCATGAAGAACATATTGGCCTGATGCCAAGATCTGAAATGAAGCTCAAATCATTCAACACAGATCTCCAATGGATTAGAACCCTCCTCCACTGAAAATAAGTATTGAAATGCTCTAGATCTGAAAAGATCTAGACTCCCACTTGTTGCAACTTACAAAGGCAATCAAACCCTAAACAGGATCTGCATTGCAATTTGAAGTAGAAGCTTGGCCAAATGCTGGATAGTGGATCAATGCAGCACATCCTCCTCCAAAGAGCTACTCTATGGAAGGAGAGAGGATTCCTAAACAGGAGACCCTCTTCTCTTTGGCTAACCAGCCAAGAGAACTCGAGTTGCTCAAGCAACCACAAATCATCAACAACCTTTCCTTGAGCCTTCTCCTTCCTTTTATAAGATGAAGATGTGAAAAACCCTAAACCACCTTGAATCACTTAACCCTTTTCACATGTGGTCCTCCTTCTAGAACTGTGTTGCCCCTTTAGGAGATACATTGAACCTAGATAGCATTGTAGATATGGTCCTGTTGACCCAGTCAAATAGCTCAAACCTGTTTCACACATAAGTGGATTTTATGTAACTAGCTCAGATATAGCTTTGTTCACATTGAGCATAAATATTCATTGATCTAAGGAGTTTTACATGTCCTCCCTTAGTCATTTATTCACAAATGGAAAATGAAAACAAAATTTAAATGTTCCTATTAACTTGGGCTAATTAGGAACATTATAGTCCTCCCCTCCCAAATGTTGCTTGTCCTCAAGCAACTTTTTGAAGCCCCGAAAATCGGGTCTTCAACAAGGGGGATACCCACCCGGTCCGGACCTTGGTTAGCAGCTCCTTTTCCGTTTGGTGTAGTGGGTCCGACTGGGGATAATGGGACCAGTTTCCCAATATGTGTGTGTGTGTTTGAGATTTTATATTTCTTTTCTAAAATTCCTAAGTAAAATGCTTTTAACCTATTTCTAATCTATTCATATGCAAACTATATTCTAAGAAATATCTAACTCTAAACTAACCCGGGATGAAATCTTTCTATTTATGCGATCTAAAATAATTTCAGATAACAATCAATAATAAATATCATTCAATTGTCATGAGAAAATAATTCAATAAATATAAACCATTTCACATAAAAAGTTATATGAAACAGTTGTGAGAAACATATCGCATAATAAGCTATTCATACATTAAGCACAAATAAATAGCTATCACCGTACAAAAATGCCAAATGATAACTCAAATATTCAAACATTAACATATAAACAAATGAACATAAATATTACTTTTAACACAGAAACAGAAACAGTTAAGAGATAAAAGTACCATTTATAACTGGTTCTACTCATGAGCCAGAAGCAATAATGATTTATCTCTTTCTTAATCCAACATCTATCAAGAATACAGAAATGCAACATCAGTAACAAATATTAGACACATACATCAATAAATCTCGTTCCATTCATTCATCAAAACCTCCTCTGAGGGTGCAGAAATGCATGTTCTGAGGACAAGTTTTTGACAAATTTCAGGACCCTTCTCTAAATGCATGAGAAGGGTTTAAATACTAATAACTAAAATAGTTTATTACGAAAAATTTAGGATTCGGTTTAAATGACCGTCCTTTTTCTAGGCAAAAATATAGTAAAACTAAAACTAAATCTAAAAATAAAGACTATCAACTAACTACTTATGAACTTGATCTTTAAACTTGCAAGCATCCAGCATTGTTTTGAGAAGAGGTGGTTGGCCAACTTCAGATTTCAACTGCCCTGAAAAAAACAGAATCGGCAAGTGTAGGCGCAATCTTCTCAGCAGAATTAATGATGCAATTAAGCGCACTGCATTGACTGTGTGGTTTCACTAGATATGTCCAGTAAGAATCCCAGTTTAATCTTGTCAATCCTTGAATTGACTTTGCTTTTTCATCAGCTTTTTGCCTCCATTCTGTTTGCAATTGCTGTGCTTATGGAAGGTGTCCCGGAATAATTTCTGAAATCAAATTAACTTTGTACAAATTTTCATTTACACAATCAGTAATATTTCCTATTGTTGTAGCTGCTTCCTCTGCTTCTTTTTCTGCCTCTCTGATCTATACATCCCAATTGTTGAAGAGCATTTCTTTATGACTATCATTGATGATCGGTGCCCCTGCTCTTCTTCCTTCCTCTGTCTTTTGCCATGCCAAATAATTGGTAACTCTTTCATTATTTAAATCATAATCATGTCATAATTCTACGACATGATTAGTGATTTTATCACTTTCTTGACAAAAAGAGTTGTATTGCGAGATTTTCTGGCAAAATATGTCTTGTTGTTGCAATAGTTGTTTGTTCAAAGAAACAGACTCTGAAATAAACTCTGGAAGCTTAGGGTCATCTTTGTGTTCCTCTTGGATAATCTGTATTTGTTTCTCTTTATCTGCCAAACTTTTCTGATATCCAATTTGCATCTGTTGAAGCTCTTGCTATAACTTTTCAAGTTTTGTCTGTGCTTCACTATTGGCATGAGCTTGTTGCAATTGTTGTTGTAGAACTTGTATCTGATCTTCTTTTTCATTTAATAATAGCTTTACCTCAGATGCTTTGTCAATAGTTGCAGAGGCATAATCTCCTGTAATCTGAGATAACTTGGAAAGATTCTCAGTAGGATCTGTAGTAGGATCTTTCCATAAGACATCTAATTTTTCTGCATCAGTAGAGATTGTACTTTCTAACTTTCTCTTTTTCCTCTGCTTCCTCACTACTGCTTTATACTGTGGGTTGTAGAATACATCTAGAGGAGGAATGTCCTCTATATTGAGTACAATTTCAGAAGAGGGAGTGATAGGTATATGCTCTGTGTTTGTTACATTGCTGCTTATTCATGTGCTTAAAACTTTTGTTGTCTGTATAGGGGTCTGTGTATTCTGTCCTTCAACATTAAGCATTTCATTAAAAGTTTCCCATTCTTTGTCTAATTCAATTGTGACTGAATGTTGTTGTATATTGAGAGGTGGAAGATTCAACGGTGGCGTGGTTGAAGTCTGTTGTTGTGAAAGCTCTTTTGATTGAGCTGTATCTTTCACTGAGCTTTCATCTTTATCAGTCTTTTTAGAACGTTCAGAAGTTTCTTGGTCAGACTTCAACTTGGACCTTTCTGTGTCTGAGTTGCCACTTATACTGACAGTAGGAGTTGGTTCCCTTGCGGGTTCCAAACTCAAATTTTCCAAAGGGATAGTGGTCAGTCTTCTTTCTCTGTAAACTTTAAATTCCTGAAATTCTTCTCGGGATAACTGTGTTTGAGCTAAATGCAAAACTTCTTTAAATGAACATTTTCCTAGAAACATATCATCAAAAGGATCTTCTTCTCCAGAAAACACTCTTACTTTGATTGTAGTGGTAAAATCTTTGACAACATCATTTGGATCAAATAATCTTCTCGAAAACTTGAATAGTTGTAAGCATGTAATATTGCTTACCTCTTTGAATGCGTGACCAACATCAAACAATGAAAATGTTCCACAGGCTACGGGAAATTGTGGCCAAATTCCCTTCTTCTTCTCCTTTAATTCCTTTGTCAAACCTCCTTCACCACAGGTTTGATATGCAATCTCCCGAGCTACAAGTTTATCTAGAACATACAGGGGTAAGACATGGGGGGAAGCAGAACTTCCAAAAACCCTCACATAGGTAAACCATTCTTCTCCAAAACATCTTGTGACAGGGAGAATGTCGACTTCTGCTTCCGGGGAAAACCTTGGAGCATCCTTATTATACAATATTTTGTACAGCGGCAACATTATGCCATGGCAAATTTTGTAAAAATGAGGAACAAATTTTGATTCCCACAACTCTTTGTGATAGACATGAATAGGCAAGGGATCATGAATTTTCCATTGCCAACCCATTAAAGGGAATTTAGAAACAAAGCATATTGAATCCATAAGATAGGCAGATAGATAAAAAGGAGGATAAATACTCTGAGAAACAGTTCGTTTAGACCGGTAATTGAAAATAGCATTGGCCAAATTATCAAACAAGATTTTGGCCCAGTCTACAATGGTAGCATTAACAGCAGCATTTAACAACAGAAGCCATTCAGGCAAGACCCTATTTATGTCAGGCTTTCCAAAAAGCCTGCATAACATAGCAGCAGCAAAACAATAGGGATAGGTGAGTGAACCAGTATTTTACATACCGTGTTTGTCTTTCTTCAATGGTTCATCTCTTTTGGTCCATTCTTTGGTGCATTCCGCCAAATTTGCATTTTCCCTGGCAAACTTCTCCATAAATTGCTTGTTATAAATCGCCTGAGGCTCCGGCAAGTGATACATAAGCATCAAATCTTCTGTAGTGAATGACCCGATAAGTTCTTGTCCTTGAATTCTAAATTGCCTGTCTGAAATATCAGTGCTATCCAGCACCCATTTTACCATATCTGTATATGGAAGAATTCTCGGTCTTGCTGTTATTCTATGCAGAAATGAACAAGCCAACTCAGTAAGAGATGCTTCAAAGGAATTTCTTGAACATGCAGTAGCTGTGACTTCCATTACCCTGGGATTTTCTTCTTCGAGCAAATTATGCATACCCTCCCAGGTGGCGATACCGGCGTCCTTTTTGCAAGCAGTGTCTGCGTATAAAGAAGCCATCTCTTTGTTTTCAGAACTTGAAACTTTCTCTTTCTTTCCCATAATGCTCTGTGATTGCTTTGTATAGTCTTCTGCTTCTTCGCGCCTACGATATTATGAATTAAGTGAGAGTAATGACATGAGAAAGGTGACGGGATTGTTTTAAATGCTGAAGGCAGATGAAAAATATTATTTTACCGTGAAACGACCTTTCAATCAAACAAAATCAATTTTATCGATAATTGACAATCCATTCATTAATTCAATCATTAAAGCGCATAACGGATATTGATTTATGGAAAGATTTTCTTTGGACAACACGCTTGAAGAATCTTCGATAATGCAACCTGCAATTTGCTATGAAATATCGCAATATCGCAATATCGCAGATCGCAATTATCGAAAAATCGCACTTTTCGCACATTGCAACATTCATAAATCGTAGTCTTGTAAGATCGCGAAATCGCAATTTCACCAAATATAACTTATTAAAACATTTTTTCTGCGATATGCGACTTGCGATCAATATTTTAATGCACAGCTTTTTGGGATCGCGTTATCGCAATATCGCGAAATTACAATTTAAAAGATTCAGCTTTACAAAAGATATCCACTTTTTGCGATGGATGCGGTATTTTCCTTCAAAGAAAGATTATATTCTGATCTATCATAAACTTAGGTTTATTTTAAAGATTTTCAAAGTAATTTCCCTAAGTTATGATAGTAAGTTTTATTTGAGAAAGGAAACAAGCACTAATTAATTTTTTGGATTTTTGACTAAGGGTCCCCACTTATTTAGTATTATTACTAATACTAAATAGGAAGGGGGGTTGTTGCTGGCCACAACAATTGGCGATTCACTTGGAAGAACTAGTTATCTCTGCTTTTCTTTTGAATTTTCTAAACTTTTCAAAACAGAAAATTTTCCAGAAAATCAAACTTTATTAAAAAAGACAAAGTACATTATGCTTTAATCTATAAATGATATGTCATTTCTTCTATATTCAACTTTTGATTATTCACTTCCTCAAGCTATTCCTTGTATTTACATCAGTCATTACTTGGTTTATAGAGATAAAAACAAAGGCTTCTCTGCAAATCAGCTTAAAATATGCTCATTTGTTGTAGGTAGAGCCACTGCTGCCAGCAAGCGTTTATAGCCTCGACAGGGTTACCTGTTACCCAGCAATGATCCTGTATCCTACTTACAAAAATATACAATTTTCAAAGAGAAATCCATATTCACACTTATTGCTTTTGTTTTTCTTTTTTATTCTTAAAGAACAATGTCTTGGTTTGGTAGCCAATTCATGACAATGCCATTCACTTGATTTATAACTTTGCTGAACAAGCTGGCTCTTGATGAGACCCCTTGTCTTTTGATTTCAACAATCTTGAGTCATTGCCCTGTTGTGGTGTGCAGTATTGGCAAAGTCAGCAAGCTATAATATCTATGATTATGATAAGTCGGCTCGTGATGAGACCTCTTACTCTTTAAGTTAAAAGTGTGTCATTGGATAATTCTTCGAACATTGTGATTTTCTAAGTGGGGAGGATATCATTGTTTCCTTAAGATAGCTCTGGACGACAATGATAGAGTTTTTTGGAAAGAAAATTTCTATAGAGAAACTTTGTTTTGTTATTGATACCTTTCATTGGACTGATATAAAACAATCTTTCACTAAAAGTTGTCTTTCATCAAAGTTTTCAAAGTTGAAACTAGTATCATTTCTAGGCTAAAGTTTTTAAATGTATCTTTAAATAACAATGATCAACATTCTGAAAAGAATTCCATTTATAAGAGTGAAGAAATAAAATCTGAAAAGAGAATTTATATCTTCTTCGTGAATTCCAAATGTAACCATTAACAACTCGTTTTATTTTGACAATAAAGAAAACTAATATAAAAAATAGAAGAATGATCTCCTATGGAAAATATTTTTTGATAATTTGTCCATTAATAGGTAAAGACTCTCTTTTACCTGTTAAATCCTGTAATATAAAAGTAGATGAACCTATTATTTCTGCAATTTGGAAAGGACCAAGCCACATCTGTTGAAATTTCGTATGTTTTCCTTTTTCCTCATGAGCCTTGTCCCATTTTAAGACAAGATCTCCAACCTGAAAGTCTTTTCTGGTTATCATGTTTGAATCAAAAGAAGCTTTTACTAATGCTTGATGATGAGCATGAGTTATTTTGGCTTTTTCTCGTTGTTCTTATAACTTAATTATTTCCATCTGTCTTAGTTTTAAGGAAGAAGTTGGTGCTTCATCAATATATTGAACTAAGGCCAAAGAAGGAATTTCTAAATGAGTTGGGAGAACTACTTCTTTCCCATAAACTAAATTAAAGGGAGAAGTACCAATAGAAACCTTCTGTGTTATTCGATCTGCCCATAAAGCATATATTAAAGACTTATGCCAATTTTTTATGATTTTGATCAATGGTTCGCTTAATGATTCTGATTAAGTTTTTATTTGTGGATTCAACTAGCCCATTTCCTTGTGGATAATAATTGGCAGAGTATTTAAGTTTGAAACCTCTCTTGAGTACAAATTCAGTCATAGCATTACCAGAAAAATATGATGCATTGTCAAACACTAAAGCAGAAGGTAAACCAAACCTGGTGATTATGAACTGATCTATGAATTCAATGATGTGCTCAGCATTAGCAGTCTTGAGAGGGACTGCTTATACCCATTTCGTAAAATAATCAGTTGCTGTAATGATATACCTATGTTGCTTAGAAGAGTGAGGAACGATCTCACCTATTATGTCCAATCCCCATTGATCAAAAGGTTGTTCAATGTTTACTGGTTGTAATGGTAATGATGGTTTCTTTTGTCTTCCAGCTGCAGTTTGACAATCTTGGCATTTTCTTACATAGCTATGTGAATCTTTGAATAATGTAGGCTAGTAGTAACCTGCGCGGAGAATTTTATGTGCAGTAGCATCTCCAGCATAATGTCCACCTGCTGGCCCATCATGAAGTTCCTGCAAGACTTTTTTAGCTTCAGATTTCTCCAAACACCTAAGAAGAACAGAATCGTAATTCATTCTGAAAAGAACATCATTTACAAGGTGATATTGTTTAGCTTTTAACCTTAGAGCCCTTTTCTTGGTGTGATCGAGATTTGGAGGATCATATCCATTCTTCAGATAAAAAATGATATCAACATATAATGATTCAACATCGTTTAGGCTTACCTCATACATTTGTATCTCTTCAGATGATTTTTCAGAAATCTAAGATGCTCCAGCCAGTATTTTTCAAAAGCCTTGACCTCTTACAATATTTGCTGGTTTGATCTCAACATCATATTCTTGTAAGGCAGTAATCCAATTAGCTCTTTTCTCACCCACATATTTTTGGACTAAAAGATTTCTTACCGCTGGAAACGTTACAATGATTTTTGTATGGGTTTTAAGTAAAAAGGGTCTGAAATACTTAATTTATTTGAAAACAGCGTAAGCTTGTTTCTCCACATCTGAATAATTCAACTCAGCTCCCTGTAAATTTGAACTGAAAAAATAAATTGGGGCTTCGGCTTTGTCTTGATTTGCTTGAATGAGTATCGTAGCATAAGATTTATCAGAGGAAAATGTATACAAAATAAAAGGATCAGAAAAATTTGGAGTTGCTAAAGATGGAGCATTAATAATTGCTTGTTTGATCAGATTGAATGCCTCATATTCATCTTGGCCACATTTGAAGTTTGAATTCTTTTTAATCGTTGCTTGTAAGGGAGATACAATTCTTGAAAAATCTGGTACAAATATTTTTACAAAATTAATCTGGCCAAGGAAAGATTGCATAGCTTTCTTGTTGTGAGGTAAAGATATTTCAGAAATCTCCTTGATTCTATCAGGATCAATATGAATTCCAGATTTTGATACTATGAATCCAAGAAGTTTTCCTTCACTCAATGCAAAAAAGGATTTTTTAGGGTTAAGTGAAATTCCATACCTTTGACAACGTTGGAAGATCTGCTTCAAATCTCTAAGATGATTGATTCATTTTTTGGAATATACAGTTATATCATCCAAATAGATTACCACTGATTTGTTAACTAGTCCTTTGAAAGCTATGTCCATGGCTCTTTGAAATGTGGCACCAGCATTGATCAAACCAAAAGGCATCTTTTGATATGCATAAGTGCCCCATATGGTTCTAAATGTAGTTTTCAATTGATCATATGGATGAACTAACACTTGGTTGTAGCCAGAGAAACCATCTACGAAAGACATTAATTCTGATCCTGCAACTGCCTGTAATATTTTCTCCATGGGGGGCAAAGGAAAATTATCTTTTTGGCAAGCTTTATTAAGATTTCGAAAGTCAATGCAAATTCTAATATCTCCGTTCTTCTTTCTAACAGGAACCATATTGGAAACCCATTTAGAATGTCGAACAGGAAAAATAATTTTGGCTTTCAATAACTTATTGAGTTCAGATTTAATTTGATTTTCTAGATTGGGATGGATTTTTCTAAGCTTTTATTGGACAGGTTTTTCATCATTTATCATTGGGATAGTATGTTGGATGATAGAAGTGTCATAAGTTCTGAGTTCATCGTAGTTCCAAGAAAAGACGCTCTTATATTGTTTCAAAAGACGAACATATGCTAATTTTTCTTCAAGAGCTAAACCAAGACCTAAGTTGATATTCTGTGGTTTGGTATCAGTTCCTAGATTTACTAATTCATAATTCAAAGTCGAACTTTGGAGTTTTGAATTAGTAGATCTTTTAACTTGGTCTTTCAAATCGTAAAGGTCTTCTAACTTGACTATTGACTTTGGAATAGCATTATTAGTGCTATCATGTTGTAATTGTTTGTCATGTTGGTCTTCATCGATTATCTGGTTGATATAAGATCCTTCAGATGTGAGGAATTTTACAATATCAGGGTCGTCGTTGAAAATTCTCCAATTGGTAACGTTATCAGGAATTAAAGGTCTAAAGATTAATTCAATTGAAAATCGATCAGGACTAAAGTCTTCTGCAGGAATAAGCTTAGAGGCTACATTGGCTAAGAGGTCTGCACTAGCATTCTGGATTCTAGGAATTGGTGAAATATTGAATGCTATAAAATGTTCAGTCAGATTTTGAACTAAAGATTGATAATGTTTTAAATGACCTAATAAAAAATGTATAGTATTGCGTACCTACTTGATTACAATTTCTGAATCCCCGAAAACTTGTAGATATTTGATATCTAATCCGATTGCTTTATATAATCCTTGGATTAAAGCCTCGTATTCTGCGGTGTTATTAGTGCATTAAAACTCAAGTCTGCAAGTTAACATAATCTTGTTTCCCTCAGGACTAACCAACACGCATCCTGCTCATGCTCCTTCATTAGACTTAGAACCATCAAAAAATAATTTCCAAAATAAAGATTTATTTACAGGAGTATCTATAAAATTAATACATTTAGAACTATCTGTTTGAGAAAAATTTTCTATTTGAGATAAAAAAGAATGTTCTAAATAAGGTGAAGTATGAGCATTGAAATTTCCTAAGAAAGAATCAACTGAATAATTGCCAATGATGTTACTGTTGTATGCAACTGGTTCATTCTCTCCTTCCAATTCTGTTACTATGTATTTCTGATGCTTTTCTCGTTCAACCTTTATCTGATTTGGTTTGCCATTGTAAGGCAGCCACATGTGCGACCAATCGGTTGCAAAGTATCCATGAAGTTTTTCTGACCAATATTTGCTAAGAATTAAGCCATAAAATTCTGGAATATCTGCAACTAAAATATCAATGACTTGACATACCTTTGGATTTGATGACAGCCTTATGGTAACCTGATTTAATTCGCCAATCACTTCAACTTGCGATCGATCTAACTACATTATGCGCACAACAGATTTTTGTGTTTGAACGTTCAATTTTGCACATACTGATTTAGGTAGAATATTAGATGAAGCTCTAGAATCCACTAAACAGTTATGCAATTTTTTATTAAAAACTTCATAAGTAAGAAGAAATGGAGGAGTATGAGATCTTGACCTTCCTCCAATTAAAGCGATATTTTCTAAATCAACTTTACTGATCGCATTAGCTGGAGGTCTTCCCATCTCATTGGAAGCTTGAGAAATTATAGGATCGGGCAAAGGTTTTTCTGGTACAGCATGTAATTCTTTCAAAAGTACCTTTTGCTGGTGTTTTAACTTGCTCAATTCATAAAAAGTGATGTTTGCCCTAGTCTTCTTCATATCTTCTATAATGTTATATTCCATTTCATCCGGAACAATCAGTTTTCTTGATGGAATTGATGAATCTGTTTGGACAGGGCTAGTTTGAATTGCTTTGGATGTCGTTTTCTTGGGTGCAACTTTATCCTTAGTCAATGAGCTTGCGCTCTTTGGCTTAGGAGTAGTTTGAGGAGGATCAAGTTGATTTCTACTTCGAGTGCTAACCGGGGATGCTTCTTGATCTTCCTCATCTGGGAGGATGAAATCCCACATACCTTGGACTTCTACAACTTCTTCTTCATCAGTCGTTTCTTTAGTAGCATTCTCTTCTTCTTCTTCTTCTGATTCTGCATTTGTAATAGCATTTGGTGGCTTTGGATCAGTTGAAGGATTTCTTCTAAAAGGCTTGAAAGATATTTTAGAAGATGTTTCTACCACTTGTTTCTTGATATCAACCATTTCATTGGACATGGTTTTCAAAAAATTTTGCAATCCTTCTAAATCAAATGGATCTTTTGGTTGTTTTTTCTTGGGATCTTCCTTAAAATTGACCTTCTTGTATTTCCGTTCTTCTATTGCATTTTTCTTTTCTAAAGCAATGATTCGTTTCTCTACTGCTATTGCTTCCTTCATATTGTCTGCTAAATTTGTTTTGTTTGCCCTATCAACAAAGATTGCTATGTTTGATGGTAAAGCAGAAATGTACCATTCACTTCGCACTTCTTCGCTAGGCTTAGAAGCAGTAGGAATTTTGTTTAACAATTTATTGAAACGTGAATTGAAATCCTTGACAAGTTCTTTTGAATCAGCTCTAAGATTAGACAAATCATTGATCAATGTCGCTGTAGACCTGTCATCACCAAATTTAGTTGAAAATTGATCTTGAAAGATATCCCAAGTAGTGATAGATCCAGATGGTAACGAGAAATACCATGATCCAGCTGCTCCTTGTAGAGTATAAGGAAAAATTCAGACAACAGCATCTTCATTAACAACTCCATTAATATTTATGGACAGCATAAAGTTATTGATATGTTCTTCTGCCAGCATGCCTGCTTCAGGATTAAACTTAGGCAGCCATTTTTCAGGATGGGCTAGTAATTGACTCAAGGGTGCAGGCATTAAGACTGCCCCTGGATTATTCCATGGCATTTGGGCCATCGCTGAACTACTAACAGATGAAAGTGCAGAGGATGATATTTGTGACTGTGAAGATGAAGATATTATGATTTGAGAAGGAGATGTGGAAAATTGAGTGGACTGATGGACAGTAGTCTGGAGTGGAGGAGTGGGTGGTTGACTTCACGATGAAGTGTTTGAGATGGATGATGATGATGAAAGAGTCTCACTATCAGACCCTTTGGGTGATTTCCTAGCTCTTTTTCTTGTAGGTAGAGGTAACTCAGTTGGTTGAATGCTAAGCTTTTCACTCTGTAATCTGGTGAGAGGATGAGCAGGATTATATTGCGAAGTCACACTGCCTTGAGATTTATTAGACCTTTGAGGTGATATTGAAAATCGCTGAAGTTTATGAATCAAAGATTCAACTTCAGGAGGTTCAACAATAGATTCTTCTGAAAAGTCAGGGTTTGTGACAGTGTCTGTTCTTTTTTCGACTTCTGGTTCTAGATTTAAAATTTCTAAGTGTGATGGAGAAGTCGGGGAAGATGGTGAGGGTAATTTACTCTCAGAATGGTATTTAGATTTAGATTCACTTTCCATTCATAGTTGGTGGCCCTCCTTCTAGCGCCAAATATGTTGAAGCCCCGAAAATCGGGTCTACAACAAGGGGGATACCCACCCAGTCCGGACCTTGGTTAGTAGCTCCTTTTCCGTTTGGTGTAGTGGGTCCGACTGGGGATAATGGGACCAGTTTCCCAATATGTGTGTGTGTGTTTGAGATTTGATATTTCTTTTCTAAAATTCCTAAGTAAAATGCTTTTAATCTATTTCTAATCTATTCATATGCAAACTATATTCTAAGAAATATCTAACTCTAAACTAACCCGGGATGAAATATTTCTATTTATGCGATCTAAAATGATTTCAGATAACAATCGATAATAAAGATCATTCAATTGTCATGAGAAAATAATTCAATAAAGATAAACCATTTCACATAAAAATTTATATGAAACAGTTGTGAGAAACATATCGCATAATAAGCTATTCATACATTAAGCACAAATAAATAGCTATCGCCGTACAAAAATGCCAAATGATAACTCAAATATTCAAACATTAACATATAAACAACTGAACATAAATATTACTTTTAACACAGAAACAGAAACAGTTAAGAGATAAAAGTACCATTTATAACTGGTTCTACTCATGAGCTAGAAGCAATAATGATTTATCTCTTTCTTAATCCAACATCTATCAAGAGTACAGAAATGCAACATCAGTAATAGATATTAGACACAGATATTAATAAATCTCGTTCCATTCATTTATCAAAACCTCCTCTGAGGGTGCAGAAGTGCATGTTATGAGGATAAGTTTTTGACAAATTTCAGGACCCTTCTCTAAATGCATGAGAAGGGTTTAAATACTAATAAATAAAATCTAAAAATAGTTTATTACAAAAATTTAGGATTCGGTTTAAATGACCGTCCTTTTTCTAGGCAAAAATACAGTAAAACTAAAACTAAATCTAAAAAATAAAGACTATGAACTATCTACTTAGGAATTTGATCTTTGATCTTGCAAGCATCCAGCATTGTTTTGAGAAGAGGTGGTTGGCCGACTTCAGATTTCAACTTCCCCGAAAAGACAGAATCGGCAAGTGTAGGAGAAATCTTCTCAGCAGAATTAATGATGCAATTAAGCGCACTGCATTGACTGTGGGGTTTTACTAGATATGTCCAGTAAGAATCCCAGTTTAATTTTGTCAGTTCTTGAATTGACTTTGCCTTTTCATCAGCCTTTTGCCTCCATTCTGTTTGTAATCGCTGTGCTTGCGGAAGGTGTCCCGGAATAATTTCTGAAATCAAATTAACTTTGTGCAAATTTTCATTTACACAATCAGTAATATTTCCTGCTGCTGTAGCTGCTTCCTCTGCTGCTTTTTCTGCCTCTCTGATCTGTACGTCCCAATTTTTGAAGAGCATTTCTTTATGACTATCATTGATGATCGGTGCTCCTGCTCTTCTTCCTTCCTCTGTCTTTTTCCATGCCAAATAATTAGTAACTCTTTCATTAGTTAAATCATAATCATGTCATAATTCTATGACATGATTAGTGATTTTATCACTTTCTTGACAAAAAGAGTTGTATTGCGAGATTTTCTGGCATAATATGTCTTGTTGTTGCAGTAGTTGTTTGTTCAAAGAAACAGACTCTGAAATAAACTCTGGAAGCTTAGGGTCATCTTTGTGCTCTTCTTGGATAATCTGTATTTGTTTCTCTTTATCTGCCAAACTTTTCTGATAACCAATTTGCATCTTTTGAAGCTCTTGTTGTAACTCTTCAAGTTTTATTTGTGCTTCACTGTTAGCACAGGCTTGTTGCAATTGTTGTTGCAGAGCTTGTATCTGATCTTATTTTTCATTTAATAATAGCTTTACCTCAGATGCTTTATCAATATTTGTGGAGGCATAAGCTCCTGTAATCTGAGATAGCTTGGCAAGATTGTCAGTTGGATCCGTAGTAGGATCCTTCCATAAGACATCTAATTGTTCTGCCTCAGTAGAGATTGAGCTCTCTAACTTTCTCTTTTTCCTCTGCTTCCTCACTACTGCTTTATACTGCGGGCTGTAGAATACATCTAGAGGAGGAATGCCCTCTATATTGAGTACAATTTTAGAAGAGGGAGTGATAGGTATATGCTCAGTTTCTGTGACGGTGCCACTTATTCACATGCTCAAAAATTTTGTTGTCTGTACAGGGGTCTGTATATTCTGTCCTTCTACATTAAGCAATTGATTAAAAGTTTCCCATTCTTTGTCCAATTCAGTCCTGACTGTCGGTTGTTGTACATTGAGAGGTGGAAGATTCAACTGTGGAGTGGTAAAAGTCTGTTGTTGTGAAAGCTCTTTTGATTGAGCTGTATCTTTCACTGAGCTTTCATCATTATCAATCTTTTTAGAATGCTCAGAAGTCTCTTTGTCAGACTTCGACTTAGACTTTTCTGTATCTGAGCTGCCACTAAGACTGACACTAGGAGTTGGTTCCCTTGCGGGTTCCAAGCGTAAATTTTCCAAAGGGATAGTAGTTAGTCTTCTCTCTCTGTAAACTTTAAATTCCTGAAAATATTTTGGGGATAACTGTGTTTGAGCTAAATGCAAAACTTCTTTAAATGAACATTTTGTTTGAAACATATCATCAAAAGGATCTTCTTCTCCAGAAAACACTCTTACTTTGATTGCAGTGGTGAAATATTTGACAACATCATTTGGATCAAATAACCTTCTCAAAAACTTGAACAGTTGTAAGCATGTAATATTGCTTACCTCTTTGAATGCGTGACCAACATCAAACAATGAAAATGTTCCACAGGCTACGGGAAATTGTGGCCAAATGCCCTTCTTCTTCTCCTTTAATTCCTTTGTCAAACCTCTTTCACCACAGGTTTGATATGCAATCTCCCGAGCTACAAGTTTATCCGGAACATACAGGGGTAAAACATGGGGGGAAGCAGAACTTCCTAAAACCCTCACATAGGTAAACCATTCTTCTCCAAACCATCTTGCGACGGGGAGAATTTCGACTTCTGCTTCCGGGGAAAACCTTGGAACATCCTTATTATACAATATTTTGTACAGCGGCAACATTATGCCATGGAAAATTTTGTAAAAATGAGGAACAAATTTTGATTCCCACAACTCTTTGTGATAGACATGAATAGGCAAGGGATCATGAATTGTCCATTTCCAACCCATTAAAGGGAATTTAGAAACAAAGCATATTGAATCCATAACATAGGCAGATAGATAAAAAGGAGGATAAATCCTCTGAGAAACAGTTCGTTTAGACCGGTAATTGAAAATAGCATTGGCAAAATTATCAGACAAGATTTTGGCCCAATCTACAATGGTAGCATTAACAGCAGCATTTAACAACGGAAGCCATTCAGGCAAGACCTTATTTATGTTAGGCTTTCCAAAAAGCCTGCATAACATAGCAGCAGCAAAACAATAGGGAGAGGTGAGTGAACCAGTATTGTACATACCGTGTTTGTCTTTCTTCAATGGTTCATCTCTTTTGGTCCATTCTCTGGTGCATTCCGCCAAATTTGCATTTTCCCTAGCAAACTTCTCCATAAATTGCTTGTTATAAATCGCCTGAGGCTCCGGCAAGTGATACATAAGCCTCAAATATTCTGTAGTGAATGACCCGATAAGTTCTTGTCCTTAAGTTCTAAATTTCCTATCTGAAATATCAGTGCTATCCAGCACCCATTTTACCATATCTGTATATGGAAGAATTCTCGGTCTTGTTGCTATTCTATGCAGAAATGAACAAGCTAACTCAGTAAGAGATGCTTCAGAGGAATTTCTTGAACCTGCAGTAGCTGCGACTTCCATTACCCTGGGATTTTCTTCTTCGAGCAAATTATGCATACCCTCCCAGGTGGCGATACCGACGTCCTTGTTGCAAGCAGTGTCTGCGTATAAAGAAGCCATCTCTTTGTTTTCAAAACTTGAAACTTTCTCTTTCTTTCCCATAATGCTCTGTGATTGCTTTGTATAGTCTTCTGCTTCTTCGCGCCTGCGGTATTACGAATTAAGTGAGAGTAATGACATGAGAAAGGTGACGGGATAGTTTTAAATGTTGAAGGCGGATGAAAAATATTATTTTAACGTGAAACGGCCTTTCAATCAAAACAAAATCCTTTTTATCGATAATTGACAATCCATTCATTAATTCAATCATTAAAGCGCATAACGGATATTGATTTATGGAAAGATTTTCTTTGGACAACGCGCTTGAAGAATCTGCGATAATGCAATCTGCAATTTTCTATGCAATATCGCAAAATCGCAATATCGCAGATCGCAATCATCGAAAAATCGCACTTTTCTCACATCGCAACATTCATAAATCGCAATCTTGTAAGATCGCGAAATCGCAATGTCACGAAATCGCAATTTCACCAAATATAACTTATTAAAACATCTTTTCCGCGATATGCGACTTGCGATCAATATTTTAATGCACATATTTTTGGGATCGCGTTATCGCAATATCGCGAAATCGCAATTTAAAAGATTCATCTTTACAAAAGATATCCACTTTTTGCGATGGATGCGGTATTTTCCTTCAAAGAAAGATTATATTCTGATCTATCATAAACTTAGGTTTATTTTAAATATTTTCAAAGAAATTTCTAAGTTATGATAGTAATTTTTATTTGAGAAAGGAAACAAGCACTAATTAATTTTTTGGATTTTTGACTAAGGGTCCCCACTTATTTAGTATTATTACTAATACTAAATAGGAAGGGGGGTTGTTGCTAGCCACAACACAACTGCAAGGATATAACTAAAGGATGTCCCCTCCTCCTATTGTAGCATCCACATATGATGATCTCCTCCAAACAATGAGATGTTTTTCCAACAATGAATCTCCATATTGCCTCTCCCAAGCATGCAAATTTGCTGAATATTTATCATCATGAATAAGTAGAGTACTCAAGGAGGAAATAAGGTGCTTCCTAGAGGCTCCCTTGAGGCATGGAATCTGAAATGTATTAGGAAACAACACTCCCATGTGGATCCTCCATCCCCAAGCAATCATCCACAAAAAAAGAGTCACCTCCCAACATGGCAACTCTTGAAAATGTTCCTCCACCTTGAGCTCCCGCAAAATAGGTGGGCTGAAAATCTGCACGTGGTAGACAAGATAGCCTACCCCATGTTGTTCTCCTCTCCACTTAAGATAAGTGTAGAGTTCAAACTGATCTTGGGCTGCAAGGATATTGCCCTCCAGTGGCATCAGGAAGATTAGATTTGCAAGGATCCTCCCTTCAACTTTGTAAAACCAGTTAGCCCAAAATGTTCCATATGTGATGGACAGAAGGGTATCATCATAAGGTATTCCATCACACACATGGCCCACCTCCAAGAGAAACAAGTGTGTGTTCATGGTGGCCACAACTCTTCCCATGTTCCCATTAGAACATGTGTTATAGAAAATGTGGGAACCTACTTCCCAAAAGGACACATCCAAACCATGTGCCTCACTCAACATCATGTCTCCCATCAAGATAAAATCAATATCAGCAATTGAGAACATGACTACCACCATCATGAAGGAAATACTGAAGGTTCTATGTGATGTAAGAGAGTACCAACAGTTTCCCAAGTCTTCACAGCGCAGTTTTACATACTGTTGCTTTAGAATAATACATGGCAAATGGTTTCTTGTTACATGGTTAATCATATAAATCAAATGAACATACATGTAAGGAAAACATCTTTGCCCAAGGCCACATAAGAGATGGTTGTCTTCATCATACAATTTGTCCCAATGTAGATCATGGAGCTCAATGAATAGCTTGCCCTCTTGTGGAGCAATGCACTGCCAAAAGATGGTAAGAGGATGCAAGCAAAAGTTCTCACCATATGTTGGAAGCAAGAAGATACATGGATCCATGAATGAATCCTCAATAATAGTTTGGCACACTCCCATGAAGGGGAATGAACCAAGGGCTGCATGAAAGTCCTTCTCCTCCTGCTTGGAAACCCAAGTCAAGAAAAGCACACCACAGTAATAGATGTCTCCATGTACCACTTCATCTTCTTCACCTCCTCTTTGCTCACCAAGTGCATCGAATGAGAAGTGATCCTGGGAATACTCCATCAATAAATCCCAGCTCCAAAGTGACAACGATGTTGGCCTATGCAAATAGGCTTCCATCAACACATAGCTCCAATACTTGACATGCAGAATTTCAAAGGCATCTCCCATAATGCTGCTACATATGAGAAGTCCTTCCCATGAAGAAATTCCTTCTTGAACATCTAAGGTCAAGGAGTAACCCCTTTTCACTATGATAGTGCCATCTTCTACTCTTACAACATCATGAAAACTGTGAGAGAAAATATGCCATTGATCTCTCAAGATTTTCCCAAGCAACAAAATATTTTGCTGCCTCCTCATACTTCCATCATCCAAATCATGTAGTGACAACATGATGTTTGACATGAAGAATTTTATGCCAACACAATGTGCCCATACTCTTTTCTGCCCCATGATGCAAGTATTCTGCCACATACCCTTAGAAAGAGATTGATGACCAAACTCTTTCAAGAGAAACCAACGCAGCCAAGCCTCCTGCTGCCCAGTGTCATAGATCTGCAAGTAGCTCTCCAGCTTCTTGCTCTCCATCCACATCCACTCAACCAATTGTGGATGTCTCCTTCCATCATTCATCTTGGTACTCCTAGCATGAGGGCTACCATCATCCCAAATCAAATTTCTACATTTCATGGGATCTTGAAATGGAATGTTCCCGAGGATCAATTTGACCCTATGAGGATCTAAATAGGTGGTAGGAAAAAACCTCCTGTCATGATGTGCATGGCTCAAGAAATTTCCAACACAGTCATGAGAGATGTTATCCATCCGAAGATGTCCCCCATCTACTATCTGCTCCTGTGAGAAGGGAAGATCCTCCTCAAACTGTTGAAGAACTTTTCACTCCATGATGTGTTGAAGTGAACCTCCAATGAATTATTCCCATGAGGTCTTATCCTCATGCATGGCCTCCCAAAACCAAAGGGGCCTTGGATTTTCTGCAAGTAGAAGTTTCTCTTTGAGCAGGGGTGTGCTCATTGAGAAAAGGTCATCTGGAAGGGAGAAAGGGTTTCTCACTTCAAGATGTCTACCATCCATCATTCCACCCTTTATTGCTTCATGAATGGAGCGTCCATGTGAATGCTCCAATGAGGAATGGTTCCTCTCTTCTTCCTCATTACCTTTGCACAGCACAGTGCAACTCTGTTGCTCTAAATCAGCAGCATGCAAAGATGTAGATCTCTTCATACAATGTTTTGAAATGACAATAGATGAATCTTTAATCATACCTCGGTGAGATGTAGAAGTGAGAGCTTCTTCTGCAAATATGTAGTCTTACTTCATTACTGAACATGAAGGCTTCTCTTACAAGGTTGTGCCATCACTGGTACAAGTCTCCACCTTCTCAATCTCCTTGAGATCTTCCTCAATACCCTTGAGGGTCTGGAAAAGGAGCAAGGAGATCTCCTCTTCTGTCATTATTCCAAGTGATGGAGCCATGATCTTGTTTCTTCTGTACAACACATCTTCTTTGTGAGGGTAGGAAGTGCATGGGTCTTCCTCTCCTTCTTGAAACCCTTTGTAGGTCTCACTGCAACTTTCTTCTCCTTGAAACCCTCTAGGAGTCTCGGTGCATCTTCTTTCTCTTTTATGATTTACCTCTTTGGAGAGGCCCTTATTAGATTTGAACATTGATGAGAGTAAACTCATCCTCTCCATCATTCTGATCTCTATTTCTTCTCTTCTCTGATACTGTTGTAAAGGTCCTTCTTCAAGAGTATCGAGATTCTATTCTAGAGATTGATTGCAGGGGCATTTACTGGATATGTCACCTTTGAGAAAAGGATGAGATCCAGAGGCTACTTGGCCATATGTAGACTCTTTCTATAGAGCTTGAAAGATTCCTGCTTCAGGGATTCATCACTTTGGCTTGAAGCCACAGGCTGAGCCAAAGATCTTGCTCTGATACCACTATAATGTTCCCAAAATGGATTTCTCAGCAAGACATTCTTGAAAAATGAATTTAATGGATGTGTGCTTAAACTATCACAAAAATTGTTTAAAAACACTCAGAAACCAATTCCAAGTGTTGCAGCAACGTTTACCCAACTTTTACTCTCAAAAAGGTGAGGAAAAGCAGCTTTTCAGGCCCTGAAATGACTATATTAGCAAATCTGCGTGAGAATAAGGTAAATGGCTTTGGGATATGTTAGCTATGGTTATTTGGAACGTCCATGCAAAATTTCAGCAAAAACAAATTCGTTTTGCTAGGTTAAATAGTTCCTCCTTCCCAACTAGTCAAGAAAAACACTAATTTCCCATGACTTGGAAGATGCAGAAATGTAATGAAGCAAGGGAAGCATATTTTCTGAAGGTTTAAGATGTAAAACAGTATGAAAAATCATAAAATTGTTTCAATAACATGGCATGAGCATTAAGAAAGAATAAAAAACAGTTTTACATAGAAAATCCCTCAAGATTGAGGTGTTGCAACACAAGAGAATGACCCAAAAACCCTTCAGCGTTAGTTACAGGAGGCTGAACCTTATTTTCATTAAATTACAGATCTGAAACTGATAAATACATGAAAACAGAGATCTATAACAGATTATAATGCCCAAAGGGCTCTTTATTTCACTCCCTTTTGGGATTTCAGCAATACATGAAAATGTCGGAGCAGATCTGCAGAATGATTCAGAATTTCTGAAGCAAAAACTCCAGTGAATGAATCAGATCAGAAATAGACTTGGATTGGTTGGCCAATCCAAGGATCACCCTTGATGCAAGGAGGCTTCCTTCACATCAAATATCTAGCTCCAAAATGATGCCAAAAACCCTGCAACACTACTCCTTCAGCAATAACGCAGATCTGGGGAAGGAATTGTGCAGTATAACATGAAGAACATATTGGCCTGATGCCAAGATCTGAAATGAATCTCAAATCATTCAACACAGCTCTCCAATGGATTAGAACCCTCCTCCACTAAAAAGAAGTATTGAAATGCTCTAGATCTGAAAAGATCTAGACTCCCACTTGCTGCAACTTACAAAGGAAATAAAACCCTAAACAAGATTTGCATTGCAGTTGGAAGTAGAATCTTGGCCAAATTCCGGATAGTGGATCAATGCAGCACATCCTCCTCCAAAGAGCTACTCTATGGAAGGAGAGAGGATTCCTAAACAGGAGACCCTCTTCCCTTTGGCTAACCAGCCAAGAGAACTTGAGTTGCTCAAGCAACCACAAATCATCAACAACCTTTCCTTGAGCCTTCTCCTTCCTTTTATAAGATTAAGATGTGCAAAACCCTAAACCACCTTGAATCACTTAACCCTTTTCACATGTGGTTCTCCTTCTAGAACTGTGTTGTCCCTTTAGGAGATACATTGAACCTAGATAGAATTGTAGATTTGGTCCTGTTGACCCAGTCAAATAGCTCAAACTTGTTTCACACACAAGTGGATTTTATGTAACTAGCTCAAATATAGCTTTTTTCACATTGAGCATTGATTTATTCATTGATCTAAGGAGTTTTACATGTCCTCCCTTAGTCATTTATTCACAAATGGAAAATGAAACAAAAATTTAAATGTTCCTATTAGCTTGGGCTAATTAGGAACATTACACATTAGCAATAGAAAACAACGTTATTGGTCATGGATGGATCCCACCCGGTGGGATTACCTCGGCGGAATTACCCCAACAGAATGTTAGGAGCGTGCAATGTTAAGTGCCAAGAACATATAACCAGGATGATGTCATTCCGGTGATGGTTCCCTAGTGGAAGAACCCTCTAGGACCCATATATGGTGTATAATAGAAGCATCAGGACGTAATTGATCCGGCGGGGTCCACCCGATAGTAACACCCCAGAGGAAACATACAGGGCGCAAAATTGAAGCATCGGGATGGAACTGAGTAGGCAGGGCCCTTACGGAAGTAACACCACGATGGCGTATCCCGGAGGGATAACAACAAGGACTTAGGAAAAATATAGAAGGAAGGGGACCCACCTCCACATTGATTAGAAATAGCTAACAGAAAATAAAATAGTGGGTGGATCACCATCAGTTCTAAGGTCGCCTGGTCCCAGAAAGCATTTCAGCAAGGTAACTAGCACAACGAATAAGCCAACGCTAACCCCCGAAATGGTATATTTTAATTTTCGAGTCTTACTGATCAATAGCCAGGATTGACTACAGGAGGGTTGAGCCCTGCTCCCAACCTTGTTCATTCACCCCACCAAAGTTTGTGGGGACCACATCCACCACTAAAGTTCCAATGCACCATATATTTCAGCAAGTGAACGTGATAACTACAGGGCTAAGGGCATTCCCCCTCCACCTCCCATCAAACCTTGTGGCTCCACGTGTCCTTCCCAAACTCATCCACACTTTCTCCCCATTCACACATCACTCCACTATGTTCCCATCCTATACATTTATCACAATATAGTCATTCAAATTTCAATTTTTTTCTTCGCCAACAGTGTCCCTTTGTCACTCCTCCTATGCTTGATTATGTTCATCCATCAACCAGTACAGATCACCTCCAATGCCACCACGCCAAATCGCGTCCTCTCACTAGGGATTTTGATCCTGATCGATGAAAGGAAGTGTCATATAAGAGGGTCAAGCTCCAAAAAGGGGAAATTTAATTAGTTATATGGAGAAAACAACAAGTGAATTGGTTGGTATTTATGGAAGGATTACAATGGCAGAGGCATGGCGAGATCATCAACCCACCACGAACCCAGATAATGGAGCTTGGTTCCACCTTATGATATCATAGGAATTAGAAATGGAGATATTTTGTTGTGGCAATCATGACATACTCGTGCCATTTCTACAATTTTGTTAGTATTTCATTTTCAAGAAAAGAATCAAGTGTATTATGTAATCATTAGGACAGTTGGGCTAGTCACATGCTCAGACAGTTGTGTAGTTTAGACAATTGTAGCATTCAAAGATATTTTTGTAATTTGTTCTTATTTTGGTTCTCCCTATAAAAAGGTATGAAAAACTCATTATAAAATGGAGGGAATTTTCCTATTCCAAGGGTTGTAATTGTTCTACAAATTTCAGAAGTTTGGGCCTGTGAGATGTATTTAATTCTTGAAGATCAATGAAGAAGTTTCTAGTGATTGCAAGAATTGGGATAGTTAGTATGTGTTCTTCCTCTATATGTCACTTCGTGTGTGTTTTTATTCTTCAGAAATTGTGTAACTATAGATGTTGGATTCAATCTTAGGTCGCATATTTACTTATGTTATTTCGTAGCAGACGGTACCTGTGAGATTGTAGATTTACCTATGTTATGTGATAGAATATGGTACCTATGAGATTGTAGATTTACCTATGTTATTATATACTAGAGAGTACTTGTGAGATACTGAGTTGAAAGCCTTAAAATCCACTCCATAATTTCTGCACCTCGTTTCCTTTATCTTTTCATGATTCTACTGGTATTTAGTGGATAGGATTTTGTGTCTGTCCAGCCCTCTGCACTGGGTTTCTTCCTTATATTTCTTCTTTCCACATTTACTGCAACTACCAATCAAGTTGCATTCTTTGTGTGTAGGCCACCAGACCTGAACATTTACTCTTGGGAATGATATACTACTTATGTGTATATTGAATATGCCTCTGAGTAATGTGATTGGACTAGTTTTCATAAGTTTATATCTAATCCTTGAGCAGAACATGTATATCATTGATATATTGTAATATGTCCTAGGCACCGACCCATCTCCTCAACTTGGGGGTTGTCTCTAGGAACAGCATCTTCTGGTGTTGTTGTTGGGGAACAAATTAGAATATATTTCCTGGGTAGAAATTTGTGCATTCCTTTTTCTGGTGAGAAAAGGAAGTGTGGGTTGAGATCTCTCACCTAAAGGGGTTTCAAAATGGCTCTTCCTACTTTCTTGGAAAACATATTTGCCCCATTATTTTTTTTCTTTTGTTGTTGGTTATCCTCATCATGTACCTCTAGTTCAATAATGGTATACCTACTTGCCTACATTCAGTGGAAGTGCAGATGAAATCCCAACCCAGTACCTTAAGGACTTTCATAAATGCATGGAGCAGCAGGGTATTGTTCATGAAGATGTGTTGGCTTGAGGGGCTCTGGCCCAGGTTCAGAGTTAGCACGCAACCAACAAAACCCTCTTAATACTGGCCCTTTTGGCAATGACCTACTTGCACAGGCCAAGGTCTCACCCGAAGCAGTATGGGGGGGTGTTGGAACCAGGTTTCCACACCCTGGGAGAGAAGTAAATGAAGTGGGTGGCGTTAGATATTCTTAATGAATGAACTGTCTTATATTGCACCAGAAACCGTAGTCATAAATGGTAGGTCAACTTACGCAAGTTAACCTTGCGCGCATATAGACAGTAGACCCACAATCCCTTCAATTGTTTAACGAAGTGATATTCAGCCCTTACAACAATAGATCTATGCAAGTAACATTCATGGAAATTGTAAAATAGGTATGCAATTGATCCAATCACAGGTAACATAAATCATAAATATGAAACAGAACTCATACGCATAAACAGATCACGGATGCATTTAGTACTCAAAGTTACCCAAAAGAGATTTTTATTTATCATATTTTCTCAAAAACCCTTTACAATCCACAGAACCCTTACAATTCTTCAAATCTACCCATGCACACAACCAGCGGGGTCCACACACAACTAGAATAGGTTCTCTGTGCACACAACTAGTAGGAGACCTTCAGACACAACACACTTAACACAAACTTACTTCAAATATATATCATTCATCAAATTTACTTTAGAATTTCCTTATCCGACTCTATCAAGACTTCTACGTATACCTTAGCCTGCACTTGTCCTAAGGTCTTCACACCATGGTTTCAGACTCCTACATTTACCCTTTAGCCCATTAAAACTCATGAAGGGACTTTGACCCGCCCCAAAGCCCCTCGACTATGCATTTCTTAGCGCACACGACTCAAAACTACAAAAATACTATTATTTAATCCCAAAAATGTAGTCCTAAGGGACCCTACTCCAACATTCCCCTAACACAATCGTGTGACTTGTCCCGAGTCACAGAGGCGTAGGGGTCTTCATCTTTTTCTTCATCTCCTCGATGGTGGCGGTGAAGGGTGCTAGGAAGCCCGCGCTCTTAACAGTAGCACTCTAAGCCGTATCCACCAACTTCTGAAAGGTAAGCCCCTCTGCTATGAGACTGATATTCTGGTATGTTTGGCTCAGGTTCTTGACAGCAGCATCTAAGTAATGTGATATCTTCATTGCTTCTTTTGGCCACGGCTTCATGTGGGTGGTCAAGATGTGTTTTCTTAAACGTTGTCGCATAGCACCTGGATCGTCTGCAATTGTGCCATTCTCTGAGCAGGCACAAGTGTGGGCAGTGCCTCCTGAAGCTCATTGAACATTTTCTCCTTGGCATGTAGTTCCTGCAAGATTTTATTGACAAGTGGATCTTTCTGTACTGAATTACACAAGCCCATCGCTGCATCCAGGAGTTCAGTTCCCTTATTGACTTTGGTTGCAATTCTTACAGAAGCTTCCTTGACTAAGGCACCATGATGCACTTGCACTTCAGGCAGTCTCTGGCTAAAGCTTTAATTGTTGCTTGAAATCTGCTTTGACTACCTATACTTCGAAGCGGGAGGCCTTCAAGGTGGCCACTAAACCTTCAATTTTTGCCCGAGGCACAGTAAAGGCAGGGATAGCAACCTCGGGCAGGTCATCACACAGACAATGAATCAAATTTTTTAACTCCACACATTGTGCCACTGATGCTTGATATGTTGTCTGAGCCTGGAGAGACTCCTGTGTTTTTGCTGCAACCTTCTACTCTGCCTCTGTGAGTTGCTGGTACATGCGTGCCTCTATGCATTGCATCTCATCTGTAATGATTTTCTATATAGTGTGTAGATTTCCACTAGGGAGCATTCATAATCCAATACCAACCTCTATGCATGTTTGAACCTGCACATGCAAGGTAGGTTGCTCCATTATAATAGCTGCTCCAAGGAAGGGCAGATCCTTCTATCTTCCATGTTGATGATCATACGTGTGCTCATGCTCGCTTGACTTGGCCTTGCCTGAGCCATGCTCACTTGAATGCTATTAGTCTTGAGTTGTAATACTTTCAATCTAGTCTACATAGCCTCTACCGCAGCCTTGTACTGCTCCTCGAGCGCAATCCACCTATCCTCATAGGCAGATGCGATTACATCATCTCTATTATCAAGGTCATCCTCTGTAAGGGTGGCATCCTTTGTGCCTCCGGCCTTCAAACTCTTTCACTTCTTGTGCTCACCCTTAGGGGTTTCAGCGTCATGCTTGGTACCTTTGGGGGTCTTAGCTCTGGTACCATCTAAGCCATTTGTGCCTCTAAGATCCACCTCGGGTTCCTCCTCCAGTTCTTTTTCCGACTCCTTGGCTGCCTCCTTCTCAGCTTATTTTTATTTGTCTTTCTCAGTGGCCTTCTCTGCCTCTTTCTCCTTGGTGGAACCTGTTGTCTCTTTTCCGGAGGTTGAGGACATGACAGGCTGGGTGGACCCTAGCCCAGTCTTTCATGCATCGAGCCACATCGCAATGACCTGGTCGATGTCAGCCTCTATCACCATGTAAGGCATGTTGTACCATATTGGATATTTGAGTGACTGGATCTGCACATTGTGCATTGTCACCTTGAAGTCTACAATGGTTGTATATTTTTCGTATGTAGCTAGGGACAGCCAGGGCCGTGAGTGGATAGATGATGCCATAGCTCCCTCAAATAAGACCTAGAATATCTTATTCTCCATTATTCTCTTCGAGTCTATTGAGTCCCACAAATTGGCGTAGCGCGCCCCTTCAAAAACACTAGGTTCTACATCCAAGAGTACTGTGCTTTCTGGTGTCTCCCACACATCCAGAGAAATTAACAGAAGCAGCCATGAGTAACAAAAAATGTTTCCTTCTTCCTGTACCTCGTACACGTTTTCTAGGAACTCTATGCACAGGTACCGGTACCAATTGTAGCTTACACCCTTCTCGCACTATCCTTCTAGTGCGATGACGTGCACAGGGACCACCTTAGGTTGGCACTTGTGCATCAGCTTACATCCCAGGACTAAGGTTCCAAGGCATATTGTCAATTTATCGATCTGCTACACCAGGAACTGCGTGGAGTCACGTCCCACCTTGTAATCCTTTTTTACATTTGCAGCTACCTTCAATTCCTGACTTTTTCCATAATTGGCCATAGGATTGGGTCCCTTTTTTGGAAAGTCGGTGATCCGATGGATCAGCGCGGCTTCTATAGGAATACGTTTCTGAATCCATAGGCACCCATCCTGCATCAACACCAGCAGCTGGCGCACACAAACATCAGTGATGGGGTACCTTCCAAAGTGGGGAATCCTCAACGAGTTGAGAATCACGGCGTTGCTTAACCCACACGCCCATGGCATGGGTTCTACCTTCAAAACTTCGTCATACAGTACTCGCTTCAGGTAGTACTTAGGTGCTAACTCAAGGAACGTCTTCTCATTTTCTAGATCATAGTCTTCAAAATTCACTAGAGGGATTTTTCCAAACATATCCCCTTCAAATGTAATCACCTGCTGGATTAACGGAATTTATAGGTAGTCGTGCACCATATCTACATCCTTTGAAGCTCTAACAGAGGGTCTGTGCAGCTTCACATATTGGGGAGCCATGAGATAGGTTCGACAAAAAGCATAGCCTCACTAGAAAATTTGGCGGAAATTCCGATGGCCAATTCGTCGCTATTCTGACACATAGTCTTCGCAAGAGCGACAGTTCGAGGGCGGACAAACAGTGGTTTGTCATGTCGTCGCAGTTCCGACGCACGTAAAAAGTGTCGCACTATCGACACTTCTTATGTCGCTTCCAAACAAGCGTCACTCTTCTGACATCTCACAAACCGTCGCGCCTCCGACATTTGTAAACTATCGCACTTCCGATGAAATGTGGTTCGACGTTTGGAATGTCGCTCTTCCGATGCTTGTAAACGGTCGCAATTCCGACCCAACGTGGTCCGACATTTTGGACGTCGCTCTTCCGACGTCTGTAAGATGTCGCAATGCCGACGATATGTGGTCCAACGTTTGGAATGGCGCTCTTCCGACGTTTGGAACTTCGCTCTTCCGACGTTTGGAACGTCGCTCTTCCGACGTTTGTAATCTGTCGCAATTCCGACAAAATGTGGTCCGACGTTTTTATATTGTCTCTCTTCCAACGTTTCTAGGTTGTCACAGTTTCGACGTCTACAAGGCGTCGGTAGACCGACGGAGGGTTCAATTTTAAAAAAAAAAATTGAAACTTTAAAAGACGAGAAACGTTGTTTTGAATATATTATATGAAGTAAAACAGCCCATGAAGTCATTAAATTTTCACATCTGAAGATTGGAACCCAAATATCCATCCAGAAAAGGGGAAGTCCCACCCCATACAATGATAGAAAAATACCCCATGTCACATACAGGGACATGATATAAAACCCAGTAACGGTCCACATGGAGATTATCTACAAATCTGAGAAAGCATCCAAATATGCCCGAGGCATCTATAAGAAAGTGAAATAGCAGTATGTAGAATAGTAAAGAAACGGATAGAGTACCGACGTCCATTGTTCCAAAAACAAATTAAAGTACCCAAAACCCTGCAACAGAGAAAAACGCTAATCATGTGAGGAGTGTGATATGTCCAAAATATAAAAAGACCATCAGACCATATCAATAAACCAGCAACATAGACCAGGATCGCTAGTTTTGAAGGCAGAGTGATAAACATTAATCATTTTTTTTTCACAAGAGAAAAAACGTTGTTTTGAATATATTATATGAAGTAAAACAGTCCATGAAGTCATTACATTTTTCACATCTGAAGATTGGAACCCAAATATCCATCCAGAAAAGTGGAAGTCCCACCCCAGACAATGATAGAAAAATACCCCATGTCACATACAGGGACTTGATATAAAACCTAGTAACGGTCCACATGGAGATTATCGACAATCTGAGAAAGCATCCAAATATGCCCAAGGCATCTATAAGAAAGTGAAATAGCAGTATGTAGAATAGTAAAGCAACAGATAGAGTACGTACCGACGTCCATTGTTCCAAATACAAATTAAAGTACCCAAAATCCTTGAACAGAGAAAAACGCTAATCATGTGAGAGTGTGATATGTCCAAAATATAAAAAGACCATCAGACCATATCAATAAACCAGCAACATAGACCAGCATCGCTAGTTTTGAAGGCAGAGTGATAAACATTAATCATTTTTTTTCACAAGAGAAAAAAACGTTGTTTTGAATATATTATATGAAGTAAAACAGTCCATGAAGTCATTACATTTTCACATCTGAAGATTGGAACCCAAATATCCATCCAGAAAAGTGGAAGTCCCACCCCAGACAATGATAGAAAAATACCCCATGTCACATACAGGGACATGATATAAAACCCCGTAACGGTCCACATGAAGATTATCGACAATCTGAGAAAGCATCCAAATATGCCCGAGGCATCTATAAGAAAGTGAAATAGCAGTATGTAGAATAGTAAAGCAATAGATAGAGTACCGACGTTCATTGTTCCAAATACAAATTAAAGTACCCAAAATCCTTGAACAGAGAAAAACGCTAATCATGTGAGGAGTGTGATATGTCCAAAATATAAAAAGACCATCAGACCATATCAATAAACCAGCAACATAGACCAGCATAGCTAGTTTTGAAGGCAGAGTGATAAACATTAATCATTTTTTTCACAAGAGAAAAAACGTTGTTTTGAATATATTATATGAAGTAAAACAGTCCATGAAGTCATTACATTTTCACATCTGAAGATTGGAACTCAAATATCCATCCAGAAAAGTGGAAGTCCCACCCCAGACAATGATAGAAAAATACCCCATGTCACATACAGGGACATGATATAAAACCCAGTAACGGTCCACATGGAGATTATCGACAATCTGAGAAAGCATCCAAATATGCCCGAGACATCTATAAGAAAGTGAAATAGCAGTATGTAGAATAGTAAAGCAACAGATAGAGTACCGACGTCCATTGTTCCAAATACAAATTAAAGCACCCAAAATCCTGCAACAGAGAAAAACGCTAATCATGTGAGGAGTGTGATATGTCCAAAATATAAAAAGACCATCAGACCATATCAATAAACCAGCAACATAGACCAGCATCGCTAGTTTTGAAGGCAGAGTGATAAACATTAATTATTATTTTTTCACAAGAGAAAAAAGGTTGTTTTGAATATATTATATGAAGTAAAACAGTCCATGAAGTCATTACATTTTCACATCTGAAGATTGGAACCCAAATATCCATCCAGAAATGTGGAATTCCCACCCCAGACAGTGATAGAAAAATACCCCATGTCACATACAGGGACTTGATATTAAACCCAGTAACGGTCCACATGGAGATTATCGACAATCCGAGAAAGCATCCAAATATGCCCAAGGCATCTATAAGAAAGTGAAATAGCAGTATGTAGAATAGTAAAGCAACAGATAGAGTACGTACCGACGTCCATTGTTCCAAATACAAATTAAAGTACCTAAAATCCTTGAACAGAGAAAAACGCTAATCATGTGAGGAGTGTGATATGTCCAAAATATAAAAAGACCATCAGACCATATCAATAAACCAGCAACATAGACCAGCATCGCTAGTTTTGAAGGCAGAATGATAAACATTAATCATTTTTTTTTTCAGAAGAGAAAAACGCTATTTTGAATATATTATATGAAGTAAAACAGTCCATGAAGTCATTACATTTTCACATCTGAAGATTGGAACCCAAATATCCATCCAGAAAAGTGGAAGTCCCACCCCAGACAATGATAGAAAAATACCCTATGTCACATACAGGGACATGATATAAAATCCAGTAACGGTCCACATGGAGATTATCGACAATCTGAGAAAGCATTCAAATATGCCCGAGGCATCTATAAGAAAGTGAAATAGTATTATGTAGAACAGTAAAGCAACAGATAGAGTACCAACGTCCATTGTTCTAAATACAAATTAAAGTACCCAAAATCCTTGAACAGATCAAGAAAAACGCTAATCATGTGAGAATTATAAGTAAAGTTAATCTATTAACATTGCGAATAAAATTACACCGAAGTCAAAAACATTGCCTGGCCATACTCATGGCAAATTTGTCATCAAAAAATCAAAAATTAAGAAGACTGCCCTCATACGGGGAAACCAGTCTTGAACGTTTAATTTACAGAATTCAAAAATATTACAAAGGTCCAGCACAGTAAAATAAACTAAAAGCAGCCCAATTAAGTGGGCCTACTAAGCAAGAAAAACAAATTAACCAAACTACTCCTCCGGTGGTTCCTCCACGATTCGGCACCATCCTTCGGAAGGTCCAGGATCGCTAGGTGCTACCTCCACATGAATGCCACGGCTCCCCTCCTAAAGGCCCGAATGCTGGCCGGCTTTTTCCGAGCTCAGACACGCCGAACGGGTGCATTCTTCCTCCGTTTGGGCCTCCTCGCGGAAGACCACAGTGACCAAAGCCGTGATTCGCGGGCGGTTGAGAGAGCAATTAAAGGAAAATTGTGCAGTGCGCGTCGTGGGAGAAGGTGAACTAGCAGTGGGGAAGCCAGGAGCAAGGGAATCCATACGGTGGCCAGATCCTACAAGCCGACCCCGCCCACTCCTATTATTTGGATATCAACCTAAGTAATAATCACTGGACTGGCCAGAAGTCGACTCTGTTGAGGGGCTGGAGGGAGCGCGCCAAGGTTGACCTCTAGTGCTCCCCCTGCGGCAACGCATCCTATGACGCATGTGAGGCATGGGTGCAATCTCAGGCGCAATGGACACAAGAGGAGACGAAGAAGCAGAATTCCAATTAACAGAGGAAGACAGACAGAGACAGAACCGAGAGAAATGCAAATATGCAGCAGTTCAGCTGGCCACTTCTCCTTATCGTCACAGTTAGCAGGCAGTGTAATCCAGCAACTGGCTTGTCTGAAAAACCATGGCTAAACGCCATTTTGTCGACTCGTCTACAATGCAATCATAGGACGCCCGTCATAATTAATCTCTGATCATTAATAATGAGAGCCGAAGGCCGGATCAAATTGGAGCGTGCGGAATCGCTAAGAGGAGTGGAGGTCCGATCTTGAACAGTGTTAAAAATTAATTAATGCGGATTTGATGTGAAAAATTAATTAAACAACGTTAAATGTTAATGCGATTGATATGAAATCGACATATCCATGTCCCATCACCTTAAACGCCATCGAATGCACCCGCAGCCGGGAGCAGGGCAAGTTTTTATTGAGGACACGTGGCAGAAATTGATTGGAGCGGATCTTTGTTTGGGCCGCTCGCGCAGTGGAAATCTGGACCCATAAAATATTAGGGCGAATTTGATAAGAAATTCGCGTCACAAAATTGGCCGACGTCAGCAGGCTATTTTGGAACGCGAATTTGGTTTGAATTATGGTTTATCACCATTTGAAGTCCGGCAGGCTCGACTTAAGAACAATTTTGTTTGATCTCATATTATAAAATTTGTGTTGGTTTTCTTTGATAATACACATATTTATAATAAATCATGGGAATACCACACTAAACATGTGGAAAATTTATATAAATAATTATTTAGAACAATCATTTTTATGTAAAAATATCCAAGGCGAGGTCTGTGTAGAGAACCGGGGTCGTGAAAACTGTTCAAATATAAAAATCCCGCTTAATAAAGAGAAAAAATTGTTGTGCTTTCGGAACCTGACCCGAGGATTGGACATGAGTTAACAAACAAAAGGATAGCGGAACCAAAGTTGCACCCGTGGTCAAGCCCTCTACCAAAACCACGAGCGGAATCACAAAAGCGGGTTGCCCATATCGCACCGCTTTTGCAGAGTAGGCGGTATTTCCTATTTGCGAGCGATTCCATAGGGAATGCGACACGTGGCGAAGTGACCCCCGGAAAACGACCGTTTAACCCGCGCCATCGCACGTTAAAGCCCGACGTTGGAAGCCGAGCGAAATTGCCAAGAGTCGTTGATTTGGAGAAGGGCCATCAGACGGTGGTCGCACGTTGAACTTGCTCGGAGGTTAACTAAGGTGTGCGGAGGATAGCCAGGTATGATACGAGTGTTTGATTGGTTATTGATATATATAGCTGGGGCCGGAGTATAATGAAATTGTTTAATTAAACGATTGGTGGATAATTAGCATAAGTCTGGAGCGTGATTGTTGTAAGGCTGGGTGGTGAAATATAGAGTCGAAAGTTCATTACAAGTTATTTATTTAAAAAGAAACGTGGAGTATAAATACAAAGTGTTGAAAGTTAAACATTGGTTATAAAGATTGTAGATAATATAAAGTCTGGAATATAAATTAAAGTCCAGCCATTGTGGATAGTATTTATTTATCAAATTCTACGAATTTGATAAATAAACCCGAAGAAAGAAGAAGTCAATTAAGACTCAGGCTGGAGGAAAAGAACGGGTACACCAAGGGAAAATGCTGACAGAGCGATTGTAGACACACCAGCTCTCCTTGGGGGTCCAATTTCAGTTTTGTTGCGTCACACGATGATCTCTCTTCTTTGGCATTTACTTGTATTGAAGATCACTATTCTAGGAATAAGGAGTTATTTTCTCCAAAATAACCCTAGCCAAACATTGACAATGCATCAAGGATATCTTTCTATGCTTCATAAGTACATATGTTCTACTTCTAAATCATGTCTTGGAAGTGGTTGTTTTGCTAGAAATTATTCACTAGTTGGTTTCATACCAAAGTCTTTTTCACATTTTCAGCATCCAATACATGAAAAAGATAATGGTTTAAAACAACATAAATATTTGAAATTTTGCAAGAATTGTCTTGCACACTTTGAATATGAATTTTGAAGTCAAGTGCATGATGCTGTATAGGATCAAGTGTCATTTTGAATACCAAATGTTTCACAAGAAACTTCTCAACATGCTACCCCGCAGTAAGGATTAAATGACAATATTGCATCAACTATTTCCATAATAAAAGTGCACCTCGGCCATAAGACTAAACAACTACAAATGTTGTAGATCTAACAAGACCACACAATCAAATGTATTCCACAAGGCCAATAATGTATGAAAAATGAAAAGGATTTTGCAACCAAAAATACCTTAGGCAACTAATTCAATTAGATACACCAAACCATCAGCAAAAAGGAAAACCAGCCTACTCAAAAGGCAAGCGTTTACCCCCTTTGACAAAATTTTGAGTTCCGAAACAAGGGCCTTTATTGTCTTGTCAATGCCCCTAGTAATTTGAACGGGGTTTGCACCTGCTGCAACAACCTAAACAAAAAGGTTTCATTTCAAATTATTTTCCACAAATTTAAGATACAACCATTGCCAGTTTTGTATTTCCTAACAAGCTCATAAATTTTGACAAAAGAACCAAATTTTTTTAATACCTGATAGCAATTTTTTCACTCAAAAACTATCTTAGACTCAATAAGCCCAACCCAAAACTAAAAAACCAAACACCATAAGACCCTACAAAAATTAATAGATGATCTTAATCCAGTACTATCGACAAAAAGTTACCTTTACACCCTCACTTATTAAACCCTGTGCTGTTGAATTTTAACTTCCACTGCTGCAGCAGAAGGACGGATGCAGCAGCAACATTTTTTTTTGGAGGTTGCTTGCATGCCATCCAGAAATTTAATTCAGCATTTAAAATTCCTGCAAGTTTTTTTTGTAGACGGTCACAGCCATATTTCTGTACAGGATTGTATTTAAACACAACAGCCAGCATTAACGCAATTCACCAACCAGAAATTAAACAAACAGAAATTTACCCGACAGTTTTGTAAATTCAAAAGGAGGACACATGGAGCATTAATATTGGATCGCATGAAATTGAAGGGAATCTGAAAACCTGAAAACCGGACCCGAATTTTTTATAGGGCACATTGGATTGAGAATTTGAGTTAAAATTAGGCAGACGTCAGCATCCCATTTTGGAACGCGAATTTGGTTTGAAATTCAATCTATTCAGACTTTTGAAGTCTAACGGAAAGGGTTCTTTAATGTTTTGATAGTTTAATATATACATATGTTTTAAACATATGTTATATATATATCATATGCGAAATGAAAGGTGGGCCATAGAATTTAGTTTTAATTTTATTTTTTTTTAAAGAGGGTTTATTATAATATGTTTTATATGTTACGGCATATAAAAATAAAAAGGTCGAAAAAGCTTGGTAGTTTTTTTTATAGACAGTACGTAAATTTTTTATTACACAGCAGTGTGTAAAAAGTGAAAGACCGAGTGTAACTTTTTAAGTGTGTATGCACAGCAGTGCGAAAGGGAAAAACACAGCAGAGTGTTTTAGAGACAGAGTATGTTTGTTTTGAACAGACAGTGAGTTGGTTTTATGCACCGCGTTTTGTAGCAGTCATAATTTTGTAATCCCTCTCAGTGAGGAAGAAGTGTAATAGTTTTTTTTTGAGTTATTGAAGGGAATAGAAGTTTGTTTTCAAAGTATTGAAACTCTGTTTCCTGTCAAAGAAATTTTTATTTTCTCTGTGTTAGAGGAAGGGAGATTTATTCTCCATTCATTGTTCTGGAATTTTTCAATATTCCAACATGTGCAAGAACAAAAGATGTTGTGGTTCCATCCCCATCTAAATCATTTGTCTTTGCCGCAGCTTGCCTTACCAACTTGGCCCCAATATTTTCAACTGGGTCCTCTAATTCAACCAATAAAAAGGCCAAAACCATAGCATTGAGATACATTTCATTACATTGTCAATAACAATAAAATTTGACTCAACCATAACCCTTTCCTTTTATTGTTGTGAAAATATTTATGCATTACTCTAATGTGGCTAGTCCATAGGCCAAGTAGACCACTGGGTAACAAATATGTTTCCTTTCACCTTTGAGTTTTCAAATTATGCCTACCAAATCTGAGACATTTAAGAGGGGGAACTAATACAACGTTAAAAAGAAAACCAGAGCACACATCTACAAATTACCTCCTTAGCTACTGTCACACCATCATTAACTATTTTCGGAGAACCATGCTTGCTCTCCAAGACAACATTTTGCCCCTCGCCCCAAGGGTGACTCCAACAAGATCAACAAGTTTGTTCACACCGTCTGCAAGACAAATTGACAATGCTTTCAGTAAGTGTGCAATTGAATGCCAGACCATTTGCCAAAACAACCCTCCATGAAAAATTAAAATAACACATTAAAATCGAATATAAGTGGACAAGGAAAGATCCACCGCAGTGAAGTTTCACGTGCAGGTGACCTTCCTTTAAACATAATTTTTTCTCTGACCTGCAATTTTTTTGTCACCGAGCCATCCTTGTTGAAGTAAAACTCCTTTTCCATAGCTCTTGTATTAACTACCTTCTCTCTGTCGCGTAATCTCAGAGTCCCTCTTCTGCTTGAGCGATTAAAGGAAATGGGTGAAAAAACCGAAAGAGAAGACAATTGTCTACCATAATTATCAAACATTGCACCCAACTTCTTCCCCTTTCCATTGTTACCCAATGAGGTAGATGTGGCAATTGTTGTCATACTGTCCAAAGCAGAGGCCATCTTCTCTTATGCTGAATATAGAATTACAAGATCTTCATATTAGTATGAACCTTAAAAAACATGACTCCCATTGCTAAAAACCACTTTTAAGTTGTAACATGCAAACTAAACAACTATCGCAACTTTTGGCAACTTCTGGAGCATTAAGAGAGAAACAACCAAAGAGAAATACAACCACAATCCTCATTTTAATGAGACCGGACTATATATTTGTATTAAGATAATAGAAAGAAATCACGACTATATTAAGGCCAGCACAAAACAATCTTTAACCAGTGTCTCTCGCGGCCTTCAGGTTGCCATGCTAGAGGTTGCATATTTTTAATTTAAATTCTTGACCTCTCGTGTCCATCTATGAATGCATCCAATGGGATATCTACATCAAATGCTCCTTTATATCCCCAAAAACAAATTCCCTACTACAAGAGCACCAGTATTGATGGATCACCCCACACCATCCCACCCACTAGAAACGGTGAAAAAGGAAACCCGAGAAAACTTCCGAAATATCTCAAGATGACTATATGGGTGGTTCTTATGAATCAACCAACCATTCAGAACATGCTCATCAATCCAAACCATGAGTATTATGTGACAATATTCAAGCAGGCACTGAATCGGATTTCTGAAGCTATGTTAGAGAAACCCTAAACTCTCACCGAAAATAGGTGAAATGTGGCACCACTCAGGGATTGACATGTGCCAATTGGTACAAGTGGTAGACAATTGGCATGCTCAAACAACGAGGTGATGCAGGAATGACATGAGGAGATGTTACACAGCAGCTCTGTCACCGTCCCTACCAGTCCCCGTCTCGCACAATGGAGGACCCATTTTTGTGACCAATAAGCAGTGTCATGCCTTGCAAATACCATCATTGCATCCCTCTAAGCATTAGTCAATTGCCCTAAAGACATCTCCTTGCAAAAAATCATGAAAACATCTCTCCTTTGCATTGGCGCGGCGGCATAGCTCATCACTCGCGCCAATGGGGAAAAATCCTACAAAGAGGCCGCGCTAAACTAGCGCCTCCTCGTCCCATATGCGCAATCGCGCCACCCATTTTAGGGACTGTTTTTTAAATATGGATGGCGGAAGTTGAGTTCAAACAAACTCACAACCATTGCCTATCTTGAGTTGGGAGGTTTGGCTGCGGGAGTTATATGGAAGGGAAGTAGTTTTGCCACCTTCTATGGAACCTTCCTTGTTGATAGGGCCAATCCCATAATAATAGGGATCCCAACTCCCTCCTTCCCCATCTATAAAAGCTTGCTCAGATCCATGGCAAGCTTGTCTTGAAGTGCTGAAGCTTTGCATCTCCTTATTCCCAAGCGCCTTTGTGCTGTAAAGAATCCCTTCTTTCCCTTAAGGCCCATTCAAGCGAGGAGACCATTGTTACGAGACTCTGGAGAGGTTTCCCTTTCCTTAGCGAGCTTTGCGAGACGTGGACAACCGGAGACCCGTTCGAAGGAAGCTGCGACGTCAGAACTTGGTTGTAACTTCTATTCGTTTATCACTTTAATAGATGATTATGGTTATGGTTCCACTCTGCTTTCGCTTATGTTAATAACGAGTTATATCCTTTCTGACTGATATATAGTTGCGTATTCTGGATTTTATGCTTGTATTCGTGTTGTTTCTTGCATGTGCAGGTGTCCATCCGCGGAGATCGTGGGAGGATCGTGATCTGCCGAGGCTGAGGAACGGGAACACTCTCTTCTACGGATCATAGCATTGGATTCCAGGTAGGCCTCCATCTTTGGTCTTTTATTCGTAACTAGGAATTTGCGCTGTAACATTTGATGATTGTTGCTAGACCCCTGCTGGGCTAGTAGGGATCGCCTTTGTCCGCAGAGGGGATTTACCTCCTCAACAATTTGGTGACTCCGCTGGGGATCGTCTAGATTTCACTGTCTCGTTTAGATTGTCTCGTTTTGATTATTTTATGATTTTCCTTGCTTGATTAGCCTTCTGGGTTGGGTTCTTTTGTTGTTTTTTCTTCTTGGTTTGCTTAGTGTACATTGATCTGCTTCTGGAGTAGTTCTTTCTTGTTTTTGGCTGAGAAACTCGACTGGCACGCTTTTTAGCCCGACAGTCGCGCCAATTGGCGCATGTTTCTTTTGTACAGCCCGCGCCAATTGCTTTCTGGCGCCAGTTGCAGCCTTACAGTCGCGCCACTCCTGTAGGGTTTTTGAGTTTGCTCAGTTTTGAGCTCTCTGGGTCTGGTCAGTGCTTTTCTTCTTGATTTTTCGACTACCTGAGTGTGTTGGAGTCCTGTTTGACTGGGAACTTGCCTTCGTCCTTTGGTTGTTTTCTTTTATCTATCGATTTCACATTTTAAGCCCTAGGGCATCTAGTGGCTTTGTGTATCGAGCCCTCCTTGGGAGTTTTGGTGTTTCGTTTGTCCAGTCGACTCTCTAATTGCTCCTTCGCATCCTCTTAGTAGTTGTTCACTGTTTTGTTGCGATTTTTGAGTGATTGCTCGTTCCTTCATTCAAATTTCGTTTGGTCTTGCTTTGGGCCTAGATCACATGGTCCATTGGGGCCTTTGAGTCTTTTTCTTGGTTTTGAGAGACTTTGGTTGATTTGGGATCTGATTGCTTGTGTCATTGAGTGAAATTTGTTCGTTTTGCTCTCTCAATATCGTTTCTCAAGTTGTTCCATTTGTTTTTAGTTTTTTTAGTGCATTTAGCTATCAAACATTGAAAATTACAAAAAAAATCTCTTGTGCTTTTGGTTGAATTAGTGCAAATTGAAATTTTTCGATTTTACTAGTAATTAGTGATTTCAATGAAAAGTTCTCAATTTCATTAGTTGCATTAGAGATCTCATTTTTTGTCTTACAATCATTTTCTGTAGCTAGTTTTCATCGAACGAAATGGTCTACTGTGGCATGTAGCTTTGCATTTAGGAGTTTTTGAAACAATACATTCGTTAGGGCCTGAAAATTGAAACCTAATTGGAGATCAACTTTAAAATCTATTCAAGTAACCTAAGGCAGCATTGAAATCTAACGAAACATATTTAGAGGTCTAGGCTAGAGACGTGTTCCAGTGTCTTTAAACCTAGCAGTTGTCGTTCGCCTTCTGGCTTAGACAGCGCTAGTACGGACTTGTGCTCCCCGTACCGTCGCGTATATAAAGGGAGACCCCTCTAGGTTTTCAATCCGTTATCCACAGGAAGCCGAGTCTGCCGCCCTATACCCGTGATACACCGAACATAGCATTCGGGGAGATTGCCTGCACATACGAAAAGTCCTTGGTTGATTTCTTCTTCATTATCAAAACCAAGGTGTATATTGCAGTTCACGGTTATTTGTACACCCTTTGTGCCTAGTTTTCCTGAGCAGTCATTTGGTCTTTTCTGACTCCCTAAATTTGAAAATATCGTCAAGCGCTTGTCCTTTCACGCTTGCGTCAAATCTGAAAGAGATAGAGTCATCTTTTATCATTTCTCGACTCTTAAAACATGAAACGGTGAAGTTTCTTATTTTTCAATGTGGTAAAAATTAATCACCCACGATTATACGCCCTGTTAGATATTGCTTGTTGACCGTTTGATCGTGTGTCTTAACTCTTTTTCGGCCCGTGTGTGTGTTTGCTTCTTTTTCTCTGGTCTTTTGCCACAGTGGCGGAACCTTCGGTTTCATCTACTGGTAGTCCTTACACGGACGATTCTTCAGAGGCTTCCCAATCCTCTGTTGAACCGCAGCATCCTATTATTTCCGAGTTTCCTGACGGGGGACCGGTTCTTGCTGAACAACCCTTTGGAGGACCAGTTGAGTTCAATTGGCCCTTTTCGGACCCTGTGTCTGAATTGAGATTAGGAGCTGATTTCCTTTCTCTTACATCGCGTTTGCCTTTTGTTGCTGCTGTATTTCCTCCTAGTCCTCGCCGTCTTTTGCGTGATTTAATGGCAGGATCAACCATGAGTGATTTTGGTGAGGAAATCCCGACGTCTGGTGAAGACTATCAGCTCTTCCCACGAAGATTGTTTCAGGGAGACAACTCTGAGCTGGCTGACATGTCAACAGCCAGTCCTTCTTTACCACAGGGATACATATCTCTGGGTCAGATCATTTCTGCTGCAGCCTCTATGGGAGTGTCATCTCCTGCTTCGAGGCCAGCTGCTACTACACCCGGGGTGTCTCCTCAGACGCCCGTTACTTTTGTTCCCGTCTGGCCCACTGTCTGTGTGGCCGCCTCTTCTCCTGTTGTCACGGCTGCGAGGGCTGTGCCAACTCCTGAAGATGTTTATCTAGCGACTGCTATACCGGAGAATATCTCTCGGGAGGAGTATCGGTTGTCTTTGCAACAGCCGAACGCCGAGGCTGGACCATCCTCCCAAGATCCTAACTGTTCTTACTTTTCGCACTATGCACAGGACGGTACTCCCGTGTATGCTTTCCCAGGTCAGTATGATGAGCACGGGGAGATTTTACGTCTACTCACTCCTGAGGCTTATCTCTATGCTCAAGGTTTACCGTATAACCAGGCTTATAACCCGCAAGGACAGCCTTTCCAAGGCCAACCTGCGAGCCAACCTGGCTATCTTTATGATCCACAGGGGTAGCCCATTCAAGGCTATCCTGTCAGCCAACAAGGGCCATCGTACGGTCCGCAAGGACAGTATTATAGCCCTTCTGGTCAACCTGTTCAGCCTCAGCCGGGGTATCAACCGGGACCGGTCTATGGTCCTGGGGGGCAAATCCAACCTTCTGTACCGATGCAACCGCAATATCCTGTTGTTTCTAACGTTGCATATCAGCCGGGACCATCCTATGGTTCTGCTTCAGGTCAAACCGGTTTCCAGCAAGCACCTGGTCCTGTTCCACCACCAGGCCAACCGGTTCATCCGATACAACCCGGTGTCCCGCCTCCAGGCCAACCGGCCCATCCGGTACAACCCTGGGCTCACTTACAGCCAGGTCAACTTGCACAACCGGCGCCGCCTGTCTATCCGGGTCAACCTGGTCATTCAGGTCAGCCCTCTCACCCAGGTCAACCTGTTCACTCAGGTCAGCCCTCTCAGTTGGGTCAACCTGTTCACTCAGGGCAGCCCGCTCATTCCATTAACCCTGCTCAGCAGCCGACTCATTCTATGCCGCAGCAAATCAACAGCTGCGCCCTACGTATCAGGCTCCACAGGGTTCCACTTTTCAGCAGCCTACTCATCCTCATAGTGGTTATTATCCTCATGTTCAATCTCAACCGAATTATAACCACCCCAGAGGCTCTCAGTATTATCCTCCTCCACCCGGTTTTACCTATACTCAGCAGCTAAATCCAAACGCTGCTTACACCAGGCCGACATATAATCAGGGCCCATACCCTGGTTATCAGGCCCCACACTCTGGTTACCAGCATCCAAATCAGTCTGGTTACATGACCTACACCCCCTACGGTCAGAATCCTGCGGGACAGAACCCATGGGGGCAAGGATATTCACAACCATTGTGGAGTACAGGTAACGGTCCTCATCCTAGGTCTGGCATGCCGGTCAATCCGCCATTGCCGTTCCTGGTCACCTTGGAGTTGCCAGATGTTTCAAAGTTGACCAATGATCCGATTTTACATAATCCATATTGGCCTCCGGTTCCCACCAAGATACCAGGTGATTGCCCCAAGTTTGAGGGAAAAGTTGGAGAGGACCCCCAGGCGCATGTGATGACGTATCATCTTTGGTGTTCGTCTAACTCTTGGGTCGACGATTCGATTCGCCTGCGCCTCTTCCAGCGTACTTTAACTGGAGCTGCTACTAAGTGGTACATAGAGTTATCCCGCGGCATTTTCCAAGATTTCAATTCTTTAGCCATGGCTTTCCTCACGCACTTCCAGTTACTGGTTCGTTATGAAGCCAGGACGCACCTCCTGACTTCTCTGAAGCATGACAAAGCCACTCACATCTCTAATCACATTCATGAGTGGAGGCGCCATCGGAGACTGATCAAGTTTCACATACCTGATCAAATACTGACTCACTGGTTCACCACCTCCTTTGTGAATAAAATCGCTCAGGATATTGCGATGGGAGCGTGTGTGACAGAGGAACATGCCATTGCGCGTGCCCAATATCTGGATCTTGTATATTCTCAGTCCGGCACGCTTTATGATATCTTTCCTGATGCCCCGCAGTCCGGAACCTCTAAGGCTTCGCCTACCCCAACGGTGGATGGTGTCATTGGTTCTGTCTCTCAGAATTTGAAGAAATCTTCGAATGGGAAGCAGAAGTCTAATTCTTCCAACCATGCTCCTGCTAATCCCGCCCCCTCTGATTCTAGTAAAACCGCGGAAGTGAATGTCGTCCAGGCCAATCCTACAAAGAAAAATTCCAAGGGGAAAAAGAAGGGCAAAGGCAAATCTAAATCTGATGCCCCGAAACCAAAATCTAAATCTCGTACTGAGGATGGCTCTCAACGTAAATCGAAGTACCCTTGCCTCGTCTGTGAAGGGGACCATTATACTAAGGATTGTCCACGATGATCCGAGGTTAGTCAACTTCTTAAGGGCCCTAAAGGGACTCCGTCTGTTTTAAAAGAGCCATTTCCATCTCATCAGACCCAGATGGTCGAAATCCGTCACCATCTGCACCGTTTGGGTCTCAGGTTTTCATGGTGAAGAGTGTTGCACCTATCTCTGTCGCTACGCGGTCTAAGGATTACAACGAATCGCGGCAGGCACCCTGGAAGGCAGTCGCGGAATGGCCACCTCCCCCACTTGTCTCCGGTCTGTTGGAAATCGAGAAGCCTACTCCTGAACCTGTTGTGAAGCCACCTCCTAAAGGTGTCCTTCGAAGATCTTCTTATAATCCAAATGCTCGTGTCGCTCAACATTACAACATTGTTGAGGATTTGGCACAGGCGTCGTCTGCCATGTCTGCGCTAGAAGTTCTTCAAAGTTGTCCTTCGCAACGGAAGGCTTTATTGTCTGCGATCGGGGGCATTGATCCCGCCGACTCGAGTCTTCTCACCTTCAATTTGGAGAATTTCACTCCCCGGCTTCCACATCAAATCGCTCTGATTATTCAAGTCGGGATTAACGGTCTGAACATTCATAGGGCCGTTGTGGATGAAGGTGCATCTACCTGTGTTATGTCCTCCGCTTGCTGGAAGTCCATCGGCTCTCCAGCCCTTTCGTCATCCCCCAATGCCCTTGAGGTATTTGATGGTCGGGAATCTAAACCCCTGGGCATTCTCGAGAGTCTAGCGATCACATTACAGGGAAAAACTGTCAACGTAAAAGTGGAAGTGGTTGACGCTAAACTCAACTACAATATACTTCTTGGCCGCAGCTGGACCCATGCCATGCTCTGCGTGCCGTCCACCGTCTTTCGATTCATTAAGTTCCCTCACGAGGGCAAGATTGTCACGGTGGATCAGTTGTCATTTTTCACCTCTACCTCTGAGAACAACGTGCCATACGTGGATCAAATTCCAAATCCCCCGGACAGTGTAGGACCTGGTCTCTTCAAAGACCCAGTCCTCATGGGTATTTTTCCCGCACCACCACCGCACACCGCTCAAGTTAACATGATTTCTAGGTCCGATGACCCCTGGCTTATTCCTATGCCTGAGCAGGTGTTTGAGTTTGGAGAATCAATGCCCTTGACTCCAGTAGAGATCAGCTACTGTGAAATTGTTGCCGCATATGATCCTCCACCTCCTCAGCATGCTCCTTTGAGCATGGCTCTCAACGTCTACTCTCAATCCCCCTGGCTTGGTCAGGCCGATTCACCTGATCCTCTCAAAGAGACTTTTCCTTCCGATGAAGCCATCATTGAAACTATGTCTCTTGAGGAGCTGCCTTGGGGCGATGGACATCATCGCTCCTCTTTTATGCCTAGCTTGGGGGCAATGACTGACTGTCTAGAGCGTTATGCTACTCAGGTTCCTACCCCTCCTCTTCAAACGCCCATTTTGACGCACGAGGTTTTTTCGGAGGGTAACCTGAGTAACATTACTCAAACTATCCCAATCAACATCTCCATTAAACCGGGGATCGTTGAGAATATTCACGTGGGTGTGACTTGTTCTCCCGATGAGATTCAAGTCTATACTGAGCTTTTCAAAGAATTCAGAGATGTTTTCGTGTGGTCTTACGAGGAAATGCCGGGGATTGATCCCAGTATCGTAGTGCACGAGATTCCAACCTATCCAGGTGTGAAACCCGTGCGCCAACGCTTACGCCCCATGCATCCTCGAAAAGCCGCCGCCATCAAGGCAGAAGTTGAAAAACTTCTGAACGCGGGTTTTATTTATCCCATCCCCCTCACAGAATGGGTGTCTAACATTGTCCCTGTCGATAAAAAGCAGGGTACGATTAGAGTCTGTGTTGATTATCGCGACATCAATCGCGCCTGTCCAAAGGATAATTATCCCACTCCGTTTATAGACCAGATCATCGACGAATGTGCCGGAAGTGAGATCTATTCCTTAATGGACGGTTTCTCAGGATATAATCAGATCAATATTGCACCCGAGGATCAACACAAGACCACATTCATCTGTCTGTGGGGTAATTTCGCGTATAAAAAGCTCCTGTTCGGCTTGAAGAACGCTGGAGCCACTTTTCAGCGTGTGATGTCCTACGCTTTTCATGACATTCGCCATATCGTTCAGCCTTATCTGGACGACTTGCCAGCCCATTCGGCTAAGCGAGAGGACCATCCTGAGCATCTCCGCCAGATCTTTCTTCGTTGCAGGCGCTACAATATTAGGCTTAATCCTCATAAATGCGTCTTCTGCGTTGATTCTGGCCGTCTTTTAGGATTCATAGTCTCGAAAGACGGAATTCGCCTTGACCCTTTAAAGGTCGAGGCCATCATAAATCTCCCATCACCCTCCTCCCTGTATCAGTTACAGAGTCTGCAAGGGAAAGCGAACTTTCTTCGGCGCTTTATCCCGAATTATGCCGAGGTGGCCAAAGGATTCACTCGTTTATTAAAGCAGAACGTTCCCTTTCATTGGGACGAAATTGCTCAGGAATCCTTTGAGAAGCTGAAGACGTTGCTTGTCAATGCTCCGTTGCTTCATCCTCCGGACTACCACCGCGACTTCACTTTATATCTAGCCGCCGCATTTAGCACCATAGCCATGGTCTTGGTGCAGGATGACGATGACGGTGATGAACATGTTGTTTATTACCTGTCACGGAACCTTCTCGATCCAGAAACGCGTTACGCTCATGTCGAGAAGTTGGTATTAGTAGCAGTACACGTTGTACAACGCTTTCGCCATTACATCCTTTTGCATACGATAACAGTGGTTTCAGACTGCAACCCTATGACGTATATTCTTTCTAGACAATTACTGGGGGGCAAGTACTCCAAATGGATTGTGATCCTGCAAGAGTTTGACTTAGAGTTCACTACTGCTAAGTCAACCAAATCACTGGTCTTCGCGGATTTGATATGTTCTCTCCCTACAGACTCTGCTCCCTCACACTCTAAAGACCATATACCGGACGAAACTCTTTTCCTCATCAGTACTCGTGACCCTTGGTATGGTGACATAATAGTGTATCTTCAGACCTCGACGTTTCGGTCTGAGTTGGATAAAGCTGCCCGCCATCGGATTCGGCACCAGTCCTAGCCCTACTGTATAGTAGGAGATACTTTATACCGCATTGGAGTAGATTCGGTGCTCCGGCGATGCCTAACCTTGGAAGAGGCTGAAAAGGTCCTAAATGACTGCCACAGTGGCGCCTGTGGTTATTTTTGGCCTTCCATATTCAAAGACTGTATCACTGCAGTCCGTAAATGTCATGCATGCCAGATATTTCAGCGCAAGATGCGCGCGCCGCCTTTACCATTGCATCCTATTATTACCGTCGGCCCTTTTGCGAAATGGGGCGTGGATTTTATGACGTGTAACCCTCACTCGGTCGGGGGGCATGCGTATATAATTGTCGCCGTCGACTACTTCACCAAGTGGGCCGAGGCGATGCCTACACTAGCTGTTGACGGGAAAACGGCTGCTCAATTTATATTCAACCACGTTATTGAACGGTTCGGGGTTCCTCAAGCCATCGTCACTGATCACGGTACAAATTTCCGAGATTATATGATGGCAGAGCTGACTTCAAAGTTGGGCTTGCGTCACGACAGCTCAACACCATATTACCCTCAAGCGAATGGTCAGGTTGAAGCAGTGAATAAGGTTTTAGTCACTATGCTTCAGCGAAAAGTTGGTATTCACAAATCCAATTGGCATCTCCAACTGTTCTCAGCTCTCTGGGCATACCGAACATCTGCAAAGAGTGCAACTGGGTTCACACCATTTCAATTGGTGTATGGTCTGGAAGCAACTCTTCCAGTTGAATGCGAGATTCCTTCGTTGAAATTAGATGTGGAGCTTCTACCTAATACTTCTGCTGAGGAAGAACGTTTTCTGTATCTGGAACGGTTAGATGAAACCCATCGTCTAGTTGCTATGGTTATCGAAGCACAAAAGAAGAGGGTCAAAACTCATTTTGATCAATCTGTTTCTCCTCGTTCCTTTATCGAAGGATACCTCGTCCTCCTGTACGACAAAGTGCATGACAAGCTTGGAGCCAGTAAGTTCCAGCCTATGTGGCATGGGTCCTATATAGTAAAACGCGTTTTGAAAAACGGGGCCTACGAGCTTATAGATTATGAAGGAGTTCCGCTGGCGCAGCCCAGAAATGGGTTGTACCTCAAAAAGTACTATGCCTGAAGTGATTTCTTGGTGTGGTGTGTGTACATAAGTGTGTGATTTTCATTTGTGTGCATGTATAGTGTGGTGTGCTTTGTAAACATCTTTCTGCTGATCGGGTCTTCCTGGTTGTGCAGATGTCTATTCATCCATTTGTTGGTTTCACAGATGGTGCCTCCCGCAGTACCAGGAATCTGTCTTCAGCAGCCTGGGTAATCTATGATCCTGCTGGTGAGTTGATTGACCTGCAAGGAGTGTGTCTAGGACATACCACGAACAACATCGCGGAATATAGTGCTGTGTTAGAATTATTAACCGAGGCAGTAAACCTTGGTATCCGTGAATTGCTCGTGTATCTAGATTCGCAACTTGTGGTGTTACAACTGAACGGACACTATTCGGTAAGGAACCCATCCATCTTACGTCTGTATCTGCGTATTCGATTACTGGAAAGGAATTTTGACTACATTACATATCATCATATACCCAGGCATTTGAATACATTAACAGATGCAGTAGCAAATTTGGTATTAGACAGACATTTGCGTAATTTGTAAATCATCATCACATGTAAAGAAAGATCCATCCAGAAATAGATATGCATATATATATAGATATCGAAATGTTTACATAGAGTGTGTCACATAAAGTCAAAATATACATAATCGTCTTAAGTACATCCAGAGACGATACGTCTCTCAAAAAATAGGTGTGGTATAAATCCTAAGAGCTAATCCACATGGTGCTCATGATAGCATGTGACTCCACGCACTAAGCGTCTCAGGATTCGGTGGATCCGACTTGGAACTCCCACCGTGTGACGCTAGTATGCCATCGGTACGTCCGCCAGCCGAGCATAGTCCGGGATCCCTCGGGAAATGCCCTCAAGATTCTGGATCAACTCCTCTCCTCCGGTACCCTCTCCCTGAGGATCAAGGGCGAGTTGAGTCCGCCGTGAGATTGGAGACATCCCAGCTGGTCTCTCAGGTCCCACATCTGCATACATATACAAAATGTGTTAGGACGAATGTGTATTAACAAAAAAATATAAAACATAAAAAATCAAAAACATGAGGTCTTACCCAACTCCTCGTCCCAGTCATCTCCTTCTGGCAGTGGGAGATCTGGGTCTCCGGTGAAGTCAGTTCCTGCATATGGCCAGTCCTCCACTACAATCAGCTGGCGCCGTAACCACCTAAAGAACTCCGGCCTCCAGGACATCTGTTGGCCGCCTCCAGCTCTGGGCATTAGTGCTGCCCAGCGAGCCATCCTTGGCTCTCGTGGTATCAGATCTGCTACTGAGGCCCCTTGGCCCTGGAAGATTGGTAAACGTTTCAGAATGAACGATACCAGGATGGAACCATAGCCGAACTGTTTCAGTTTAGCTTGTTTGCATTTTGTGAGCTGCCTTTTCATGTTTATTGTTACTGCTGCTGCCCAGTCGAACAGTAAGGGACTCATGCATTCTGAGGCCAGCAGGAGTTGGGCCTTTGTGGCCTCGTGCGGTGCCTGCGACCCTGCAGCCCGCGTGATGGTATGTAGGAAAACTCTCAATGCCAGATCGGGGATAGTGTGGATATCCACCTTCTTGCTCCCTGATCCCATTTGTGCTCCTCGGCACACTCGTGCCATCACTTCTTCCATCTTCTCGCCAGATGGTCTGCTTCCAGTCAAGACAGGGATCGGACCTCTGCGAGACAATCCGGTGATAAAATACACATCAGAAACCTCCAGCTCCAATACCTGATCTCGCAACTTGAACACTTGTTCATGTTCATCCCAAATACTGATCAAATACTGGAGGAGCTCGGGTTGAGCTCGTAGACAAGGTGTAAGGAAGAACTTCTTCAGCCCACAATTTTTGAGGGCATTCATGCAAGCCTCACTTTGGATGGCCTGTTCATCCTCTTCTCCATGCTCTTGTTCTTTCCATTCAATCATCATTTTTCTTGATTACCTGCATCCATATGGTCATAAACCCTTAGTTAGATCTCTGGTAGGCTTCAAATTCCATTCAATTTGGTTTAAATACCGCATTTTTAGGCGGAATTTTAGGTTCGGCCGCTGGAGCGGCTGTTTTGTGAACATTCGCGCCACGTGGCGCGAGCCCTTTGTATAAAAGAGCCCATTGGCGCGGGTCCGTGCCCGATACCCGCACCAATGAGCGCGGCCCTAAAATTTCAAAAAGTGGCCACAGATGACTGATACACAAGGGAAAATTATTAAAAAATGGATGGAAATGAAGAGCAGGGAAGCGCCTCTTACCTGTAGCAGACGAGGATCTGAATAGTCAACCGGATCTGTCGCAATCGCCGTCAGAAGTTTCCATTCCAAATGGACCACTGTTGCTTTTTACCAAGGTGAATAGTAAATGTAATTTTATTTTTACCATTTTGGCATATTTATAACTTTTTGACATAAAATGAGTTTTAAAAAGTTATTTTTATCAAATATTTTAATATGTTATGTCGAAAATGGGTTTTACGCTTGCTTGGTATGTGCAGCAGCAGGTTTTTGCGACTTTAACGATGGAAACGAGTTGTATTTTATACTTTTTTGGACTCGGTAAATACACGAAAAAGTCACTTTGGAGTCATCTTTCAGCTCTTTTCTGACTCTCTAAACATGAAAAGATTTCTGAGGCCCTTGTCGTTTCGATCTTGTTAAATTGGACACGAATCGACATCTACCCAGTATACGTTTACCCCTTTTTCGGGATGGGATGGATTGATTACGAAAAAGGAATATCCTAGCCTATCGCGACTAGGAGGTTTTCTCGGATATTGTTTTCTACCTTTTCGGATCTGAGGAACTATTTACGAAAAGGGACCTGTGGAGTTTACTTTTCTGTTGTCTTTTCAAACTCTCTAAACGTGAAAAGACATCGAGTTCTCCCTTTGTTAGACTCGTTAAACCCTGATGACATCGGATCCAGTCGAAATGACGTTCTCCGAGTTCCTCCTTCCTAGGACTCGTTAAATGCACTAGGATGGATTCGCCCGAAGGGCGGACTTATATTACAAGAATATGCTATCCCCTTCAAGCTTGTTATCAAAAATAATTTGGGTACTCACCAGAAATGGTGGGGGGAAAATGGAACCATCGTCGTTGTCGTCGGCAGTATGTCGCTCTTGAACATGGCACTTGTCTGCATTCGTGTCGGGTTGGGGACATCTCATCTCGTTTCTTCACTTTGCCTCCGTGGGTTTGGATAATCCCTTTTGACCTCTCATCTCCTCATTGCCTTGTCACCATGACCTCTGATCCGTTGATGTAAAATACTGCCAAGTCCACTGTCGTGTCGTTTATATGTTCAAGAGAAGTTGGCCTCTGCAAATATCAACCTTCCTCTGATTCTCATACGATCCTGATTCACAACAAAAACATCATGTTCCTCTGTCTCGTTTCGATGATGTGGGAAACATTATGGCCCACCGTCGATCAAGGTCACTTCTTGTCGACTTCAGCTCATTATCCAGGAAGTTGATCTAGAGACTCCTTCATGGTACCTTGGAGCCTGCATGCCTCAATGGCAGGTTCGTCGCATTCGACGTGAGGTTTTCATCATTGGCCTCCGATCGAGTGATTCTGCGGGTGTTCGATGCCAACTCATTGATTCACACGCCGTAGATTGTACCTGTAGTACCTTGAGGGCCATTGTCATTATTGGTGGTTCCTCTCGCGTCTGTTAACAGCTTTCATCATTGGCTGGTAATCAGACGATGTTCTTGCATGTTCGACTTCAGCTCACATATTTGCATGCTTGAACTTGTACTTTGTTTGGGTCGAGATGGAGCGCAAGACCCTGGATTGTGTCTGTTGTAATCCAGGCTGCGATTGTGGATTATTATCATTATGTATATGACTCACTGATTGGATGGCTGCGACCATACCTGAGTCTATTCATTTGATCCTCGCTGGATGGCTGCGCCCATACACTTGATCCGGATTATAATGTACTCTGTTTCGAATGGTTGCGCCCATACCGCATATACATCATGTACTTGAGATATCAGTTGTATTTTTCTGCGCAGGTTTTTTTGACGGCGGGGCTTCAATTGAACATGTTCTCGTAAAGCATTTGACCCCTCTCTCTCTCGGGCCTCATACTTTAGGGGGCATCTGTTACACAGTAATTTGTCACCGTCCCTACCATTCCCCGTCCCGCACAATGGAGGACCCATTTTTTGACCTGTGAACATTGTCATGCCTTGAAATCATTGTCAATGCACTCCTCTAAACATGAGCTTTAATTTCCCTAAAGACATCTCCTTGCAAAAAGTCATTAAAACAGCTCCTTTTGCATTGGCGCGGGCAGAAAGTTCAGCACTCGCGCCAATGAGGAAAATCCTACAAAGAGGCCGCGCCAACTGGCGTTCTGTTCCAGAGCATTAGTCGCGCCATCCAATTTAAGGAGTGTTTTTTAAATAAAGATGGTGGAAGTTGTGTTTCAACCAACTCAGAAACCATTGCCTATCTTGAGTTGGGAGGTTTGGCTGTGGGAGTTCTATGGAAGGGAAGTGGTTTTTCCACCTCCCATGGAACCTTCCTTGTTGATAGGGCCAATCCCACAATAATAGGGATCCCAACTCCCTCCTTTCCCATCTATAAAAGCCTGCTCAATTCCATAGCAAGCTAGTCTGGAAGTGCCTAAGCTTTGAATCTCCAAATTCCCAAGAGCCTTTGTGCTATAAGAGCCCTCTTTCTTCCCTTAAGGCCGACTCAAGTAAGGAGACTATCGTCGAGAGACTCTGGAGAGGTTTGCCCTTTCCCTGGCGAGCTTTGCGAGACGTGAACGACTGGAGACCCATCCGAAGGAGACCGTGACGTCAGAACATTGGTTGTACTCTCTTTCGATTGTTATTTAATGAATGATTACGGTTATGGTTCCACTCTGTTTTCACTTATGTTAATAACGAGTTATATCCTTTCTGACTGATATATAGTTGCGTATTCTGGATTTTATGCTTGTATTCGTGTTGTTTCTTGCATGTGTAGGTGTCCATCTGCGGAGATCGTGGGAGGATCGTGATCTGTCAAGACTGAGGAACGGGAACGCTTTCTTCTGCGGATCATAGCATTGGATTCCAGGTAGGCCTCCATATTTGGTCTTTTATTCGTAACTAGGAATCTGCGCTGTAACATTTGATGATTGTTGCTAGACCCCTGCTGGGCTAGTAGGGATCGCCTCTGTCCGCAGAGGGGATTTACCTCCTCAACAGAGAAAATATCAGAAAAGCCCCAAATCTGGAGAACTAAAGCTCATCACCAACCTGAGATTGACAACTTTACATGATGTAACCTATGAAATCGTAAATGGAGAAATCATAGTAACAATAAAGTAACCTATGTAACAATAAAGTTGGATTCATCCTGGGAGTGGTAATGGGAGAAATCATAGTGAACAACAGGAAACATGCAGAGTTGCTTACAATCAAATAGATGAAAAAACACATACAAAAAAACCTAGATAATAATCATGAACAAGCTTAATATTGAATTATGAACTGTAAAGGAACTTACAAAATGTGACATTACGAACCTGGTCAAGCACACAAGCAAAAATATCCTAGACATGACCTTGGTTGACAAGTTGTATTGCTCATGATGCAATAGGATTTGTACCTGCACTGCCAAGTCAATCAAAATCCATCATTATCTATACAATAAATACAAGTAATTGATGTAGTATTTTTTACTCTAAGATGCATTCTTATGATAATGTTAGAACATATGTTGAAAATGTCAAAACATACCCGAATAAGCTCCTCTTCATTTCAAGAACAATTTATTGGAGTCACATGCACTTGGAACAAGCCTCCCACGATCTTAAAGAGTAGCAACTATGTCAAAAGTGACTTTTTTGTTGCTACGTTTGATCAAGGGAGGTTTGATCCAAGTTTAAATTGCTCCAATAAATTATTCTCTACTAAACAGGGCCAACCACGTGAAGGTGGAATCTCTTATGGCCCCTCCCCCCCCCCCCCTCACATCACTCTCAATTCCCCAATACCCAATCTATATTTCATTTTTACTTTCATGAGCATAAAAAAAAATATTCAATAACTAATAAAAAAACAATTCAACAAAAAGTACGCAAGGAAACATTGAAATTAATGCTTGACATAAAAATAGTATGATAAATGAGTTTTTTATATAACGCAAAAAACGTTCCAAGTATGGTAACGTTTGTCTTATAATAATACAATATTTTACATTATCAAATTTTCTTTTCTTCTTCCTATTTCTAAAGCTCCTAATTACATCATCAATATCATCGTGCTCTGCTCCTGTTTCGTGCCTTTCGACCCGCACTGCTGACCTAGTTGCGTAGTCACGATGTCTGGTCTCATCCAGTGACGGGGCATCGCCTACAAAAACAGATAATATTAAATTTTAATTGTCAGCTTTTAAATATCATTGAACTAGTTCGGTAATATTAATAAAAAAAATTGCAATGAGATTATTTACCTGGTGCACCAGTTGTCGCCGCTGACCTAGTTGCGTAGTCACGATGTATGGTCTCATCCAGTGACGGGGCATCGCCTACAAAAACAGATAATATTAAATTTTAATTGTCAGTTTTTAAATATCATTGAACTAGTTCGGTAATATTAATAAAAAAAATTGCAATGAGATTATTTACCTGGTGCACCAGTTGTCGTCGTTGAGACTGTTGCCCTGTCTTCCTCTCTGGTGGTAAGATCCTCAAGGGAAACATTCTCTGCCATTTAAACAAAAAACGTTATAAGGACAACCATCAAGGTATAATTAGAAAAAATTATAAGTGGAAATTAATTACCGTCATGGCCCTCACTAATAGTAGCATTGTCGGCCTGGTCCCCACTACAATGATCAGGTTGCACGTGAGGATCATCTACATCTGGCTCTAAAACTGGGTTATTTGCCTCGTTGGTAGTGCTGCTCCCCTGATTTAAACAAATTTGTTAGACATTAAATTTATGGACGAAAACAAAAATATTGAAAGGTTAATGTTTTACCTTATCAGGCATTCTAGATCTTGGGACCTGCCCCAAGCTTCTGCGACGTTCAACTACAGCTTGATAGCCAAAACAGAAAGCGATATTTTTATCTTCCTCTGTAGTTTATGTTCCGAAGTCATCACCCTACATTACATATGATTGTGTATTTTTAATCATATATGATAGGATTACAAAAACGTTGGAAGGCGATACAATTAATTATAAGATGTTTAGCTACTTAATTACAATTCTTGCAGCTAATTTCAAGTAGCCACCCTGGCCGAGCTTGTGATGGCCCTTTTTCTCAATCTTAGCTTTGGTTGCCTTTGAGGTGTCAGGCAACCTAGCATCAAAAGATTGAAGTCAGATATGACGTAGCACACTTTTATTTTAGACATAAAGAAAATTAAAGCTATTGAATTAAAGTTGTAATTTACCTTGCGGGTCCAGTTGGCATTTTTCCTTCTTTATTTTCCCTTTTCTCTTTTCCGTCATGGATGAGTGCTCTCCACTCACTCTCTGAAACTGCGAGAGGACGCTCATATCTAGGGTTAAATTGCAATTGCGTCCTATAGGTGTCCCCGGTATATTTCAAATATTTTCCGGCTACCTGAGCCACCGCTTTTCTGTCAAATGTGCCGACCCCAAAAAGGGCTTCTAGATAATCTAGAAGTTCTTTTTTTAGGTTGGAATTCTGGGAATTCCACCCTGTACGTATGGTTGGGCCAAAAATTACCAACGCATGGCTCTCCAGAATCCTGTAGAACTCATTGTTTCCTACACAGAATAAAACCAAAAGAAAAAGAAGATATTATCACTAATTTAAAAATAAAAATCATGATAAATATGTTTTAGATAAAGTACATGAAATAGTTAAAATATTAAAATTTACCTGGGAGTTGTACATGCTTTATAGGGACACCCTCATCGTTCACCAACAACGTTCCATTAATGGTCCCTGTGGAGCTGACACGTGTAGCTCCAGGAAACGCAATAATGTAGTTGGGCATATCAGCCTCATCATTGCCAACACGTTCAGCGGTTGGCTGGGTGTCTGCTTGGGCAGGGTGTGTTTCTTGGCTAGCACCTAAAGGAGTAGAAGGTGTACAAGAGGGTTGTTGGGCAATCTCTTGCCCTTGTGTCCCACTACCACCAACACCGGATTCAGCAAGTGCTAGAAAACGCTACATACAAAAGAACTTTTGTTAGTTTAGTCAATGTAAAAATTAAAAATCAAACTATCACAATTCATCTCATGTAGAACAAAAAAAATATCCTTTTGACTTTTTATTATTACCTGATATCTTTCTAGCTGCCTCATAAGATGTTGTATCCTCTCTTCTGTTTCAGGTGTTTGAGGCGCGTCTATCAAAGCATTAAATTTCGACCTTGCATCTCGTGCCTTTTTTTGCAACAACAACACTGGAGATAGGGATGAAGAAAGCTCTTCCTCAAAGAGGGAATCATCAAGCGTACCATGGCTAGGTGTCTGCATATTTGAACAAAATTAATATTATTTCAATTATGTAAATAACTAAAATACCTAAAGATAGAGCAATGCTGGCACTTTACATGTTCTTCCGCCGGCCTCTTTCCGCGATCATCCTGTCTTGGGGTTGTTCCTGCACTGCTCTGATCAGTCTGCCACATTGCAATAAAATTATAAATGTAAAAACTTGAAAACAATATCTAACTTGAAAACACAAAATGAAAACTGAAATAATTTCTAATAAGACACCGGAAGACAGGGTTAAAGTTTCAAATATGCCTTGCATTGAATTCAGTCCTGGAAACATGTCATTGCACATTAAGGCACCCAAACATTCAATCCACGAATGATATATTTAATTAGGCTTCTCCTATTCTGGGAAAACACCATACCTATAATGCATTCACTTGCATGTATAAAGGGAAAGGAAAACATGTTTTCATACAACGGTGACAAAGGCATCTTGGAGAAAGGTATCTTCACTTTTTATTTATGTTGTTCACCCACACCACTCTCGTGTTTTCACTAATCCTATTTTGTCATTTTTGAATTCAAATTAAGTTAAGGCCTTAAGTATTTTTTGACCTTTCGGTGTAGTTTTTATAAGTGGCATGTATGGATTTTCCATTAATTCTGCACTTTTTCTCTTCATGCGCATGTTTCCCTGAAAATCAAATGCATGATTTAGTCCCATACATTTAACAAGTTGTTGGATCAACTCCATAGGAAATATCATGTTTCCTATTCAATCAAAATTTATCTCAGTTAGGGTAGGTAGGAAGGTTTTCCTTTTGTATTAATAGGGCACTTCTAGCTTGCATTTTTATTATATCTTTCAAATTTAGTGTCGTTTCAATTAGGGCATGATTTTTTGCAAATTTCAAGGTGAGAATGAACAAAGACAAATTTTTGTGATGGATGACTGTATATGACTCCATGGCTAGAGGAAAAGGCACTAATATACTTCTTCAAATATCTATAGTTCTCATTCACCTCATACGAAGATGGTCCCTGATTTTGAGCCAAATGTTGCAGCAAAAAGTTCCCGCCCTCCATAATTTGATATTCAATGGAAATTTCTTAAATTGATGATGGGGCATGATTATGGAACATTGGCACATACATATGTAATGGAATTCCAAGATCATGATATATGTTTGCATATGTTTAAACTTTATGGAGGTGGTGGAGCAAAAAAGAGCTCAAATAGAGCTGAAAATTTTCACATAAAAAGGACTGTGGGCTTGACTAATGGTTCCATTTAAAAAATTATATCTAGATAGAGAATAAGTGTAGCATGCAAACATGCATTGAAAATCCATCTGAGTTTGCATTGTATTACTTATGATGGATTCAAATTTGGGTTTCAAAATTCCAAGTTATGGCATGATTTTGTCGAGAAACCCTTAGTTGGATTCTCATGTTGGTTTAATTTATATTTTAAGTTTTTTTTGCAATCTTTGGGTGATAGTAACTCATGAACTAGTTTACCAATGTGTAACAATCATATTTCAAGAATAAAGTTGTGATTTTTTTATATTATTATTATTATCTATTAGCTACGAGTATTGACACCTAATGCCTGGAATTTTGACATCTTAATAGCATGGATAATTTCGAAAATGTTTCTAGTAATGTTAACATAATAACTATCATTACATGTCTTCACTTTTGTCACCATAATAGACCTGTGATATGGAATCATCACACAACTTCATATGATATGTCCCAACAAGTTCAAACTGGTTGAACCTACCTCATAGTGTGGTTATTAAGGACAAGTTGCTTGGTATATAACTCGATAGCATAGACCGCGTTGCAGTTCTAAAAAGAATCCTCAAGTGTCAAAAAAACTTCACAATATGTTCTACTATAAAGCCTTTTGGGATACCCGAAATAATATATGTATCATTGATGAATTTTAAAGTATGACAAGATCCAGAGGGAAAGGAAATCAATGGAAGAGTGATCCACCAATGAGAACCTAGAATTTAGCATCAGATGAGTTAGAGTCTAGGAAATTGAAACCCTATAATTTTAATTAGTGATGAAGGACATCACATAGGTAATTATGTTTTCATGTAGAATAATCTGTTAATTCAAATTTAAACTACATAATATGAAAGGCATACCATAAATTTTTCCACGTAAGTCCAAACAACCTATAAAAAGGGAAAACCTTATTTTTCCTTGGGAAATAATTTACCTTTCCTTTTTCAAGACAATATAAATCACAAAAAAATATGAGCACACATTCTTGGATAATGTGAAAGTGGAAAAGGAATACCCTACACAAGTGATGCACACATGTACATTTGAACACTAATAGATTTTTGTAGTTGAAATGCAATGCTTGTTTTCAGTTAAATGTAGGGTTTTTAAAGCAGGGAGAAATAATGGCTGCCAAATTAATAAGCGTTTCTTTGGGAAAAATTTAAATCTTGTATTGGGTGATGAAGATAATAGAGGGTATTGAATCTTGACTCTTGACATCTACAGAGAACCCTACAGCCTAACACAATCCAATGGAATTGACCAAAAAACCCAAATAGAGTTAACCCTACTATAGGAGGAAGGGCCTGCAGTAAGAACTTACCATTTTGCAAGAGCTGAGGGCGAATGTTGTTCTGCAAGAGCTGAGGGCGAACGCCGAGGGCGAATGCCGAGGAAAATGTTGTTCCGCAAGAGCCGAGGGCGAAACGTCGTCCGAAAGAGATGAGGCGAATCCGTATTTAATGCTCAAGCTCGCAAGAGCTCGTGCTTACCGCCGAGGGTGAATGTCGTTTTTACAAGAGCTCAAAGCACGTCGAGGTTGAATGGTGTCGTTCAAGAGTTAATGTGACACTTGTTCGCAAGAGCGGGAGGGCGAAATGCGCGCGTGATATCAGACGTTAATGTAGCGCACATGTACATTTGAACACTAATATATTTTTGTAGTTGAAATGCAATGCTTGTTTTCATTTAAATGTAGGGTTTTTAAAGCAGGGAGAAATAATGGCCGCCAAATTAATAAGCGTTTCTTTGGGAAAAATTTAAATCTTGTATTGGGTGATGAAGATAATAGAGGGTATTGAATCTTGATTCTTGACATCTATAGAGAACCCTACAGCCTAACACAATCCAATGGAATTGACCAAAAAAACCCAAATAGAGTCAACCCTACTATAGGAGGAAGGGCCTGCAATAAGAACTTACCATTTTGCAAGAGCTGAGGGTGAATGCTGTTCTGCAAGAGCTGAGGGTGAACGCTGAGGGCGAATGCTGAGGGAAAATGTTGTTCTGCAAGAGCTGAGCGCGAATGCTGAGGGAAAATGCTGTTCTGCAAGAGCTGAGGGCGAATGTTGTTCTACAAGAGCGGAGGGCGAATGCGCGCGTCATATCAGACGTTAATGTAGCTATTGCGACGCATACGAAACAATAAAATCATTTTTATGTAGCGCACATATAAGTTTCGAATTTTTATGTAGCGCGCATATAAGTTTCATATTTTTATGTGGCGCGCATATAAGTGTCGTTATACCGACGGCAGAAAAAGCGTCGCTATTGCGACGGGTACCTAAACGTCGCAATGGCGACACCTAGACATTGTGTCGCACTTGCGACGATTGGAGTCGTCTCAATAGCGACGCTTTGGGCCATAGTGTCGCAATTGCAACGTCTTCCTCCAAACGTCGCAATTGTGACACTTTTCTAAGTGTCGGTATTGCGACACTTTTCTATAGACGTCGGTATAGCGACGGTTTCGGGCGGGATGGAAAAAATTTGGGGAAATTTCTGACATTTGGTCAAAAGCGTCGGAACCAAGTGTCGGAATTTCCGCCAAATGTAGTAGTGCCTCCTCTGTTGCTGGCATAAGTATTTTAGACGGGTCGCCCATAGGGGATCTATCCTTTATTTCCTGGCGTGGGGAAGTAAGAATTTTGGTGGATGTCTGTGACTTTGAGTACGATCCCTTGGTCATATTACCCTTCCCTTTGGTAGGTGTTGATACCACTTCTTGAACTTCAAGGATAATCTCATGCACATCGTCAGAGCCTGGCTCAGTGGATGTCATAAGCCACACATATTGCTCTTCCAATGATGCACTCTCAACAGTGGGGTTAATGGCCATCATTCTGGGCTTGAAGATGAACTTGGGGTTTCTCACGTTGGATGCGGTGGTCTCACGGCTAGACATATTGTGCACAATGATAATTTCATAGCACAATTCACTTAAACATCAAAAGAACAGAATATGACCTGTGCCCTTACTTTTGTAGGCAATCCATGGTAAAAACAGTCGAAAATTCATTAATGGAACATTATCCCAGTAAAAATGGTCAAAAATATCATAGGATCTCCTCATTAATTGCATAAAACTCGCTCCATCCAACAGTAAAATCGATTTTTAACCCAGATTTATTGTTCCAACAACTAGTTTTTCCTGTTGCGCGCAACCTCTGTGCTCATGGCACACCTGCCTACGTATGCCCTTCGTGCAGCACACAGACAAGTGAACTCATTTTCTCCAACCATATAATCATTTGGTAGGCACAGGGTTATTCGGATACAGCTTCAATCAGATTCTGTTGACGTACCCTGGGAGATTCTCACCACGCAATGTCGCTAAGCGCACCACACCTCCATTAGTGATTTCCTTCACAATATACGGCCCCAACCAATGCTTTCTGAGCTTTCCTGGATGTCACACAAACTAACTATCATATAATAAAATAAGCTCCTCTTCCTTGAATGCCTTATTCCTGATTTTCCTATCATGCCAGGCCTTTTCGCGTGCCTTCTGCACTTGCTGATGAAAGTTGGCAATAAACTGATCCTCTTCTTATGCAACTAGTTGTGACAGACATTCCTCCATGATGTCTGGTTCATCCATGTTAGTGAGTGATGTGATGTGCAAGCTTGGAACGATATATTCCATTGGCATGATAACTTCTTGGCCATAAACCAACCTGGATTGTGTTTTATCAGTAAGCTTCTTGCAGGTGGTTCGATAAGCCCGTAATACAGTCAGTATGCGCATGTACCAATCATTCCATTCGACATTACAGATATTTGTAAGCACATTCTCCAGGATTTTGTTAAAGGCTTCCACTGCACCATTTGCCTAAGGGTGATAAGGAGTACTCTTCTGATGATGTATCTTGAATTATTTTGTCAAAGCTTCAATAGTTTCATTAACAAAGTGCATACCTCGATCACTCATCAATATCTTTGGGCACCCAAATCTAGTTATGATATTCTCAAAGATAAACCGTGTAGCAGTATCTGCAGTGAAATATTTTACTAGCTTAGCTTCTGCCCATCTAGTGGCATAGTCTGTTGTAGTGATGATGTAGCACGTGCCTGCCATTTTTCCTGGAGGGTTAATAGGTCCCAAAAATTCTATGGCCCATTTATCAAAACCTTGTAGGGCCATCTGTGGCTGTAATGGCATCTCATCTCTACGCAATGGCTTCCCTATTCTTTGGCATGCATCGCAAGCTCGACAATATGCATGTGCGTAGTTGTGTAGCGAGGGCCATCATAATCTGGTGTGCAAAACCTTTTGCGAAGTAGATTTCCCTGCATAGTGACCTCCTGCCACTCCCCCATGATATTAAGCCAAGATATCTTTCCTATCATGTTCTAAGACATAACTTCTTAAAACTTCATCCGGACCCAATTTTTATAATTGACCAGCAATCAATGTGAAGTCAGTTGCACGCGCCTCCAATTCCTTCTTTTGTTCTATCGAATATTCAGCAGAAGCTAGACCGGTTCTTAGAAATTGAATGATATTTGCAAAGTGTTCATCTACTAGTTTAATGACAAATAGTTGTGCATTAGGTAATCCATCCTCAAAACTGGTTGGTTCCTACCCATTTTCGATGTGTTATAAGTGATCAAGTCCAACATTCAATCTACCAGGCTTAACAATGATTTCAAAATCATATTCTTGAAATAGTAACAGCTATCTACAAATATTCCCCCCCAACACAGGGTTGTTGACCAGGCACTTCAAAGCAGAGTGGCCAATGAACATCTTGAAGTGCCCTCCTAGCAGATAATTCCTATATTTTTACAGAGCGTAAACCATATCCAATCCTTCCCTATCAGTGGTCGAATAGTTGCGTTCTGAACTAGATAGTTTTCTACTTGCAAAGGCAACGAGGTGATCAATATATCCTTCTCCTGGCTACGCTAAAATAGCCCCAAGTTCAATTTCGGATGCATCAACGTGCAATGGAAGACCTTAGACTAGTCAGGGAAGATCAAAATAGGCGCAGTAGTCATATTTTCCTTCAGTAACTCAAAGCTCTTATAGCATTCCACATCCCAAAAAAAGGACACATATTTCTTCAGCAGTTTTTCCATAGGTGCAGTGATCAGAGCATAGCCCTGAATGAATTTTCTATAGTATCTTGTGTGTCCCAAATTAGGGCCCAATTGTTTGATGTTGGCAGGAACCTCTAAATTAATAATAACTTCAATCTTGGTTGGATCTACCATCAAACCCTGCTGACAAACAATATTCCCCAACAGTATCCCAAAAGCAACACAAAATATGCACTTCTTTAAGTTAAGAGAGATTTGATGCTTCCTGCAAGTGTCGAGCATCAAGCGCAGGTTGGAAACATGCTTCTTCAGTAGTCCAAACACAATCCAATCATAAAATAACACCTCCAGAAACTTGTATAGTAAATCCTTGAATACAACAACTACTACGTGCGAGAATATGGCAGGTGAATTCTTTAATCCAAAGGGAATGACTGTGTATTAGAAGGATCCCCATTATGTTGCAAAAGTGGTCTTACTTTGATCTTCTGGTGCAATCCTAATCTGATGGTACCCTAAAAATCCATCAGTGAAAGAGTAAGCCTCTTGTCCTCCAACATTTTCCAATATCTCATCTGAAAATGGGGTAGGGAAGGGATCATGTACGCATGAATCAATCAGTTTCCCCAGGTCTTCACAAATCCTTATTTCTCCCTTAGTCTTCTTTTCCTGAAAAACCATCGGGTTTACCCATTCAGAATCTTCTACAAGCTCAATCATTCCTGCAGCAACCATTTTCTCTAATTATTCCTTTACTTTATACTTATAATTTGGATTTAATTGGTATGGCCACTACTTGACAGGGTGCGCATCTAGTTTCAGGGTGATTTTCATAACTCCCAAGTCTCCCACAATTCCTTTTAACTCATAGAACTTGGTGGGGAAGAGATCTTGGTATTCTGTCAACAGCTCCACAATCTTTCCCATTGTTTCATCATCCCAGTAATCTCCTATTTTCGCCAACTTGGGCTACTCTTCTGTCCCAATGTTGACTTGCTTAATTTTTAGGGGTTTGGTCACATCCACCATTCCTAACACGGGACCTTCAACTGCGCATTCTTTCTCATAATATGGGATATTTACATTCCTTGGGTCTTCTTCGTTATCTTCTACTAACAGGTTTCGACGGTTGGAAATATCTTGCATCTGTGCCTCCCATGTTGGCGCATCACATTCTATCTAAGGCCTGGAATCATAAAAACAATTGCCTCTATATCCTACAGTGCTTCGTTCAGACCCTATAATCCACTGGCCATACCGAAGGTTAACAAAAATCTTTCACTCATTGTAACCCAAATGAGAGTCCCTCGATGCAGCTATGTATCTAAATACCACGCAGTAGGGATTAGTCCCAACGTATGGATAAACATGTGAACCCATTCAGCCCTGGGCTTCTTATCCCAAACCTCCATTCATGCAGCCAAGTGTTTGCACGGATAACCTCGGCCTCCAAAAATCTCAGTCAGATATGCAGTGGGTTGATCAAAGGAAAACCTCATCATTTTTTTGCATTCTTTCCAATCCTCTAAGTTCCCTTTGTGCGTATCCCACCAAGGGGCTACAGTCGCGCGCATGGCAAGATCGAGAGCCCAAAACCTTCGTTCTTTGGAGACATATTTTTCCAATTTTTCCAAAAATGAAACAACATTACCAGAACCATCATAATAGAGCAATTCTCTTACCTCTAATGAGATGCATCGTAGATTCTTAGTGACTTTGAGAGATCGTAGTGCAAAGACATCATGTAAGCGATTCTGCCAGTTTTCCATTTCCTCATCTGAATCAGAGAAGCATGAGTTATCATTTTTCCCAATTCAACATCCCAACAGCGGTTGGATTGATCCAATCCTCATCTCACGCGGTCAATTTGTAGATGTGGTCTACATCATCTTCTGCACGCACTGGCTCTATATACTTATCCCCTTCTGTGGGATCCAATGGTACTAAAACCCGAGTACTATTGTTATCAAAAACCATACTCGTATGCTTCAAGTTTATGATGACCCCCATGTCGATAGCCCAATCCATCCCTACAAACGTAGGGTAGAGATCTATATCATCAACAATTTGTATTACTTCAAAATCTCCACGTACCTTGACTCCGGCAATAGCTACCATAACTTGTGGGAGCCTTCCTAATGGAATAATATTATGTTTATTAGTCATGCGCAGTTGAATGTTGGACCATTCCATCTTTGGTTCTCCCATCTTCTGCCATGTCTGCTTAGGTATAACATTCGCATCAGATCCCAAGTTCATAATGACCTTATCCATCTCATATTCCCCAATTTGCACAGTCATATGCATCCCTCGACAATTTCTCTTCTTATTCTTGTAGATCTTATTTATAGCCTTGATCTCAGCTCATAGCAACTCTTTCTCTGCGAACTTATCTAACAGGGCCTACAGGTTGTCTACTACCTTCTGGTTGTGCAACAATTTGATGCATGCTTGCAAGAAGGGTTTGACCTTGTCATCGATCTTTGCTTCAGTGACTGATTTAGATGTGGAAGCACTTGCAGCAGCAAAATCATTTCTAGCTTCTATAAAAGTCTCTTATTCCTTATGCATGTCGAATCATTCCTTCTTGTCAGAACCCTGTCTGATCTAGGGTTCTGCATTAGCCTTCTTACCCTTGTATTCTCCAGTGGTAGCACCACTTCATGTAACTACGTTTACACTCGTTCCTCTTCTCTCAGCTCATCTATAACCATTTGTATATTTTACGTAGGTTTATGTGGGCTCTTCTCCTACATTTTAGAAATAAAAATAGGACAATATTCAATTACATTATCAGACTGTCTACAATACCTGCAAGACCATCGCACAGTGTTCATACAGTCATGCGCATAGTGTCCAGCATCTTCGCAGTTGTAGCAGATTAGTTGTCCTCTTCCACGACCTGCACCTCCACCTCTCCCTCCTCCCCTTCCTTTGGTAGGAGATCCACCACACCCAAAGAGGGATGCTGGTGAAGATGGGTCGGCCTGCACCCTATAGAGGTTATCATTGTCCATCATTAAATCGAATGTGCGGTATTGATGCGCATCGTGGCCAACCGAAGAACAAAACCTACACCATTGATGATTCATCTCTGGAACATAACTTCCTAATCGAGGGCACATGTTTGTGTCATGTCAACCAACTACTTGACAGTCAGTGCACCACGGCATGGGGGTACCACTTGCTCCTACAACATTTCTGGGTCACAACGGATTTGGTCCTCCTGCTTTCATATAATCCTGAAGATAGGGACATTGATCTTTTGTGTGACCAAACCCTTTATAAGGTATACACTATACCTCTGCACAAGCCTCCTTCCCACTGTCCTTACGCAGGTTCTGAATTTTTAGATGCAATACTTCTAACTAACTCTGGATTTGTAGAGTTCCAAATTGGTCATCAGTTCTAGGCATGGCTTCCAATTTCATGGAAACTTCAAGAGCTTCGGCCTGGGAGTCAATATTCTTCTGATTCATGGGGCCACGTGGGTGTGGAAAGAGCATTAAAATAAACCATTCCTTATGCCACTTATCATCATAGATAAATCCTCCATCACTGATAGTGTGCTTCAGCCACTGATCTACCTCCCAGACAGATTTAGTTGGGTCTTTTCAGATGTCTTTCATCTCTGTTACACATTGTGAGTAGGAATTTGGTTTTCTGAATTGTTGCTTTAAGGCTTTCTTGATCTCGTCAACAGTAGGGTCAGTGTGCTAAGTCATATATCCCATAAACCAATCCATTGCTCGACCCTCAAACTCCATAGCTAGCTACATTTGTTTGACAAAATCAGTGTTAACATTTTCTGCAGTCCATACTACATTTGCAACAAACCAAAACATATTGTTACACAGCATTTTGTCGTTGTCCCTGCAATCCCCATCCCGCACATTAGAGGCTCATTTCTGTGACCAAAATAAAGTGTCATGCCTTGCAAAGACCATCATTGCATCCCTTTCCATGAGGAAAACATTCCTTCTGTTGACCATTTTCTGAACAGACCATCAGAAACACATGTTTTTTCTTTGGCGCTAGTAGCCTATTATGCCCTCGCACTAATGAGTAAGATTAACATTGGACCCTGTGCCAGCTAGCACTCTATCTCATTTAGCTACCTGCACTAATCTGTTTATGGAATTTTTTTTTAAAAATAGAGGTGAATTTTCCATCATAACAACTTCGTGGGCGAGTCATAGTGAGTGGTTCGACTTAATAACCACGGCCTTCCTCCTTTGGCCTCTTGTTTCCACCTTTTGAGGAAACCTTCCATGGGATAAGGCATCCCTTCCTGTAGAAATTATATAACTGATATGTTATACATCCGAGATTCTCCTGATCACACACTATTTGACTTCATGCACAATACAGAATCTCTTCTACCATTGATCATTAATTACGGAAATAATATCAATTGCATGCACACATTAAAACCATAAACATTCACACATATGAACACAATATTTTATGGGAAAGCTTAAACTGAAAACCCCCAACTGTTTGTATATTATATGTCATAGAGATCATGTAACAATCATCATACAAAGATCCTCACAAGCTCTCAGTACAATCTCCAATTGCTACACACTAATCAGGTCTGATCTAGCAAATCTCATGCTCCAATCTCTGCCACCTGCTAGCTTGCCTCTACTGCGCAATCACTGCTGAAGAATGGATTTGAATGAACTCGAATTGATCCAGACTTTCTCACGCAATCCTCATTGGCATCTCCAACCACTGTGTGTTGCAAATCATGCAACACTATGGTCACAACTAATAGTCACATTGCTCTTTCACCTACCTCTTCACTGGTCTCCACTGAAACTGTCCATGAACTGTAGTTAACTGATGTATTCTTTATTTGATTAATGAGTTAATAATTAGTGAATTAATTAATAATTAATTCACACCACTCTCACTAGTGTATCAATCAGTTAGACTAGATACAACTAGCTCAACTATGTTTAGATTAGTTAAACTGAACACAACTCCATTAACTTCCTCAATAAACTCCACCAAACTCTCTCACATGAGTTCTAACTGAAGTATCCATGCAATAGCTCCACTTAACCCTTAGGAATAGCGTAATTCCTTCTGTCAGCTCCTGTGCCACATCCGTGCACTTAACTGAAGTGCTCCAAGAGAATAAGATAATGTTTATAGTCCAAATATTATTAAGAGCTAATAATATTCGACATATCTATTTTTAGACTGGCAATCTAAAAATAGATTCCACCCAATATGTCTAAAAATAGAAGTCCATCTATTTTTCCAACTTTACCAACCATCCACAAATAGCATCCTGCAACTCATAGAATATGATCGACGTGTCTAAAAATAGACTTGCGCCAAAAATAGCCTGCGGGCCCACTTAGTGAAGGCGACTCTTTTCACTAAGCGCATCATCTTGTTGCAATCTCAACACTTCCACTATAGTAGGGATCCCAACCTCCTCCTCTCCCTCTATAAATATAGATATCTACCATAGATGAGCTAGGTGAACTGAACATATTATAGCAGAAGCGCTGAAGATATTCAGGCTATGCACTTTGATGGAAAAGATAGAATGAAAGAGACCCTTATTGAGAGAGCTTAGGCTTGTCTTCATCCCATCTAAATTCCCTGACACTCATTGAGACGTGCTTCGATTGAACCCTGTTGAAGGAGGTTGCGACGTCAAGGCTCTGGTTGTAACTCTTTCTTCTATTAATACATATGCATGACCATTGTCTGGTTCCCATCTTGCGTTAATGTGTTTTATTTGATGCAATATGCTTAACCCTCCTTGACTGGTTAGTAGTTATGAATGATATTTTTGTTTCGTATGCTACTCTTGTTTTCTGATCTTCGTGCAGGTATCCAAGCATCGTTGCAGAAGGATTGTGACCCGCCGAGACAAGAATCGAGAGGCTACCACTACAACAGCCATGACAACAGCATTGGACTCCAGGTAGGTTGATCTACCTCGTCTGTTTCATTCATTAATTAGGAACCTACACTCTAACTTGTCCCTTTGTTACTAGACCCACTCTAGGGCTAGAGGGATCGTCTCTATCCGCAGAGAGGATTTACCTTCATAACACCTATCCATGTCTTCATCTCTTTCACCCTTGAAGGTTGGTAGTTTCATATGCGCAGCCATATCGCCCCCTAGTGGCAGCGGAGGTAGCGTAGGAGATGACCTACCCCTACGCAAGTTCGACTACGAGGTGGCTGGAGGATTACATCATGCGTGTGTATCTTCACCACTCTCTATATCACTGCTAGGCGGATTTCTCAGAGGGCTATATACCGATCTATCACCTCTTTGGTTAACCTAGAAGTACTTTCCGATGTGCATAGTCCTTTCAAACTCGTTTCGGGACATTAACCTCGTGTGACTGCACAAAACACCCTTTTCACACAATAACATCGTAATCAGAAAAGGTATAGAGAGTATGAACCTACCTCTCGGTCCTTTGAAAAATATCCTTTCCGCTTCAGAGTATGAAACAAACTGATCAACTGCAAACTTTTTCACAAATCCACCTAGAACATTATCAACCCAGTGATCTACAATCTGAGTGATGGAGTTATCAGCTTTTTCTAATTGTTGTATCCACTCAGGTGTCCACTAAGTAACTTTATCGTCCTTCCAGCAGGTCTGAAACTCATCTAACCTTAACAACAACTCCTGTAATTCATGTGCGAAGGTCACAAAGAAGATAGACCTCTGTAAAAACATACCTCTGTTTCCAATCTTCAGTAGACAGCTTCTTACTTTTTTTTTCTTTGATGGAAAATTCCTGTATCTTTTTCTCAAACCAGTCTTCTAATTCAGTCTTTGATGGTTTCCACATCACCTAATTTCTCTCTCAAAATCATCTCGTCCCAGCAACGGAACCATTTGTTGGCTTGAGGGGTCCTAACCCAGGTTCAGAGTTAGCGCGCAACCAATAAAACCCTCTTACTACTGGCCCTTTCGGCAATTACCTACTTGCACAGGCCAAGGTCTCACCCGAAGCAGTATGGGAAGTGTTGGAACCAAGTTTCCACGCCCTGGGAGAGAAGTAAATGAAGTGGGTGGCCTTAGATCTTCGTAATGAATGAACTGTCTTATGCACCAGAAACCCTACGTCAACTTACACAGGTTAACCCTACGCGTGTACATACAGTAGACCCGCAATCCCTTCAATTGTTATCGAAGTGATATTCAACCCTTACAACAATAGATCTATGCAAGTAACATTCATGGAAACTGTAAAACAGGTATGCAACCGATCCAATCACAGGTAACATAAATCATAAGCATGAAACAGAACTCATGCGCATAAACAGATCACAGATGCATTTAGTACTCAGAGTTACCCAAAACAAATTTTTATTTATCATATTTTCTCCCCGCACATAGCCAGCAAGAGCCCTTCAAACACAACAAACTTAACACAGACTTACTTCAGAGATCTATCATTCATCAAACTTAATTTATAACTGCCTTATCTAACTCAATCTAGACTTCTACTTATACCTTAGCCTGCACTCGTCCTAAGGTCCACAAACTGTGGTTTGAGACTCCTATATTTACCCTTTAGCCCATTACAACTCATGAAGGGAATTTGACCCACCCCAAAGCCCCTTGACTGTAAATTGCTTAGCATGAACGACTCAAAAGTACAAAAATACTATTATTTAATCCCAAAAATGCGGTCCTAAGGGACCTTGCTCCAACAACATGTGAAAATGAAGTTTTTCATGTATTCTTTGGAAAAGGACGCTAGGGCTTAGAAAAAATCCCTACCTCATGACAACATATCTTCTTTGAAGAGCTTTCACATAGCATTTATTTGTTTTTGCAAATGTTTGTATCCACTGGATCCTTTTTTTGAAGATTTTTGTGAACATTTTACTATTGAAAAACTTTCTAAGCCTGATGATGTTGTTGAGGATACTTTTGGATCCCAACTCCAGTCAAACATAAACCTGCATCAAGAAGTGTTGCCCAGCAATCAAGAAAAGGAAGGAGACATTGTTAATATGCAAACAAACCCTCGGAGATATTATTCTATTGAATTTGATATTTCTCCACTTTATGATTCGTATGACTCAGATGAGGATTTGGGTGCTCCAGAACAACAAAAATCCCAGTCATGGAAAGCTGCACAAAAAGAGGAAGTTGAAAATGGGGTTAAAAAAGAGGCTCCAGTTTGTGACTTATATCTTTCATATGAAGAACAATCTTTTCAAAATGATTTGCTTACAAGCAAATGGGAAGAAGATTACCAACAAATTTTTCAGGAATAACCCAAAGTCGAAGATCCAAGAAGTAATTGTGGCTACCCTATGAAATAACATTCATGCCAAGAAACTGTTCAAGAAGATGAAGTGGTTTCAATTTGTTCTCATCAATTGTATGACCCTATAGCAGACTACATGGAAAATTTGGGCAGTTTACAAATAAGATTATTTTTGTAGACATTTACTTATTCTGGGTATATATCAACATTTTTCAATTAATATTACTTGTCCTGGTTTATACCTATTCTTTTTTTTCAAAGTTCAAGAATCTCATATAAGGCTCAACACTCAAATGTTGGGTTGGTATCATTGGAAGGTTGAATTCACTTGAGTGAATTAAGCCATGTACATAAGTAAGAGCAGTAGGAATTTTACATAAATAAAATCACTATGTGAACATTTAATTTTTAGTTTTTATAAGTTATAGTTTTTCATTTCAATTTTTATAAAGAGAATACTTTTTTCAGAGAGATATTTTGGTTGTACATATTCAATATATTTTTTACTCCATTCCCAACAAGGCTACTAGTCTGCAAGTTCTCAGTGCCTTGCCAGCAAGGCATTGTCCCCAGTTGGAGTCGATGTTGTACCCCCCTCATCCTCCCTTTCATTTTTCACATAGAAAAGGAGATTTGTTCTTATAATGCAGGGAGGAATTGAAAAATCCAAAAAAATAAGACGGGATTAAAAAGGAAAGCAAGGCTAAGGCATATCGAAGGAGGAATTTGAAGGAATATCAATAGGAGTGATGAAAATAATAACATATTTTTAAGCCATTTTTTAGGTAGAATATGATATCAAATACCACGTCATACCCACTCAACTCGAAAGTGCTCTAGAAGAGCTTTCCAATAGTATATAGAAGTTTGAAAATTGCCTCCTGGATCATGAGATAGAACCAGTAAAAGTTGGTGACCATAAGTCAAAGATTACAAAACTAAAAGGTGTTTGGATGAGATTTTGGCACGTATCCAAAGTTGGCTCAAGTGCCAAACTCTGCGTCGAGCCTAGCAGAGCCTCTACGCAAAGCTCTGGGCAGACGTGATCGACACATTAGCAGTGGAAAACAAATTTATCGATCACAGGTGGAGCCCACATGGTGGAGTTACCCCAGTAGAATGTTAGAAGTGTGTAATGTTAAGCGTCGAGAACGGAGGACTGGGATGATGTCATCCTAGTGATGATTCCCCATCGGGAGCACCCCAGAGGACCCATATATGGCACAGAATAGAAGCGTCGAGACGAAACTGAGTGGGAGGGGTCCACCTGATAGTAATGCGCTTGAGGAAACATACAGGGCGCAGAAGTGAAGCGTCGGGATGAAACTGAGTGGGCAGGGTCCACCTAGCAGTAACACCCCAATGGCGTATCCCGGAGGGATAATGAATAGGACTTAGGAAAAATAGAGAAGGAAGGGGCCCCACCTTCACATTGAGTGGAAACAATTAATAGACGAGCAAATAGCAGGTGGATAACCATGAGTTCTAAGGCCACCTGGTCCCGGAAAGCATTTCAAAGAGGTAACTAGCATGTTGGAGAAGCCAATGCTAACCCCCGAAATGGTCAACCCCAACTACCGGGTCTTGCCGATCAATGACCATGATTGAATCTGGGGGGGTCGAGCCCTGCTCCCAACCTTGTTCATTCACCCTGGCGGAGTGTATGGGGACCACATTTTCCATCAAAGCGCTAGCACACCAGAGATTTTAGCAAGCGAGAGTGACAAATGCAGAGTCGAGGGCCTTCCCCCTCCACTTCCCTTCCAACCCTATGGCTCCACGTTTCCTTCACAAAATCCTCCACACCATCTCCCCATCCACACGTCACTCCACCGTGTTCCCAACCTATAGATCTGTCACAAGCTAGCCATTCAAGTTTCAAAAAAAAAAATCGCCAATGGTGCCCTCTATCGCTCCTCTTGTGCTCGACTCCATTCATCCATCGGCCAATACAAATCACCTCCAACGCCACCATGCCCAATCACATATACCCACTAGGTATTTGATCCCAATGGGTGAAATGAAGTGCCATACAAGAGGGACTAGCTCCAAAAAGGGGAAATTTAAGAAGTTAGAGGGAGAAAACAATAAGTGAATTGGAAGGTAACCGTGGAAGGAATATAATGGCAGAGGCATGGATAGATCATAAACCCACCACGAACCCAGATAATGAAGCTTGGATCCACCCTAGGAGAATAGAGGAATCAACAATGGAGATACTTTATTGTGGAAATCATGACATACTCGTCTCATTTCTGTAATTTTGTTAGTATTTCATTTTCAAGAAAAGAATCAAGTCTATTAGGTAATCATTAGGACAATTAGGCTAGTCGCATGCTCAGATAGCTATGTAGTTTAGACAGTTGTATCATTCGAAGATATTTTTGTAATTTGTTCTTATTTTGGTTCTCCCTATAAAAAGGGATGAAAAACTCATTAGAAAAGGGGGGGGTGATTTTCTTGTTCCAGGGATTGCAATTGTTCTGCAAATTTCGCAAGTTTGGGTGTGTAAGATGTATTTCATTATTGAAGATTAATGAAGAATTTTCTAGTGATTCCAAGCATTGGGATATGTAGTATTTTTTCTTCCTCTGTGTGTCACTTCATGTGTGTTTTTCTTCTTCACAAATTGTGTAACTGTAGCTACTGGATTCAATCTTAAGTCATATTTACTTATGTTATGTCGTAGCAGATGGTACATGTGAGATTGCAGATTTACCTATGTTATGTGATACCAGATGATACCTGTGAGATTTCATATTTACCTATGTTATGATATAACAGAGAGTAGTTGAGAGATATTGGGTTGAAAGCCTTAAAACACGCTCCATAATTTCTGAACCTAATTTCCTTTATCTTTTCATGATTCTACTGGGATTTAGTGTATAGGATTTTATGTTTGTCCAGCCCGCTGCATTGGGTTTCTTCCTTCTATTTCTTCTTTCCACCTTTACTGCAACAACCAATCAAGTTGCATTCTTGTTGTGTAGGCCACCAGACCTAAACATTTACTCTTGGGAATGATATATTGGTTGTGTATATTGAATTCGCCTCTGAGTAAGGTAATTGTACCAGTTTTCATAAGTTTATATCTAATCCTTGAGCAGAAAAGATCTATCCTTGATATAATGTAAGATGTCCTAGGCACTGACCCTTCTCCTCAACCTAGGGGTTGTCTCTAGGAGCAACAACAAAAAGCATACACGGTTCTTGTGAAGAAGGGTCGCGTACATATGTAGGTCATGTGAACAAAAGTCGTGTACATAATCCAAACAATGGAAATATGGATACCAGGGGTTATTACCATAGTAATTTCCTATAGTATTGTGTTAGCAATGTCCTTTTGATCTTGTCAACAAATACTAACAACATTACCAAGGGATTTACATGAGGTATTGGCTAAGGAAAAAAATATATATTATTCATGTGTGATTTGATCTGAAACAGGTGCGCATCGGGGAGCAAGGAGAAGGCTCAGATTTGGAATATTTGAAAGTGTATTGAGTACTAATGGTTATACTTGTTTGATTTGTTTATTTTTGAGTATCTAATGATGCAAAACCATTTGAATGTGTTTGAATTGATTTGTGTTTTGATAGTATAATTTTCAAAAGTTATGTTATGTTTGCAGTGAAAGTTGGCCTCAATAATTTGAAATTTGTACACAGTTTTCTTCAGTAAAGCATACACACATAAGAAAATATGGTTTAGTATTTTCGCGTATAAATTATGTGATGGTTCATTCAGTATGTTGAGATATATACACGGGTGTTTAACATGGTAACCGCATACACACGCAGATCTGTTTTATGGAGGTTGTGTATATGTACTAGGGTTTGATTTGTTACTTGATGATGATGACAGTTGATGATGTTTGTTATATTTTTTGTTGTCTGTCAATGATGTCTTGATAAGCATGGTTTATATCTGGCAGTGTTGATTGGGTTGATTAGGTTGTGGCTTGGTATATTGATCAGTAATGATGGTGCATTCTGATTAGGTATTTAATGAGTTAGTATTGATATATCTGTGATTAGTTGCTCAGTACAGTGATTCAGTTTGACAGTGTTTCAGTAGCCAGTGATTTGAGATTTGTACGCAGACATTATGCACAGGAAGCGTGTATATACGTGGGTATGCTTCAGAACAGTCGTGTATATATTCTGGAGAGGGTTTGCAATGAAAACACTTTGTTTTTAAGTTGAGTAACAACATGATTACTCAGTGAATGGTTGATTGGTCTTGATTTGATTATTTATTAGTTGATTAGTAAATTGGGGTTGGTTTAGCATTCAATGATTCAATTGCATCATTGAATCAAATTATTTGTGATTGATTTCTAGTGATTATTCGGTGATTGTAGTTCAGATTCTATGATTCAGAATTTAAATTTGACATTTTGGTTTGGGATTATTGTTGATATGGGTTCAGAGTGAAAATTTGATGAAAGGTGACCTACAGGTTTTGACATTTGTTTGAGACAAGTGGATCCAGTGTGAAACATTCTGAAACGTGGTCCACAAGGTGCTGAGGGTTGCAGCCTTAAGTGAGGGGGTAGGAAATCCCTTCCAGTAGGAGCCGGTAAACGAGATTAGGGGATTGTAACTCCCTTCTAGTGGGTGTTGGAGAACGGGTAGGGGATGCATCCTCCTGCAAGTGGGTGGTTGCGTGTTGGTAAGAATTTGCGCCAGTACATGATGTAATGAATATTTTATTTATATAATAAGATAGAAGACAGAGATGACAACAGTGGTGGTTTTCTCCCACATTGGGTTTCCACCTAAAATCATGGTGTTCATATGTGTTGATATGTTGCTTGTGTGTTGTGATTTATCTATTCTTTACTGTATATTGGATGGTTAATGATTTAATCATACAATGGTTAATTTAACTCACTAATGGAATTTATGAAAAATTAAGTAAATTGGATATGTACGCATTTTTACTTCACTAAAGTCATGTACACACACAGGTTGCATGAATTAAAAATATTGATTCACCACCTCCACCACCCCCGCCCTCTCATTATTGTTCCTAACACTTATGACATAGTAAGAGCTGAGACGTCTCAACCCCATTAGAGTGGAATCTAGCTCAAGGATGCAATAACTCGTAGAATTAATATAGATAAGGCCCAAGATAAAATCTATCAAACCTTTCGTATGTTACTATAACACCAAGAGTATATTCAACAACCAGTAAGCTAGATATAGAAATAACTTAATACTTAGTAAGAGTTGAGACATATCAACCCCATCAAAGTGGACTCCAACCCACGGGCATGGTAACTCATTGGACTTATCTAGATAAGGCCCAAGATCAAACCTTTTTTCTACCACTATAACACCTAAGGGTATATCCAATTGCCTGCAAGCTAGATATACCAATAACTTATGACTTAGCAAGACTCAAGATGTCTCGACCCATGGGTGCCTACTCTTCTAGTCTTATCAGAAGGGGCGAGCATGCCCCTATACCATTAACTTATGACTTAGCAAGACTCGAGATGTCTCAACCCATGGGTACCTACTCTTCTAGTCTTATCACAAAGGGCGAGCATGCCCCTTACAAAAATTGAAATCACGGGGAGACAATAGCAAACCATTTACCAACTACTTAGGTTAAAATAGATGTCTAATAAAATAGACACATAATAACAAAAAATGAAATCACTGAGAAAGAATAACAAATCATTACCAACTACTTAAGTTAAAATAGGTGTCTAGTAAAATACTCACATAATAAGTTTAGAGTCAACTGTATCCAAAAAGCTCAACACATAGTACATTCACTATTTCAAATAAGGTTTAAACCAGTTACTTTATAGCCTCACTAATTTACACTTCACCCAAACAAAAAACATTTTTCATATAAATATTAAAAAAGAAATGTTATATGAAATTCTTTAAATGTTTAATAAAAACAAAATTATTTAGGTTAAAGAATTATGAATCTAATGAAGAATTATAAGTAGCTTTTAAGATATACATCATGCGCATTATTATATATATATAAGTTATACAAATATATGTTATTCAATAATTAATTTCTAGAGATTTTTAAGGTTATTATTTTAATTAAAAAAAATATTAATTTTCTAAATTCTCTTATCCATAATCGATAGCAGGTATGACTTCTAAATTATTCTCTATTATGATTATCATTGCCCACTAGAGGTGGTGGTAAAATTCCAAAATAATGAAAAATATTAAAAAAAAAAAGGTAAAGTTGATAGTTATTGTGCAATAATGTACTCCGTTCGTGTGTGTATATATATATAACATGATTTGACAGAAATTGTGATTTTACTCGTTCGAGTGTTCGCTAAGCCATTTCGCAGTCCTAAACGAATGACTTATACCCTTAATATCAATCTTTAATTAATTAGACAGCAGGAAATTATGGCAAAAATAAAATAGAGATTTGTAATTATAAAAGTAAGCCGATGACTCATTCAACAAAAGTCATTCCAACATCCATTTTAATTTTTGAATCGACAGCTGTAATCATGAATATTTTGAAAAATATAAAAAATTTATTCCAGGCATCAATAAACAAATAAATTCATCGGAAATATCTGGAATTTCAGTCACCTATGTGCAGGTCGAGGTGCCCGAAATGGTAACATCGACCTCGTGAGTATGAGGGCGATAGAAAAAAGACGCTTTTCAAAGATCGGAGTGGATTCCGCATCTGAAAACAGTCTTTGACGCTTCACGGAAAAGTTTCGGTTCCGGTGAATAAATCATTGATTTAGAGGACAAAATATCAATTAGAAGATGCCGCGGATCACAAGCAAGCTGCAGGAAGAAATCCGCCATGGCATTTGTGTTAAAGACTCTGAATTTCAAAATCTTTGTGGTTTTCCTCGATTGGAAGGTGATCTTCATTTAAAGGTCGTGCTTCCATGCGATCTTTGTCCTCATTATCATCAAAGCGATCAGAGGTCAATTAATGTTTTCCTTCATCTTAATTTTTAGCTTGTTTCACTTAGTTTTTCTCTGATTTAATCGAAATTTTAAAAAAATTGCCTTCTGTTCATAAAATTTAAACATTTGTGCATTTTTGCTTGTTTCTTTCGCGCAGAGGTAAAATTTGAGAATTAGAGTAATTTTTTCAAATAAATACCAAAATTGAGTGTTCTGCTTAGTTTTATGATAATCCGTGTGTTCCTTGCCTTTTCCCTTTAGTTTAAGCTCCATTCTTTAAACTTCATACAATCCGGTCTCCGAACTCTTCTAATTTAAAAAATTTCCCTATTAAATGTCTTTAATTTTTTCTGTGTATTCAAGGTTGCCGCGTGAATCCGAGGGGTATGGTGATGGCGGATGGTCACAGATTGAGAAAAATAACGAACATTTGACAGACGAAGAGCTGGATGTTGCAGCGCAGCTGATGGAGTTAAGCAGCCGAAGCCTCAATATCGTCGAGGAAATGCTAACAAATTCCATGTATTTTGCTGTATATAGTCTCCACCAATCCTCCAGTGCGTCAGATAGCAAGCGATCTTGCGATCCTACTCCGTCGCCGGATAGGGTTTCGTGGGAGAAGAGGAAGTCCAGGAAAAAAATAAACGTGGAAATCGACGAAAGGTGTAAGCCCCGTTCTCGATCTGTTTCTGAGATAATATCCAACCAAGACCTCCAAGACCTCCAATCTACTGCTACTGCATTCAAGCGCAAAAAGGCGAAAGCCCGCGCTTAGCATATGACCGCGGTCGAATCTTGGAAGAAGTGGAACACGTTTTCCAAATGAGAACTTTTTATCGGAATATATTCCCAGGAATTTGAACTTTACACATTTCAGTGGAATTTGCTGTAAATCACAACCAAGGAACTTTAATTTTTGCGGATATAATAATTACCATTAAAGCATGTTTTGTGAAGCCATAAAAATTCAGTCCATGACAAATTTAGCAAAAGAGTTGCTTACTTCTCGCCTGTTAAAGCATCTAATGCTCTTGCAGAGCTTTCTTTCTCATTAAGAGACAAATATTTCCTTGCTTAAACATACATGTTGAAAGGGCGTCTAGTTTTACCTTTTCTGCCATATTTTTCCTCTTTCCCATAAGACGTGATGGGTTACAACACAACACAGTCTGCACATCAAATGTCAAATATTTTGATTTCTTTATCTTTATATATATCTATGTCTTCGTCTTTCTTTTTATTATATATATATATATATTACTGAGTTACATTAAGAGACAAATATTTCCTTGCTTAAACATACATGTTGAAGGGGCGTCTAGTTTCACCATTTCTGCTATATTTTTCCACTTTCCCAGAAGACGTCATGGGTTACAATACAGCACATTTCCACTTTCCCAGAAGACGTCATGGGTTACAATACAGCACAGTCTGCACATTTAAATGTCAAAATATTTTGATTTCTTTATCTTTATTATATATGTGTCTATGTCGTCGTCTCTCTTTTTATTATATATATGTGAATGAGTTAGGGTGTAGTTTAATTTAGTTGGCCATATAGTAATTGAGTTCACCCCCTTAAATATGTATTTCTTTCTTTTATTTATTTATTTATATGACTTAGGTATAGTTTACTTGGCAATAGAGTAATAGAGTTTATCGTTAAAACACTATTTTGCTGGTTCAGATTTCTACTTACCTTTGTGTAAAGGGTGTAACTCAAAGGGTCTAGTTAGAATGCTTGGATAGTGCTCTGAATGAACACCCTATATTAAGTGAATACTACCCCGGCCTAGTTGACCTAATTACTAATTTCGCAATTCAATATTTCCTAATTTCATTTTTTTATTATAACCATTGAAATAACAAACATCTCCTGTAAACCAATGTCAACCAGATTTAACAAAGCAAACAGCACAAACCATATATCAACCAACCTAAACAAAACATAACTAGCTATATGCCAGTTCGGACGCCAGCCTCAAAGTAAACATCAGGGGCCAGATGCCAAATTCGGAGTGCCAAGCTCAACAACATATCAGATAGATTTGTAAAGCAATGTCCACCAACTTTAACAAAAAGCAGACATCCAGATATGTGTTTCGGTAAAAATTTGAGCCCTAGAGATAGTGATATCGTATGTCAACGAAAAACAGGAAGTATCTAATTTTGTGGACATGTGACGATCTTGGAGGTAATTTTATAGTGAGGATATTGACGAGAGCTATGTCTCAGCAAGATAAGCAGCTCGTCAAGGATGTTATATTTTGTGATATTGGTTTTTTTTACCAAAAGGAAGTTTAGTTTTGGTTCAAGTTAAGATGGAAAAGGATGATGATTCAAAAGTTTTATGTAAAGTTATGATGATTCAAGATTATGTCCTTTTAATATTATTTTCAAATATCAATGTATTGTATTTTATATTGTTTTTAGAGATGAGTGTATTTATTCCAGGTTGGTTTGAAAATTAATAAATGATGATTCCTGAAAAGCAACCAACAAAAAAAATTATTTTAAATAGAAATTTTGAATATATATATATATAATATTTTAAATTGATATTTAAAAAAAATTATTTTAAATAGAAATTTTGAATATATATATATATAATATTTTAAATTGATATTTTTAATAAGTAATAGTTTTATATATAGGTAATAAATGCATTTAAATTCAATAAAAGATGTTAACAATATTTTTATTTTTAATTAATATAATATTTATATTAATATTTTAATAAATAATAATTTTATACTTTAATATTCAAATATTATTTAATATTCAAATAAAAGATTAATCGATATGAACATTTGAATCACGTTATATGATTTGGGGTATGTCTTTGATACTTTGATTTAGAGGATGTTGCATAGATGAATGAGGAGGATGGGCTAAGTGAGTTGCAACATGGTTGGGTTGTCTTTTTATAATTATTAATAAAAGTGACTATGAGAGAAATATTATTTGATAATTTTTGTATTTTTTAATTTAAAGTTGATTTTTTTTATATTTAAATATAATAAATTATTATAATAATATAATGATGATAATTAATAATTTGATATTGATTTTTAAAATTATTTTATTTTCAATATTATTTAATATTAAATATTAAAACATTATAAATCATAATAAAAAAAGGATTAATAAACAATAATATTTATTAATATTATTTATTTTATTATTTTGAATTTAATATTTACACAAAATAATAATAATAATAAATAAACTTATATGATGAATTGTTATTATAAAATTTATTATATAAAAATATTAATATATATTTAATGTTTAAATAAATATCTAATTACAAATGTAGTGAAGACGATGATTAATGTCCTTTAAGATCAATGAGATTTATCAGCTATTAAAAAGTGAAAAAGAATCTAAGTTTGATTCTTTTTAATTTTGTTTTTATGATCAAAGACAAGAGAAATAAGACTCCAAGATCGCTATCAAAAAGTGAAAAAGAATCTAAGTTTGATTCTTTTAAAAAAAAAAGTAAAAAAAAAAATCTAAGTTTGATTTTTTAAAATCTTTTTTTTATGATCAAAGACAAGAGAAATAAGGGCTCCAAGATTCTTATAGGTAAGTTAGCTTAATAGGCCAAGAAGATTGGAGGTGTGTCAGATGTTAGGGAATTGAGAGTCAATATGACTAAGATTAGGGAATTGAGAGCAGATGTGAGTAAGAGTGAGGCAATCTAAAAGAAAGTGTTATTCATCTTCCACATGATTGTAAATAATAATAATAATTATTATTATTATTAATATTATAACTTATTAATAATAGTAATAATTATTATTATTATTATTATTATTTAAAGTTTTAAAAATTATTCTATTGAAAAGAAAATTATTAAAATTAATATTTTTTATATTAATTAATTTTAATATACAAAATTTAAAAAATATAAATATGGAAAAATAATAGTTTTAAAAATAATAAAACAAAATACTATTTAACAAATTCAAGCTATAAGAAGTTGATAAATATTTTATCACAACATTAAAAATTCAATAAAAAAATGATTGTTATAAAAATACAAAAATAATGATGAAATATAATATTATTTTATTTAATAAAATTATATAATATTGAATAATTAAAAATTAATTTAGATTTATCTTTGGATTTATAGAGGGATCAAATTTCTTAAAATGTAAATTTTTTTTATAATGAAATTTAATTTATTTTTAGGTTGGGGGGAGTAGGAGGGGTAATACATTGTCCCAAAGAACAAAATGTACATAGTTTTGCATGGGGTATAGGATGGGCAACAAATAATCAAGTGGAGTTCTAGGCATTATGGAAAGGTCTCGGTCTCGCCAAGGTTAATGGAATCAAAATTTTGATGATCCTGGGTGACTTAATGTTGGTAATATGTTAGGTAACAAAGGAGATTTTAGGAAGCCTCCCTCATTTTCCTCCAATTATCTAAATAATACAGATAATAGCTCTACTGGTAGAAAATTTTGAAAAACTAATCTTCCTCCATGTCCTCAGAACTCTCAATGTGGAGGTGCACACCCTGGCCAACAAGGGCTCCCAACTTGAACAAGGAGTTATTGTGCTCCAGGGTGGTCAAAGGATAATTGTGTCGATACCATAATCAAAATTAATTAATGGAATTTTTTTGGAGATCAAATCATTCCCTATGTGAGTCGAATTAATGGGAAGTAATGGAAATTACCAATTGGAATCACACTGCCATAGGGAAGAAGATAGGACAGGACAGTTTGGACCTTGGCCCATCCATCACACGTTGCATTGCGTGCACGATAGCCTCCACATAGATTGAAAATAAGGAAGGGAAGCTTGGAACAAAAACTCGGTAGTTCTCTCAAACTCAGACAATGTGGGAAATGAAGTTAATTAAGGGGAGTTCCTTTAATGTCACCAATAATTTTCTTTGCGCAAGTTGTAGCTCATCAACCAAGGATTATGCAATGATAACTCACTTGTAGAAGGAGTTAATGTCGGTAGATGGGGAAAACCATCTCCCTCGAGAGGAAGGGAAGTTAATAAATATGGGATGTCAAACCGATACAAAGCTCATTTGGGTGTTCTTAGGCTAGAATTCATTGTTGTGGAAGTGGTCATTGGTAGAGATGGAGAATAGGGATGCCACTGGAGACTTCAGTCGCTTGAAGAAAGCAACAAGGAAGATATTTAAAAACTTAATGGGGATGTATTAAATGATGGACAGGTGGCTTGACTTACTAGAGAAAGAAAGGATGACAGGGCAAAGGCCATGGAGCATAAATTGGAATGGATGAGTGCCCGTATGGAGCATTGACTACTTCGCATGGAATCAGACACATTGTTGCTAAAGACGAGGAAGCAAGAGGTGAAATGGATTTCAAACGAAAAGGAAAAGCAAGGCCCACTGGAGCCAAGCTTGTCCTTGTAGAAAATGGTGTGCACAGGGGCAAAAGGAGAAGCTGAAGCAACTTGTGGCAAGCAGGTGCCAGCTAAGAATAATTCAGACCTAGATCTTGGCCCCTCTAAGGAAAATTAGAAATTAAAATTAGTATGTATTATAGGTATACAAAAAAAAATTTGGGGCAATTCTGGAGAATCTATGGACTCTTTAAACATAATAGTGTCGAGAAAAAAGCCCGTGGCAGTAGGAAAATCAAGCTGTGGCTCTACTGGAATTTTGAAATTGATGATGTGTAACATCCCCGAGTTAAAAGTTCATGAAATAAAGTTAATAAAGACAAAATAAGACCAAGGTCATGGGACACTTATTCCAAGTTTAATGTTGTGCAAAACATCCTAGTAGACATCACTTGTGTATTATGGCTAAGGGGAAATTGGAAAAGGCATTGCCAAAATATTTGAAAAGGTAAGAAGGTATTTTTGGCATTTTATTTATGAAAATGAAGGAAAATAGGAGAAAAGGAAGGTGAAAGGTCGCAAGTTTCATGTGAGGGGGGGATTGAAGGAAAATGAAGAAATTAGAGGCATCAACAATAAAAAGGATTAGAGGCATCCACAAACTTTCAGAGGAGCAATGTCACATAGTACCTCATCTGTGAACAGCTTGATATTGTAGGGAAGGTGGCACTTTTGGCTAACATGGAGATCTCGTCCTTGTTGAAGTCACCTAATGGTGTATGGTTGCAGGTGTACTATGGTCGGTAGGCCCAACCGCTTCATGAACTCTGTTGAAATGAGCTTATTTAGGCTCAAGATGTCAACAAGGAACTGCAGTGGAGAACCCTTCACCCACATTTGTGATTGGAAGAGATGCTCCCCTTCCTTTGGATATTCAGGCTCAATCTTCTGGATCTTGGTGGTGGCCATGCTAGCACTGGGCTCTACATTAATAATCTACTTCCCTTTGTCATTCCCCTTATTAGGTTCGGACTCAGAGTCAGAACATGCATCTGATTCAAAAGCCTTCATCTTGACAACTAGTGATTGCTTGCCTCGACACTCACTCGTGTTGTGAGTGGGGCTCTTATGGAACTCACACCATTTTAATGTATCTTTCTTTGTCTTCGTGGTGTTTTTATTTGCTTGCGGATTCGACGAGTTGTCCTGGGTCGCCCTACTTTGGATTTTTCCTTTTCTCTATGGTTTGGGGGCGCCTGTCCCTTGATTCAGATCACAAATCAAAAGTCTCGCTTATTTGTTTAAATTTTTTCTCGATCTTGAGAGTATATCGATAGGTGGCATCAAGCGAAGAGATGTCCAAGAACTCCATCTTGTCCTAGATGTGCTTGTGTAGATAATCATGGTACTTGAGTACCAAATTCCACTCAGAATCCTTGATACCCAATTTCACGTGAAGGGTATGAAAAATATTGTGAATTTTGGCACGTCTTGCTCCCTTCCTTGCCGCAGTGTGGTACACGTTATGTATTTATCTTCATAGCTTCTGACAGAGTAGTACTGCTCCTTGATGGTATATCAAAAATAATTCCAAGTGGGTTTAGCTATAAATAATGAGGGTTCCCCCTTGTCCTTCTTCTCACAGTAGGTTTTCCACCAATCCTTGACGTGGGGGGCGGATTTGAGGAGTGCAAAAGTAATATTTTCCCTATTGGAAAAATCATGAACTGAAAAATATTCTTCCAACAGATTTAATCATTTGTCAACGACATCTGCATCTATCTGGCCTTCAAATATGGTAATGTCAAAGTTGACTTGTACCTTAAAGGGAGTAGTGCCTCCAGAGTAGCTTCTAGATGAAGATGTGTCGTTTGTGGATAGTCGTCGAAGGATCTGGGCAAAGTTATCCATCATCACATTCCTTTGTCACTCGAGGGCTTATTTGAGAAATATTTTAAAGGGATCTCCTACTCCCTCGTCTTTCTTTCCTTCCACCATAGGAGGTCGATAGGGTTTGCGAGGTTGGTCTTTCAAAGGTTCAACCAGTTCGAGCCCTAACTCCTTATACCCTAATCGCGTTGGGTACATCAAAAGAAAAAAAAAGAAAGAGAAGATTTCTCTGATACCATTGATCTGAACTTATGCATGAATGCAACACAATACAGATATAAACATAAACACAAAGATGCAGTAGAAATAAAATTTCATTTCATTAATATCAAATAATTGAAATATGCTTATATACATAATGGAAATAAACTAGCTCAGGTGATGGTAGCTTATCTCTAAGAAGATATGTGGTCTCTACATGCCTTTGAACTACCTTACAATGAGGCTTGAATGCATATTTATTATTTAGAAACAATGGAAAATCATAAACATCTAGAAACCTAATCCTAGGAGATGAAGCGCCCAAATTGTGGGCCCCATTGGGGTAAATTGGTACATCAACTTCTTGGGGTCATAACTTTGGCATATGATCTCCATTTGACACGCACGATACCTCATTAGAAATGTCTATTTCACGAATACAACTTTCGACTACAAATTTTATTGAAAGATTTATGTTTGCTCATTTTCCAAAAAAAACATCGTTTAAAGACTCAAAACAGCTCCGGAGTTTAGGACTCGAAAAACTGCCAAAAATAGTAAACTATGCTACAATTACATAAAATGAAAGAAATAATTATCTAATGGTGGGGATCCAAGTGGAATAGGCATGTGGAAATAAATATCCACCTCGATCAGTCCTCCCCCCTTAGGAATCAATGGTCCCTATTACGTTTAGTGTCTCCATGAGATGGGGAAACTTCTGTTGAACTTGGTACCTGGTAAGCCAGTTGCACTGGTGCAGGACTTGGCCAGCTTTGACAACCCAATATAGTTGTATATTCTAATTGCGAGTGTATTTTATCTATGTTTCCATGATCTTATCAGTTGTGACATGTTCCATGCAGTTTGGGTTTATCTCGGTTGGTGTGAGTTGTTCTGCAATGTCTGATATGTCCAGTAATGGTGGAAATTATGGCTAAAGGTGATCCACATTGAAAATTGAGTGCAGGCCAAGTAATGGGGGAATTTTGAGCTCAAAACCATTTCCTCTATAGCCTTATCGATGGTGTAAAGCCCATATCTGATAGGGAAAAGCTTACGGTGGGCCCCGGCAAGGCACTCCTTCTGCAAATGTAACCAAAATTTGTTTCCCACCTAGAACTTGTGTGACACCCGATGCTCATCGTGACGTTGTTTGTACTTAGCATTTTCTCTACCCAATATTTCATGGACCTACTAGAGGATGTGCTTAATTCACTTAATGAAGTATTAGCCATGTCATCTTCAGACTAGACATGAGTTGAATCTACATGAGTTGAATCTAAATGAGTAGCTGCAAATGGAATGGAAACATCAATGGGACAGAGTGGTTGGAATCCCAATCCTACCTAAAATGGATTGTGGCTAGTTGAGCTATGGAGAGCTTAGTTGTAGCTTTGTTTGACATAGGGGAGGCTCTCATCCTCTCTGTGTGGGTACTTCAAGTGTACATGTGCACGATCATCTTGTTGACAACCTATGTTTGGACATTAGTTTGGAGTGGAAGGTCATGGACTTAGTGAGTTTGGTATTCGACAACGACCAGAGGCTTGACCAAAATTCACTTAGGAATCGACTGTCCCAATCTGAGATAATGGACTGTGGGATCCCAAAGTGTACCCATACTCATTCAAAGAAGAGTTTGGTCGTGGCTTATGTTGTGATAGTCTTCTTGCAAGCCACCATAATGGTCATCTTAGAGAATTTGTCGACGACCATGAAAACACAGTTGTTTCCATGCTTGGTGGAAGGAAGGTCTGACATGTAATCCATGGAGATGGATTCCCATGTCCGATTAGGAGTAGGCAAAGGATTATACAGACCTTTATTATTTATTGTTGGTTTGGAAATGGCACAAGCAGTGCAGGATCTGATGTGCTTCCCCACATCTTGTCGAAGGTTTGGCTAATAAAAATACTTTTGTAGCATTGCCACTGTCTTTTCTACCCCAAAATTTATAGCGATTCGACTGTAGTTTTCCTCCGAAATCATCTTGGTACGCTCGCTTGAAGGAACACATAGGTCTCGTAGGTGGCATAATAATGTGTCTTAGAGGTGAAAATTTGAAACTTACTTACCTTCCAGGAGCATCTTATATGTAGTGCCAAATTCTGGATCACTCATGTAAATATGTGGCCATTCTGAATTCTTGTGTCCACAAGAGTCGATCTCAGTGGTCAGCGCCAGGACTGACAGTCGGTTGAGGCAATATGCAACATTATTGGTGTTGTCTTTCTTGTACTGAATTTTCAAATGGAACTACTACAAGTATATGTACCATTTCTTATGGCTATCTTTCTGCAAATTTCCTTATGTTTGTATGAACTGCGAGGGTCGGTGGTCTATGTGGATGATCATTTCCTTCCCCATAATGTAATGCTTCCATTGTCGTAAGGCATTCACAATGGAAAATTTCTCTTTTTCATAGGTGGGATACTTTCGAACTGTGTTTGAAAGTGTCTCACTGTGATATGCCACCGGATGTGCCCCTGCTAAGTAAGAACTATACCAATAGCATAGTCAGAGGAATCTATCTCAATCTCAAATGGTTGTTGCAGGTCTAGTAATGTGAGCACTGGTGTAGATCAGAGGCAATGTTTCAACTCGACAAACACCTTTTGTTGGGATTCGGACCAAAAGAACTATGTTTTCGCTCCACCCTTGGTGACTTGACTCAAGCGCCAAGTGATATGATAGAAACCCAACATGAACATGTGGTAGAAATTGGGAAGACCCAAAAAGTTGCAGAGCTCTATTAGAGTGGTTGGGACGGGTCAATCCTGAATAACTTGTATCTTGGTTGGGTCCACACGCACACCCCAATGATCAATGGTATACCCCAAATATTGAACCTAGGTCATAACAAAAGTGCATTTCTCCAAATTGGCACACAATTTGTGTTGTAGCGGGGTTTGGAGGACCTATTGAATGTGGTGGAGGGGCTCTTCCCAACTCCGGCCAAATATCAGGATGTCGTCCAAATACACTACCATGAATGAGTTGGTGAAGGGTTGTAAGATGTCATCCATCAGCCTCATGAAGGTTGCGGGGGAATTCATCAACCCGAAAGGCGTGACGAACCATTCAAAAAGGCACTCCTTGGATTTAAAGGCAGTATTCCACACATCGAAGGGTTATATTGGTACCTGGTGATAATCAGACTTCAATTCAATCTTGCTAAAATATTTGGCCCCCTTGAGTTGGTCCAGAAGGTCATCAATCCATGGGATTGCACATGTGTTGCATACATTGATCTTATTCAATGTCTAATATTCAATACAGAGTCTACAGGTCCCATCCTTCTTTGTACCAACATGATCGAGCTCCCACATGGTGATGAACTTGGCCTGATGTTCCCTTTCTGCAACAACTCTTGTATCTGCCTCTTGATTTCATCGTTCTCTAGAACATAGTGTCGATAGATTGTTCCATCAAGTAGTGGCGCATCGAGGGTCGGATCGATAGAGTGGTTGACCTGACAATGTATGGGTACCCCTATGGGAGAGGTGAAGATGTCCCTGTACTCCTCCACAGGCTTGTCCATCTATTGTAGCTATGCAAAGGAGCCCTATCTAGAGGTTGTGGCCACAATATTATTCTTGCCCTAAGGGTGATTCATAAGGAAGAAAAATTCACGGTCTGGAAAATAATCTTACTTTATTCCTTCGCAAAGATCAAAGAGATGACAGTAGGTGGTGCTACCTCTAGTATCCTGTATAACTTATTGCCAGAAGTAATAAGAATAGTGTGAGGCCCACACTCATACACAACATGAGGCTTCTACAAGTATGGTTGTCCCAATAATACATCAGAAACTTCAATAATGGAAACATCACATATTACCTCATATGTGAAGGGCTTGATATTGTAGGGGAGGTGACACTATTGGCTGACGCATAGATCTTCTCCTTGGTGAAGACACCCGATGGTGTACGATTACAGGTGTGGTGTGGTCAGTAGTCCCAGCCACTTCACAAACTCTACTGAAATGAGGTTATTTTGGCTCTCATTGTCAACAATGAACTACAGCAGAGAAACCTTCGCCCACATTTGTGAGTGGAAGAGACACTCCCCTCCCTCTGGATCTTCAGGCTCAATCTTCTAGATCTTGGCGGTGTCCACAGTGGCACTGGGCTCTGCATTAATAATATACTTCCCTTTTTCATTCTCCTTGTCGAGTTTTGACTCAGAGTCGGAACATGCATATGATTCAGAAGCATTCAGCTCAACCACCAGTGACTGCTTGGATCGTCACTCACTTGTGTTGTCAGTGGGGCTCTTATGGAACTCACACCATTTTCCTGTGTCTTTTTTTTGTGTTCATGGTGTTTTTTTGCTTGCGGCTTCGGTGGGTTGTCCTAGGTCACCCTGCCTTGGCTTTTTCCTTTGTTCTACAGTTTGGGGGCACATTTCCCTTACTTTGGTTTCGCAGTTCCAAAGTCTCGCTTCTTCTATTTAAATTTTTTCTTGATCTTAACAGCGTATAGATAGGCAATGTCGAGTGAAGAGATACTAAGAACTCCATCTCGTCCTAGATGTACTTATGTAGACAGATGCGTTACTTGAGTACCAAATTCCACTCAGAACCCTTGATAGAAAAATTCCTGCAAAGGGTATGAAACATATTTGTAAATTCTGGCATGTCCTGGTCCCTTCCCTGCCACAACATGGTTCACTTTATGTATTTATCTTCATAGCTTTTGACAGGGTAGTACTTCTCCTTGATGGTATTTTTTGGTCTCAATCTAGTCTCCTAAATTGAGCTCATTTAATTGTCAACCAGGGTTGGTAAACTGCTGAAGTGAAGTGTACTGTATGTACCTAGGTGCTTGTTTCTTAATGTGTTGTGTGTAGTGTTTTGTGATGTTTTTGGTCTTTTGTGATGATTTATGATGTTTTTGATCTTTGGTTGGTTTTATGTTCACAAGGAAAATGACTAGAAAGCTAATGGAAGGAAGCTAATGATTAAAAACAGAGTGAAACCTAATTGGTTGATGTCAAATGGTAAATGCAAATGCAATATTAAAAACAGAATCAAATCTAAACTATGACTAAGCAAAAGCAAAGCTTGATAATGAATTTTAAGCAAATGATTCAAAACACAAACTAAACTTGTCAAATTCTTTCATCAAAGGCATTTGAGAGAGAGCTTGAGACATGGTCAACTAAGTATGCAAATCTTCCTAGTTTAAACAACTAACTTATAATGATGCAACATTTTATCCTTGATTAGAGATTTGTTGAAGTATAATTGGAGTAAAACATTGTTATCATCATAAGATCTTATACTCTAAATCTAGTTCCTAACTCTATTCTGCAACTCAGTTTTATAGCACTACACTTCACTCAAAGGTTATGGATTTTTGAAATAGTCTGTTGAGGAAATGTTTGTTTGTAAGATGATAAGGAAGTTGCAGAAGTACTTCAGGCCTTAAAGTGATATGGTCTTCTGTTCATATGTTTATGAATCAATTATGGATTTTAGAACAAGAAGAGGTTTGTAAATAATGAAGGTTGTTTTGTTAAATTTAACAACTGAAGTAATCTAGTATGCAGTGAATGACAACTGAATATGGAGTGCAAATGTAATGAGTTAAGCTAAAACTGAACTTAAAATGTCACTAATCTAAAACAGTGCTGAGCTACAAGTCATTATCAAACTTAAAACATAACAACTAAGCATGAGTTAAGTGCAATTAAACTCCGGAGTATCCTAACTAAGCTATCATGCATTATTCTATGGAATTATACAGTCTGTTTGTCCATCATGATTGGTATTTTGGAAGAGTTCCTTCTTTTGGAAGAGTTTTTAGAACAATCCTGACTGTGTAATTGAGTGCAAATGCAAATGTAAAGACTGAAAGCAATGAAAAACTAAGATATCATAACCATCTCCCACTCATCATTATGATATTTTGGACAAGCGTTTAAGAGCAAGAACAACTATGGTTCTTAGTGAAAACACACAACTAAAACGTTCAAGATCACAATCATGCTTAAGACAGTATAAAGATTTTTTGGAAGAGTGCTTAGCATAAGTTTAACTGTGATGGTGAATAAAAGAGATTACAATTAAATCCTACAATACTATAGCCATTTCCCATTCATCATTATAATCTTTTGGAAGAGTTTTTAGAATGAGTATAACTACAGTAGCTAATGAAAGCAACTACGAATTCAACTTAAAAAACGTAAAGGCAGCTAGAATACTTATCTAAATTACGCAAATAAATCCGTGCAAGAGGCAGGGGCCCTCTACCACCTGACGGAATCTAACTCCAAATCAAATCAACGCTTTCAAAACAACATTGTCTGCTTCATTAAAAATGAAATAACTTGAACAGAGCACTCTGCGTCTTCAGAAATGTAGCACAGAATCTAAGCAAAATCTAGAACAAAATCTAGCCTAGCTCTTGGTTTCCCAAGTGTTTATATAACAAATGCACATAACAAGACTTGCAACAATTTCAGGATCATTGTCTTTCCTTATCGAAATAACATTAGAACTCTTGAAGTGGCTGCGTAAAAAGGAAAAGGACATCTAGACTAAGACATTCCTACTAGAAGTCTGCTTCTTAAATGTGTTCCCACGTATCAAAACCATACCCAGAATTAGTTTCCTCCTTCATGGTGAGCAACGAACCATGTAGACATGACGTGGAATATGCCCATATGCGGTTTTTCTTGAGAGGCCACCTGGAACATACCCAAACGTGAAGACAGCTGCAAAATCGCCGGTTAGCTATGGAATGTCTGCATTCTGCAGCTAGTTCCGGTCAAAATGCATTACAATGGAAAAAATCACAAAACTTTAGCAAGTCAGTCATGTTAATCATTCTAAAAGTAATTTTAACTAAATTCATTGATCAATTGGGTCTAGGATAGAAATGGACAAAGAAAATGAGGTAAAGTAGGATGAAAGAAAGCACAATTTTGAGGCTCAACATACCCCCACTGCTGTCTCCTTGCATGTCCTCATGCAAATTATCCTATGAACTCAGAGGCTTCTGCAAGAACATCTAATCCTCTCCTTATCCTTTTCCTGGAAGCTAAATATCTTCTGGGTTTTCTGATAACCAGTTTGAACCTTAAGTTGGTAAGTGCCCTGATTAGCTTTTTATTCCTCTTCTTCAACTTTTCATTGGTCTTTTCCACTTTGTCTATATGTAGGGATAAGGTTGAGTTCATATCAGTTTTGAGCTTGACTTGATTCTTGAGAATTTCATTCTCATTTTTGATGTGTCTATTAAGTATTTCCAACTCATACCTATCCCTTCTTAGTACATCTATTTCAGACAGTGGAGGACTAGAGGTTCTCTCTCTGCTCTCTGAAGCTTTCCTTTCCAAAGTTTCAACATAATCATAAACTTCTTGCTGAGCAGGGTCAATTTCAGGGGTTCCTTCATTAAAATCCTCTTCAACATCTTCTTCAATGGATGTTTCCTCATCTTCTATATTAATCACCCATGTTTGTTTGATTTTAATTTTCCTTAGTTTCCCCTTTAGTCTGTGGCTTCTTCTTGGCTGAGAAGATCCCTCTCATTTCTCCATGGCAGATTTCCTGATTACCTTTTCTTTCTTAAGTTGTCTCTTGATTTGAGTCAACTTCTCTGAGATGATTTCCTCACTACTTTCTTGGACTGTTTTGTCAATTTCAACTTTTGAGGCTCTCCATTTTCTACTTCTCCTTGTAGGCTGTGGTTCAGGTGAGGGTTCTTTTGGCTCTTCAAAATGATTTATTATCAAGAAATTGTCCCATGTATCATTTTTTTTGACTAAATGATGTTCAATCAAAATTTTAACCAAACCATGATGATATAGAGTTGTCTCTAAAAATTGAACCCTTCTTTGAACACAGGAAGCCATATTTTTCAAACTTTGAAGCAAGAAATAAGGTAGGTTTAAGTCTTCCCCCAGAAAATGCATTATCAGTATAATGTGGTAGACATAAAATGTGCCATATCTACCCTCACATGTAATAAATTTTTGCAGAAGAAGTAGTATGTTTCTCCATTTATTTTTCGATGCAGAACTTGGAATTCATTTCTTAAACACAGTGACATCCATACCTGGTGATTTTAGAATTTTCTTCCAGGATTCATTGTGGAATTCTCTGTTTTTGAACCATCTCTCTCCATTTCTAAGCAACCCTGTAGCTTCTGCAATGAAAACTTCAGTGACAGTGAATTTGACATCTCCCACTTCAACTTCATCTCCTTGAAATGATCTTGCAAATGTTTTAGTGACTTCTTTGTGGAAGCCATTAAATTTCTCCAAAAATTGAAGCCATCCTATCTGTTGCAACATTTCTTTTCATTGAGGGTAGCCTTCTAAATATTTTGAACCCACTGGTTCAGTTCTTACAATGAAACCCATGATTGCTTCTTCAATGTTCAGATTAACACTCTTCTACCCACAGAAACAATAACTTTCACCTTCGAATTGAAATGGATTCAAGTTCTTAATGACAATGGCTTCAAACTTTGGAATGACATACCTCACAGTTGTGATGTAATGACTTCAAATTTTGGTGTTGATATGCCTCTGGTTGATAATGAAAACGACTTCAAACTTCGAGGCATGTGCCTCTGGTTGACAATGAAACTTTGGGCCGATATGCCTCTGATTGACGGTGGCAAATAGCTTCAAATTCCCATACTGCTATATCTCTGTCTCTTGGTAACAAATGGCTTCAAATTATTCAATGCTATACCTCTGTCTCCGGTGAAAAATGACTTCAAATTCTTCTCTGCCCACAGTGATACTTTGTCTTCCCATGGAATCAAATGGCTTCAAATTCTCATGCTGCTATACCTCTGCGTTTCCAATGATAATGCTCAATCTCTGCCCACGCTGATTCAAACTGATATACCCTTTTTGCTCTGCTCACAATGATAAGAATATCTCTGTTTGCGGAATGAAATGCCGGCTACAGAATGGAGTGATGGAAGTAGTCACGGAATGGGGTAATGGAGTGAGGTGGAGGAAACGAATTAATGACTGAAAAGACGGCGGAGATTTTTACAACGGCAAAGAGAATCATCATTGAATGATTTGGTTAAGAGACGTAAAAAATTCAAATACTTCGGCCATTTCAACCGCTTAAATGATGTCGTATATGGAATTTGAAATGAGAGATTTTAATCCAAAGTCTGTGGAAGGTTTATTGGTCTTGATCAATAAAAATAATTAAAACAACCTTTTCGAACAATTCATAACTAAAACTATGCTAAACTTTATGAAATGCCATTATAATCTAAACTTGTTACCTCTGCTTTTCATTTGATTTTTTGTAGTCTTTGTCTTCTTTGTTCACCTTTGGAAGAGTCTTCATAATCCTTCTTGATGCTTTTTATTCATGGATACACTGGATCATTTTGTTGCAATTCTAATGTCTGCTGGTTAATGTCTTCAGGATTTGTAGCTGCAGAAAGACTGTCTGGCTGCAGAAAGGCTGATCAGCTGCAGAATGTCTGTTGAGCTGCAGAATGTTCCTGTAGAGCATTTTAATCATGGAATGGAGTGTTTTTGGAATATAGGTGAAATGTTATATGGTATGAATGAAGATGGATGATGGATTATGATATGTATGAAGTGGATGATGAAATGGAATGGATTCAGTTTATGAAATGAAGTGAAAGAACATAAGAACTGTACTGCAATTCATGACATGTTTTATTCACTTACAGCAAGACATCAAATTTTGTATTTTGACATGAAAATGAGATGGATGGAAGATGGAATGGGATGAATGAAATATGGAATGGAGTGAAATGTGAATGATGGAATGAAATGAAGTATGGATGGATAAATGAATGGAGTGAAATGAAATGAGATGAATCATAAGCACTATGGGTCTGAACTTATGATTTTTTGTAACAGCTGCTTGTAAAAACAAAAATGGGAAAAGTTAGAGTGTCAGAGAGACTCTGATTTTCACCCTATCTTTTCTGTATAAACATGCCAATCAATGATTGGTTTTCATGTTTATACCTTTATTTTTTATTTTTTATTTTTATTTTTATTTATTTATTTTTTTAAAAAAAGAAATACTTCAGAAAATTTAATCAAGTTGATGAAGAAGAAGAATTCTTCTTCATTAACTTCACATCACTGCATTCTTGGAACTTCTTGACAAATTCTTCTCTTGAGAGTGGTTTGTGATACAGCTTCAATCTATGACCATTCACAAGAAAAGTGACCTCTTCTTCATCTATAGTTCTGATTTTTACTGCCCCATTATCAAAAATTTCAACAATTTCGTATGGCCCAAGCCAATGTGTCTGAAATTTACCTTGAAAATCCTTGAATTTTGAATCAAACAAGAGAGCCCAGTCACCTTCTTTGAATTTCTTCTCTTTGATGTACTTGTCATGCCATCTAGTCCTTTTTTGTTGGACTAGACTTGTTTTCTGAACTGCATCTTGTCTGATCTCATCCAATTCATTAATCTGCTCCAATCTATGCTTTTGTGCCTCCGTTAAATCAAGTCCTAGCTGAACTGCCATTTTGAAAGTTTGAATCTGGAACTCTATGGGAAACAAAACTTGCTTTCCATAAACAAGTTCATAAGGAGTATGGCATGTTGTGTTTCTCCATGTAGTTCTATAGGCCCACAAGGCTTCAGGAAGCCTATCTACCCAATCTCTTCTATGTAAATGAACAGTATTTGTTAGGATTCCTTCAATGACCTTATTAGTAGATTCCACTTGACCATTTGCTTGTGGATGATAAGGAGTAGATTTTCTATGTCTGATTTTGTACCTCTCCATCATTTGCTCCACTAGCCTTGATGTAAATTGAGCTCCTTGATCTGTAACAATTTCCTTTGGGACACCAAAACAAGTAAAAATATCCTCAAAAAGAAAAGTAACTATAGATGCTTCATTAGCAACAAGTATTGGCTTAGCTTCTACCCACTTAGTAACATAATCAGTGCAAACTAATATATATTTCTTTTGTCTTGATGGAGGACTAATAGGTCCTACAAAATCCAAAGCCCATTTTTCAAAAGGTTCAATATGTACCTGAGTTTGTAATGGCATCTCACCTGAAGGAGAAGCTTTCCCTACCCTTTGGCAACGGTCACACCTTTTGACATACTCTTTAGCATCTTTAAACAAGGATGGCCAATAATATCCTAAATTAAGGATCTTATAGGCTGTCCTCTTATCTGCAAAGTGTCCGCCACAAGGTTTGTCATGACATGCCTTGAGAATCTCAGGCATCTCATCTTCACGAACACACCTTCTAATGATCAAATCTGGACCTGTCTTGTACAACTCATTAGCGACCCATGAATATTTTGCACTATCATTAATGATTTTTCTTTTATCCTTTGCATTCATAATTGAAGGAAATTTTTTTGAAACTAAATAATTAGCAATATCAGCAAACCATGGAGTTTGAGTAGAAATTTCAAAAAGATATTCATCACGAAATTGATCTTCAACTGGAGTGTCATCTTTGATATTTTGGAGTCTAGATAGGAAATCAGCTACTGTGTTTTGTTTTCCAGACCTATCTAGAATGGTAATGTTGAATTCTTGTAAGAGAAATAACCATCTTATGACTCTGCCATTAGTAATTGATTTGTTAATTAAGTATCTAATTGTAGAATGATCAGTGTGAACAAAAGTTTCATAGCCTGTTATATAATGTCTGAATTTGTTTATGGCATGAACAACAGCTAAAAACTCTTTTTCAGTTACAGTATAGTTTAACTCTGCAGGAGTCAAATTTTTATTGGTATAATAGATGGCATAGGGAATCAAGTCTTCGCCTAACATCGCTCATAGAGTCGTATCGGGCCATATCTCGTGGAGTTATGAAAAAACAACTTCCAGCTAGGTCCTCTCAAGATAGGTGCTTCAGATATTCTTGTTTTCAAAGTTTCAAAAGCTGATTGACAATCAGGATCCCATTTGAATTCAAAATCTTTTGTAAGCAATTTGAAGAGTGGAGATGCTATTTTAGTGAAGTTTTCTATAAACCTCCGATAATATCCTGTAAATCCTAGAAAACTCCTAACATCTTTTTGACAACTTGGAATAGATAAGTTAGAGATGACTTCAACTTTTGACTCATCAACTCTAATCCCATCCCCCGAAATGTGATGTCCCAAAACAATACCTTCTGGTGAACATCATAAAACATTTTTCATGACTAAGTGAAAGGTTTGCTTCTTGACATCTTTTTAAGACTTTTTCCAAGTTTTCTAAAGCTCCTTCAAACGTATTCCCATAAAATGAATCATCCATGTACACCTCTACACAGTCATGTATTAGATCCGAAAAAATTCCTAATACTGCCCTTTGGAATGTTGCAGGTGCATTGCATAATCCAAATGGAAATACTCGGTAAGCATAGGTACCCCAGGGACAGGTGAATGTGGTTTTGTCTTGATCTTCAAGTGCTACTTGGATTTGATTATAACCACTAAACCCATCTAGGAATGAGAAGTACTTTTTTCCAGCTAATGTATCTAATACTTGATCTATGAAAGGTAAGGGAAAATGGTCTTTAAGAGAAGCTTTATATAGTTCTCGGTAGTCAACACACACCCTCCATTTTCCATTTTTCTTTGGCACAATTACCAAAGGAGAAACCCACTGACTATCTGAAATAGGATAGATGAAATTAACATTTAACAATTTTTGCAATTCATCTTTAACAATTTCCTTAAGATTTGGATTCATCCGTCTTTGAGGTTGTCTGATTGGTTTGCAATTTGCCTCTATATAGATGTGATGAGTACAAGTCTTGGGGCTTATCCCTTTCATGTCAGTGTATTCCCATGCATATGCAGAAGAATGTCTCTGTAATACTTTGACTAACTCTTCTTGTTGAGATTTTTCTAGGTTCTTATTTATGTTCAAAGTTTTTCCTGGAAAAATTTCACTTGTAGAGCTGCCAAATTTGTCCATAGAATGAAGAGACATCTGCCTAGATGACAAAAACTCAATATTGGATCCCTCTTGAAATGATTCATGTTTGTGTTCTGGAGAGGATTCAAAGTTTTCTAGAGTATTCAGAATTTGATTATCTTCACTAATTTCCGAAATTGTGAAGAGTGGTTGTAAATCTTCTTCATCCTCTATCCATTGAGTGTCATCTAGATCCGTAATTGTCCTAGCTGGAGGATATAAAGTGAATTTCTTAGTTGAACTACCATCAGAAATATACATATCACCGGACCTACAACTAATAAAAGCATTAGCTGTAGCCAACCAAGGTCTTCCTAGTATAACAGGATGGCCTCCTAGATTATTCTTGGGTGTTAAGATCATGAAATCCACAGGGTACTCCCAAGAGTCTAGGGACACTGGAATGTCTTCTATTACCCCATCTGGTCTGATCACAGATCTATCTGCTAATTGTAATAGTGTGGGTGTAAAAATAAGATTAGGAAGTTTCAGTTTGTCCATGATTTGTCTACTCATGATATTTATTGCTGCTCCTAAGTCAATGAGTGTGTTTTGAATTTCAATTCCATTTATGTGAATTTTGACAACTGGATTTCCTGGGTCAAGGTACTTTGGAATAGTAGTGTTACCCATCATAATGTCTGCTATTTGTCCTACCAGTTGAATTTTCTTGGTTTCTCTTATTCTTTTCTTTGTTGTCTTCATACTCAACTCCTTTATTGTTTTGGCTAAAATTGGGATTTCCTTGATGGCTTGCAATAATGGAATTTTAATGCAAACATTTCTCAATTCATCTAAGAAATCATAATTAGGCACCATGATTTGTTTTTCTACACCTCCATCAATTTGTAATCTTTCCGAAAAGGGAGGTATAGAAGTAGATGTGGATGGTTGCTCTAATACAGGAGTTGGATTTATTGGATCTTTTTGTTTTAGTTTTTCAGTGTTTGGGTCTTGAAAGGATGTGTCTTCCTCAAGAATTTTATTCACCCGTAGGGAGTCTTCCTCAGAATTATCTTGTTCTTGTATGATCACAGAAGGTTTCCTCTTTTCAAGTATCCTTCCAGACCTAAGTTGAACATCACTAAGGTCTAGAGGAGTAATTAAATAAGTTGGAAACTGTTGTCCTTCTATCATGTATGTATTCGGAGGGTTCTTATTATTGGGGTTTGGTATGGGCTGAGCCGGCAATTGATTGGATTTTTGAGGGAATGGTAATGGAAGTGGTTGATTTTGATGTGGTTGGTTCTGATGATGTTGTTGAGGATTTTGTTGAAAATTTTGTTGAAGATTTTGAGGAAAATTTTGTTGAGGATTTTGAGGATAAAAATGTGGATATGGTGGATAGGAGGGTGGATACTGATAGTATGGAGAGTATCTTCCATAGGGACTTTGTGTTCCTTGTGCCCAAGATTGAGATTGATTTTGAAATTGGGGCCAAGGTTGCTGCCAAGAATTCCAAGTTGGAGGTTGATTATACATTTGATCATGGAATCCTTGTGTTTGAGGTCCCTGCCAAGGTCTTCTAGATACAAAATTGAGAGACTCTGTGGAATCTGTAGGAGTTTCCTCCTGAAAGACAGCTTTGAGACCAGGAAGAGAAGGAAAATTTTGGTCTCATGTTTCTCGTAACAAAGTTCAATACGTGCTTCTACAACTTTTACATCCAAAGGACACTCTCTCAAGGCATGTTTCTTTCTACATTTGGGACAAAAAAGATTGCCAAAGCATCGTATCTGCCCCTTGCTTGCTTTGTATCTTAAGGGTGTCTATTTGTTCACTAAGACTTCAAGATGTCGACGAAATCGGTCATATGTCCTATTTCCGATCTACGACCGTCCCGGGTGGCGATTCTACTTGCCCTCGCAAGAGCCGGATCTCTTGGACCCCTATGCTTTAGATTTCCCTCTTGAAAGGTTGACACATAACTCATATATTTCAGGTAATGTGAGTTGTGATATATCCCCTTTTCCCATCATGTTAAGGATATCCAACCATTCATCCCTAATTGTTTTCAACCAAAGAGCTTTTAAGGTGTCTTGATCTAGGTTTTCCATTTTTTCCCTTTTGATGTTGTAATTAAATCTCTCCAACAAATCTTCCAAATTTTCATCTTCTTTTTGTAACATCTTGAACACTTCTTCCTTATGATTAACCTGCATACAATAATCCAAATATCTCTCTAGAAATGCTTGTTTCATGTCTTCCCATGTTCTAATAGAACTACTGATTAGACTCATAAACCACTTCAATGCTGCTCCCTTCAAAGTTGAAGGAAATAATTTCAGCTTTTGAGCATCTTGTAAGTAGTCATAAGTTCTACACAGCACTTCAAATTCGAATAAGAAAGTTTCAGGATCTTCAGTTTTAAGTCCATAGAAGTTTGGAAGGACAAAGGGTGAAATGTTTTTCATGGTTGTATTGGTTTCTTCATCAATTATAGGGAACCCAAAAGAGCTTCCTATTTCTCTTCTACCTCTTCCTCCATCTACACCTCTACCTCCTTCTCCTCTACCTCCTTCTCCTCTACCTCTACCTCTACCTCCAAATAGTGTGTTTTCTCCATTAAAAACTCCTCCTCCTCCTTCTTCTGCCATGGTTGACTCTCTTGTGGAAGTGGAAGGGTTTGTGTCCCTAACAGGAGTTTTTAGATCTTCTTCTATGGCAGGTTCAGTGGATGAAGTGGAAGGTTTTTCTAATGGAATAGTTGACCTTAGATCTTCTAGAAGTCCAGGATCAGGAGAGGATGGAAGATGGGTTTGATTTGAAGGTGTACTAGCTCTGGATCTAGATGAAACAAGTGGTGTTCTAGAAATCAAACTTCTGCCTCTGCTGCTTATAAATCTTCCCCTTGAATCTCTCTCCCTACGCATATAATTTTTTTTGGATACTAAGAAACAAAGGTTACCTAGTTTTCACTTCCCCGGCAACGGCGCCAAAATGTTTGGTCTCAATCTAGTCTCCTAAATTGAGCTCATTTAATTGTCAACCAGGGTTGGTAAACTGCTGAAGTGAAGTGTACTGTATGTACCTAGGTTCTTGTTTCTTAATGCGTTGTGTGTAGTGTTTTGTGATGTTTTTGGTCTTTTGTGATGATTTATGATGTTTTTTATCTTTTGGTGGTTTTATGTTCACAAGGAAAATGACTAGAAAGCTAATGGAAGGAAGCTAATGATTAAAAACAGAGTGAAACCTAATTGGTTGATGTCAAATGGTAAATGCAAATGCAATACTAAAAACATAATCAAATCTAAACTATGACTAAGCAAAAGCAAAGCTTGATAATGACTTTTAAGCAAATGATTCAAAACACAAACTAAACTTGTCAAATTCTTTCATCAAAGGCATTTGAGAGAGAGCTTGAGACATGGTCAACTAAGTATGTAAATCTTCCTAGTTTAAACAACTAACTTATAATGATGCAACATTTTATCCTTGATTAGAGATTTGTTGAAGTATAATTGGAGTAAAACATTGTTATCATCATAAGATCTTATACTCTAAATCTAGTTCCTAACTCTATTCTGCAACTCAGTTTTATAGCACTACACTTCACTCAAAGGTTATAGATTTTTGAAATAGTCTGTTGAGGAAATGTTTGTTTGTAAGATGATAAGGAAGTTGCAGAAGTACTTCAGGCCTTAAAGTGATATGGTCTTCTATTCATATGTTTATGAATCAATTATGGATTTTAGAACAAGAAGAGGTTTGTAAATAATGAAGGTTGTTTTGTTAAATTTAACAACTGAAGTAATTTAGTATGCAGTGAATGACAACTGAATATGGAATGCAAATGTAATGAGTTAAGCTAAAACTGAACTTAAAATGTCACTAATCTAAAACAGTGCTGAGCTACAAGTCATTATCAAACTTAAAACAGAACAACTGAGCATGAGTTAAGTGCAATTAAAATCCGGAGCATCCTAACTAAGCTATCATGCATTATTCTATGAAATTATACAGTCTGTTTGTCCATCATGATTGGTATTTTGGAAGAGTTTCTTAGAACAATCCTGACTGTGTAATTGAGTGCAAATGCAAATGTAAAGACTGAAAGCAATGAAAAACTAAGATATCATAGCCATCTCCCACTCATCATTATGATATTTTGGACAAGAGTTTAAGAGCAAGAACAACTATGGTTCTTAGTGAAAACACACAACTAAAACGTTCAAGATCACAATCATGCTTAAGATAGTATAAGTATTTTTTGGAAGAGTTTCTTCTTTTGGAAGAGTGCTTAGCATAAGTATAACTGTGATGGTGAATGAAAGAGATTACAATTAAATCCTACAATACTATAGCCATTTCCCATTCATCATTATAATCTTTTGGAAGAGCTTCTTCTTTTGGAAGAGTTTTTAGAATGAGTATAACTACAGTAGCTAATGAAAGCAACTACAAATTCAACTTCAAAAACGTAAAGGCAGCTAGAATACTTATCTAAATTACGCAAATAAATCCGTACAAGAGGCAGGGGCCCTCTACCACCTGACGGAATCTAACTCCAAATCAAATCAACGCTTTCAAAACAACATTGTCTGCTTCATTAAAGGTGAAATAACTTGAACAGAGCACTCTGCGTCTTCAGAAATGTAGCACAGAATCTAAGCAAAATCTAGAACAAAATCTAGCCTAGCTCTTGGTTTCCCAAGTGTTTATATAACAAATGCACATAACAAGACTTGCAACAATTTCAGGATCATTGTCTTTCCTTATCGAAATAACATTAGAACTCTTGAAGTGGCTGCGTAAAAAGGAAAAGGACATCTGGACTAAGACAGTCCTACTAGAAGTCTGCCTTCTTAAATGTGTTCCCACGTATCAAAACCATACCCAGAATTCATTTCTTCCTTCATGGTGAGCAACGAACCATGTAGACATGACGTGGAATATGCCCATATGCGGTTTTTCTTGAGAGGCCACCTGGAACATACACAAACGTGAAGACAGTTGCAGAATCGTCGGTTAGCTACGGAATGTCTGCATTCTGTAGCTAGTTCCGGTCAAAATGCATTACAATGGAAAAAATCACAAAACTTTAGCAAGTCAGTCATGTTAATCATTCTAAAAGTAATTTTAACTAAATTCATTGATCAATTGGGTCTAGGATAGAAATGGAAAAAGGAAAATGAGGTAAAGTAGAATCAAAGAAAGCACAATTTTGAGGCTCAACATACCCCCACTGCTGTCTCCTTGCATGTCCTCATGCAAATTATCCTATGAACTCAGAGGCTTCTGCAAGAACATCTAATCCTCTCCTTCTCCTTCTCCTGGAAGCTAAAGATCTTCTGGGTTTTCTGATAACCAGTTTGAACCTTAAGTTGATAAGTGCCCTGATTAGCTTTTTATTCCTCTTATTCAACTTTTCATTGGTCTTTTCCACTTTGTCTATATGTAGGGATAAGGTTGAGTTCATATCAGTTTTGAGCTCTACTTGATTCTTGAGAATTTCATTCTCATTTTTGATGTGTCTATTAAGTATTTCTAACTCATACCTATCCCTTCTTAGTACATCTATTTCAGACAGTGGAGGACTAGGGGTTCTCTCTCTGCTCTCTAAAGCTTTCCTTTCCAAAGTTTCAACATAATCATAAACTTCTTGCTGAGCAGGGTCAATTTCAGGGGTTCCTTCATTAAAATCCTCTTCAACATCTTCTTCAATGGATGTTTCCTCATCTTCTATATTAATCACCCTTGTTTGTTTCATTTGAATTTTCCTTAGTTTCCCTTTTAGTCTGTGGCTTCTTCTTGGCTGAGAAGATCCCTCTCCTTTCTCCATGGCAGATTTCCTGATTACCTTTTCTTTCTTAAGTTGTCTCTTGATTTGAGTCAACTTCTCTGAGATGATTTCCTCACTACTTTCTTGGACTGTTTTGTCAATTTCAACTTTTGAGGCTCTCCATTTTCTACTTCTCCTTGTAGGCTGTGGTTCAGGTGAGGGTTCTTTTGGCTCTTCAAAATGATTTCTTATCAAGAAATTGTCCCATGTATCATTTTTTTTGACTAAATGATGTTCAATCAAAATTTTAACCAAACCATGATGATATAGAGTTGTCTTTAAAAATTGAACCCTTCTTTGAACACAGGAAGCCATCTTTTTCAAAATTTGAAGCAAGAAATAAGGTAGGTTAAAGTCTTCCCCCAGAAAATGCATTATCAGTCTAATGTGGTAGACATAAAATGTGCCATATCTACCCTCACATGTAATAAATTTTTTCAGAAGAAGTAGTATGTTTCTCCATTTATTTTTCAATGCAGAACTTGGAATTCCTTTCTTAAACACAGTGACATCCATACCTGGTGATTTTAGAATTTGCTTCCAGGATTCATTGTGGAATTCTCTGTTTTTTAACCATCTCTCTCCATTTCTAAGCAATCCTGTAGCTTCTGCAATGAAAACTTCAGTGACAGTGAATTTGACATCTCCCACTTCAACTTCAGCTCCTTGAAATGATCTTGCAAATGTTTTAGTGACTTCTTTGTCGAAGCCATTAAATTTCTCCAAAAATTGTAGCCATCCTATCTGTTGCAACATTTCTTTACATTGAGGGTAGCCTTCTAGGTATTTTGAACCCACTGGTTCAGTTCTTACAATGAAACCCATAATTGCTTTTTCAATGTTCATATTAACACTCTTCTACCCACAGAAATAATAACTTTCACCTTCGAATTGAAATGGCTTCAAGTTCTTAATGACAATGGCTTCAAACTTCAGAATGATATACCTCTGGTTGACAGTGACAACAGCTTCAAATTTTGGACTGATATGCCTCTGGTTGATAATGAAAACAGCTTCAAACTTCGAGCTGATATGCCTCTGGTTGACAATGAAACTTTGGACTGATATGCCTCTGATTGACAGTGACAAATGGCTTCAAATTCTCACACTGCTATACCTCTATCTCTCGGTGGCAAATAACTTCAAATTCCCACACTGCTATATCTTTGTCTCTTGGTAACAAATGGCTTCAAATTCTTCACTGCTATACCTCTGTCTCTCGGTGGAAAATGACTTCAAATTCCACACAGCTATACCTCTGCGTTTACAGTGATAATGCTCACTCTCTGCCCACGGTAATAGTGCTTTGATATTCAAACTGATATACCCTTTTTGCTCTGCTCACGGTGATAAGAATATCTCTGTTTGCGGAATGAAGTGTCGGCTAAAGAATGGAGTGATGGGAGTAGTTACGGAATGGGGTAATGGAGTGAGGTGGAGGAAACGAATTAATGATTGAAAAGACGGTGGAGATTTTTACAACGGAAAAGAGAATCATCATTGAATGATTTGGTTAAGTGACGTGAAGAATTCAAACACCTCGGCCATTTTAACCGCTTAAATGATGTCGGATATGGAATTTGAAATGAGAGATTTTAATCCAAAGTTTGTGGAGGGTTTATTGGTCTTGATCAATAAAAATAATTAAAACCTTTTCGAACAATTCATAACTAAAACTATGCTAAACTTTATGAAATGCCATTATAATCTAAACTTGTTACCTCTGCTTTTCATTTGATTTTTTTGTAGTCTTTGTCTTCTTTGTTCTCCTTTGGAAGAGTCTTCATAATCTTTCTTGATGCTTTTTATTCATGGATACACTGGATCATTTTGTTGCAATTCTAATGTCTGCTGACTAATGCCTTCAGGATTTGTAGCTGCGGAATGTCTGGCTAGCTGCGGAAAGGCTGATCAGCTGCAGAATGTCTGTTAAGCTGCAGAATGTACCTGTAGAGCATTTTGATCATGGAATGGAGTGGTTTGGGAATATAGGTGAAATGTTATATGGTATGAATGAAGATGGATAATGAGACATGATATGTATGAAGTGGATGATGAAATGGAATGGATTCAATTTATGAAATGGAGTGAAATAACATTAGAACTGCCCTGCAATCCATGACATGTTTTATTCGTTTACAGCAAGACATTAAACTTTAAATTTTGACATGAAAATGAGATGGATGGAGTATGGAATGGGATGAATGAAATATGGAATGAAGTAGAGTATGAATGAATGAAATGGAGTATGGATGGATGAGTGAATGGAGTGAAATGAAATGAGATGGATCATAAGCACTATGGATCTGAACTTATGATTTTGTAACAGCTGCTTGTAAAAACAAAATGGAAAAGTTAGAGTGTCAGAGAGACTCTGATTTTCACCCTATCTTTTTTGTATAAACATGCCAATCAATGATTGGTTTTCATGTTTATACCTTTATTTTATTTTTATTTTTTATTTTTATTTTTAGTTGAGAAATGCTTCAGAAAATTTAATCAAGTTGATGAAGAAGAGAGACTCTTCTTCATTAACTTCACATCATTGTCTTCTTGGAACTTCTTGACAAACTCTTCTCTTGAGAGTGGCTTGTGGTATAGCTTCAGTCTATGACCATTCACAAGAAAAGTGACCTCTTCCTCATCTATAGTTCTGATTTTTACTGCCCCATTATCAAAAATTCGAACAATTTCATATGGCCCAAGCCAATGTGTCTGAAATTTCCCTTGAAAATCCTTGAATTTTGAATCAAACAAGAGAGCCCAGTCACCCTCTTTAAATTTCTTCTCCTTGATGTACTTGTCATGCCATCTGGCCCTTTGCTGTTGGACTAGACTTGTTTTCTGAACTGCATCTTGTCTGATCTCATCCAATTCATTAATTTGCTCCAGTCTATGCTTTTGTGCCTCCGTTAAATCAAGTCCTAGCTGAACTGCCATTTTAAAAGTTTGAATCTGGAACTCTATGGGAAACTAAACTTGCTTTCCATAAACAAGCTCATAAGGAGTATGGCCTGTTGTGTTTCTCCATGTAGTTCTATAGGCCCACAAGGCTTCAGGAAGCCTATCTACCCAATCTCTTCTATGTAAATGAACAGTCTTTGTTAGGATTCCTTCAATGACCTTATTAGTAGATTCCACTTGACCATTTGCTTGTGGATGATAAGGAGTATATTTTCTATGTCTGATTTTGTACCTCTCCATCATTTGCTCCACTAGCCTTGATGTAAATTGAGCTCCTTGATCTGTAACAATTTCCCTTGGGACACCAAGTCAAGTAAAAATATCCTCAAAAAGAAAAGTAACTATAGATGCTTCATTAGCAACAAGTAATGGCTTAGCTTCTACCCACTTAGTAACATAATCAGTGCAAACTAATATATATTTCTTTTGTCTTGATGGAGGAATAATAGGTCCTACAAAATCCAAAGCCCATTTTTCAAAAGGTTCAATATGTACCTGAGTTTGTAATGGCATCTCACCTGAAGGAGAAGGTTTCCCTACCCTTTGGCAATTGTCACACCTTTTGACATACTCTTTAGCATCTTTAAACAAGGATGGCCAATAATATCCTAAATTAAGGATCTTATAGGCTGTCCTCTTATCTCCAAAGTGTCTGCCACAAGGTTCGTCATGACATGCCTTGAGAATCTCAGGCATCTCATCTTCACGAACACACCTTCTAATGATCAAATCTGGACCTGTCTTGTACAGCTCATTAGCGACCCATGAATATTTTTCACTATCATTAATGATTTTTCTTTTATCCTTTGCATTCATAATTGAAGGAAATTTTCCTAAAACTAAATAATTAGCAATATTAGCAAACCATGGAGTTTGAGTAGAGATTGCAAAAAGATATTCATCAGGAAATTGATCTTCAACCGGAGTGTCATCTTTGATATTTTGGAGTCTAGATAGGAAATCAGCTACTGTGTTTTGTTTTCCAGGCCTATCTAGAATGGTAATGTTGAATTCTTGTAAGAGTAATAACCATATTATAACTCTGCCATTAGTGATTGATTTGTTCATTAAGTATATAATTGCAGAATGATCAGTGTGAACAAAAGTTTCATAGCCTGTTATATAGTGTCTAAATTTGTTTATGGCATGAACAACAGCTAAAAACTCTTTTTCAGTTACAATATAGTTTAACTCTGCAGGAGTCAAATTTTTACTGATATAATAGATGGCATAGAGAATTAAATCTTTCTGTCCCAATACTGCTCCCAGAGCTGTATCGGAAGCATCTGTCGAGATATGAAAAGGTAACTTCCAGTTAGGTCCCCTTAATATAGGTGCTTCAGAAAATTTGGTTTTCAGGGTTTCAAAAGCTAACTGGCAATCAGAAGTCCACTTAAATTCACAATCTTTGGTGAGTAATTTGAAGAGAGGAGATGCTATTTTGGTGAAGTTTTCTATAAATCTCCATATCATCCTCGTAACCTAGAAAACTTCTAACATCTCTTTGACAACTTGGAATGGATAGGTTAGAAATGACTTCAACTTCTTGGCTCTCATATCAACCTAATCCCATCCTCGAAATGTGTGGCCCTGAAAACAATACTCAAGAACATCATAAAACATTTTTCATGACTAAGTGAAAGGTTTGCTTCTTGACATCTTTTTAAGACTTTTTCCAAGTTTTCTAAAGCCTCTTCAAATGTATTCCCATAAACTGTGAAATCATCCATGTACACCTCTACACAGTCATGTATTAGATCCGAAAAAATTCCTAATAATGCCCTTTGGAATGTTGCAGGTGCATTGCATAATCCAAATAGCAATACTCGGTAAGCATAGGTACCCTAGGGACAGGTGAATGTGGTTTTGTCTTGATCTTCAAGTGCTACTTGGATTTGATTATAACCACTAAACCCATCTAGGAATGAGAAGTAATTTTTGCCAGCTAATGTATCTAATACTTGATCTATGAAAGGTAAGGGAAAATGGTCTTTAAGAGTAGCTTTATTTAGTTCTCGGTAGTCAAAACACACCCTCCATTTTCCATTTTTCTTTGGCACAATTACCAAAGGAGAAACCCACTGACTATCTGAAATAGGATAGATGAAATTAACATTTAACAATTTTTGCAATTCATCTTTAACAATTTCCCTAAGATTTGGATTCATCCGTCTTTGAGGTTGTCTGATTGGTTTGCAATTTGCCTCTATATAGATGTGATGAGTACAAGTCTTGGGGCTTATCCCTTTCATGTCAGTGTATTCCCATGCATATGCAGAAGAATGTCTCTTTAATACTTTGACTAACTCTTCTTGTTGAGATTTTTCTAGGTTCTTGTTTATGTTCAAAGTTTTGCCTGGAAAAATCTCACTTGTAGAGCTGCCAAATTTGTCCATAGAATGAAGAGACATCTGCCTAGATGACAAAAACTCAATATTGGATCCCTCTTGAAATGATTCATATTTGTGTTCTGGAGAGGATTCAAAGTTTTCTAGAGTATTCAAAATTTGATTATCTTCACTAATTTCTGAAATTGTGAAGAGTGGTTGTAAATCTTCTTCATCCTCTATCCATTGAGTGTCATCTAGATCTGTAATTGTCCTAGCTGGAGGATATAAAGTGAATTTCTTAGTTGAACTACCATCAGAGATATACATATCACCGGACCTACAACTAATAAAAGCATCAGTTGTAGCCAACCAAGGTCTTCCCAATATAACAGGATGGCCTCCTAGATTATTCTTAGGAGTTAAGATCATGAAATCCACAGGGTACTCCCAAGAATCTAGGGACACTGGAATGTCTTCTATTACCCCATCTGGTTTGATTACAGATCTATCTACTAATTGTAATAGTGTGGGTGTAAAGAAAAGATTAGGAAGTTTCAGTTTGTCCATGATTTGTCTACTCATGATATTTATTGTTGCTCCTAAATCAATGAGTGTGTTTTGAATTTCAATTCCATTTATGTGAATTTTGACAACTGGATTTCCTAGGTCAAGATACTTTGGAATAGCAATCTTGCCCATCATAATGTCTGCTATTTGTCCTACCAGTTGAATTTTCTTGGTTTCTCTTATTCTTTTTCTTGTTGTTTTCATACTCAACTCCTTTATTGTTTTGGCTAAAATTGGGATTTTCTTGATGGCTTGCAATAATGGAATTTTAATGCAAACATTTCTCAATTCATCTAAGAAATCATAATTAGGCACCATGATTTGTTTTTCTACACCTCTATCAATTTGTAATCTTTCCGGAAAGGGAGGTATAGAAGTAGATGTGGATGGTTTCTCTAATACAGGAGTTGTATTTATTGGATCTTTTTGTTTTAGTTTTTCAATGTGTGGGTCTTGAAAGGATGTGTCTTCCTCAAGAATTTTATTCACCCGTAGGGAGTCTTCCTCAGAATTATCTTGTTCTTGTATGATCACAGAAGGTTTCCTCTTTTCAAGTATCCTTCCAGACCTAAGTTGAACATCACTAAGGTCTAGAGGAGTAATTAAATAAGTTGGAAACTGTTGGCCTTCTATCATGTATGTATTATGAGGGTTCTTATTATTGGGGTTTGGTATGGGTTGAGCAGGCAATTGATTTGATTTTTGAGGGAATGGTAATGAAAGTGGTTGATTTTGATGTGGTTGATTTTGATGATGTTGTTGAGGATTTTGTTGAAAATTTTGTTGAAGATTTTGAGGAAAATTTTGTTGAGGATTTTGAGGATAAAAATGTGGGTATGGTGGATAGGATGGTGGATACTGATAGTATGGAGAATATCTTCCATAGGGACTTTGTGTTCCTTGTGCCCAAGATTAAGATTGATTTTGAAATTGGGGCCAAGGTTGCTGCCAAGAATTCCAAGGTGGAGGTTGATTATACATTTGATCATGGAATCCTTGTGTTTGAGGTCCCTGCCAAGGCCTTCTAGATACAAAATTGAGAGACTCTGTGGAATCTGTAGGAGTTTCCTCCTGAAAGATAGCCTTGAGACCAGGAAGAGAAGGACAATTCTTGGTCTCATGTTTTTCAGAACAAATGACACAGGTTTCTACAACTTTTACATCCAAAGGACACTCTCTCAAGGCATGTTTCTTTCTACATTTGGGACAAAAGATTGCCGAGGCATCAGATTCAGCCTTTTGCTTGTTTTGTATCTTGAGGGTGTCTATTTGTTCACTAAGACTCCCTAAGATGTCAGATTTAAAATCATCAAGAATGTGTCCTATTTCTGATCTACTTACTGTCCCAGAAGCAGACTTACTTGCCCTTGCAAGAGCGGGATCTCTTGGACCTTTGACAGTTTTAGATTTCCCTCTTGAAAGGTTGATACATAACTCAGATATTTCAGGTAATGTGAGTTGTGATATATCCCCTCTTCCCATCGTGTTAAGGATATCCAACCATTCATCCCTAATTGTTTTCAACAACAGAGCTTTTAAGGTGTCTTGATCTAGGTTTTCCATTTTTGTCCTTTTTATGTTGTAATTAAATCTCTCCAACAAATCTTCCAAATTTTCATCTTCTTTTTGTAACATCTTGAACACTTCTTCCTTATGATTAACCGGCATACAATAATCCAAATATCTCTCTAGAAATGTTTGTTTCATGTCTTCCCATGTTCTAATATAACTACTAATTAGACTCATAAACCACTTCAATGCTGCTCCCTTCAAAGTTGAAGGAAATAATTTCAGTTTTTGAGCATCTTGTAAGTAGTCATAAGTCCTACACGGCACTTCAAATTCGAATAAGAAAGTTTCAGGATCTTCAGTTTTAAGTCCATAGAAGTTTGGAAGGACAGAGGGTGAAATGTTTTTCATGGTTGTATTAGTTTCTTCATCAAGTATAGGGAACCCAAAAGAGCTTCCTATTCTACCTCTTCCTCCATTTGCACCTCTACCTCCTTCTCCTCTACCTCTACCTCTACCTCCAAATAGTGTGTTTTCTCCATTAAAAACTCCTCCTCCTCCTCCTTCTGCCATGGTTGACTCTCTTGTGGAAGTGGAAAGGTTTGTGTCCCTAACAGGAGTTTTTAGATCTTCTTCTATGGCAGGTTCAGTGGATGAAGTGGAAGGTTTCTCTAATGGAATAGTTGACCTTAGATCTTCTAGAAGTCCAGGATCAGGAGAGGATGGAATATGGGTATGAGTTGAAGGTGTACTAGCTCTGGATCTAGATGAAACAAGTGGTGTTCTAGAAATCAAAATTTTGCCTCTGCTGCTTATAAATCTTCCCCTTGAATCTCTCTCCCTACGCATATAATTGTTTTTGGATGCTAAGAAACAAAGGTTACCTAGTTTTCACTTCCCAGGCAACGGCGCCAAAATGTTTGGTCTCAATCTAGTCTCCTAAATTGAGCTCATTTAATTGTCAACCAGGGTTGGTAAACTGCTGAAGTGAAGTGTACTGTATGTACCTAGGTGCTTGTTTCTTAATGCGTTGTGTGTAGTGTTTTGTGATGTATTTGGTCTTTTGTGATGATTTATGATGTTTTTGATCTTTTGGTGGTTTTATGTTCACAAGGAAAATGACTAGAAAGCTAATGGAAGGAAGCTAATGATTAAAAACAGAGTGAAACCTAATTGGTTGATGTCAAATGGTAAATGCAAATGCAATATTAAAAACAGAATCAAATCTAAAGTATGACTAAGCAAAAGCAAAGCTTGATAATGACTTTTAAGCAAATGATTCAAAACACAAACTAAACTTGTCAAATTCTTTCATCAAAGGCATTTGAGAGAGAGCTTGAGACATGGTCAACTAAGTATGCAAATCTTCCTAGTTTAAACAACTAACTTATAATGATGCAACATTTTATCCTTGATTAGAGATTTGTTGAAGTATAATTGGAGTAAAACATTGTTATCATCATAAGATCTTCTACTCTAAATCTAGCTCCTAACTCTATTCTGCAACTCAGTTTTATAGCACTACACTTCACTCAAAGGTTATAGATTTTTGAAATAGTCTGTTGAGGAAATGTTTGTTTGTAAGATGATAAGGAAGTTGCAGAAGTACTTCAGGCCTTAAAGTGATATGGTCTTATGTTCATATGTTTATGAATCAATTATGGATTTTAGAACAAGAAGAGGTTTGTAAATAATGAAGGTTGTTTTGTTAAATTTAACAACTGAAGTAATTTAGTATGCAGTGAATGACAACTGAATATGGAATGCAAATGTAATGATTTAAGCTAAAACTGAACTTAAAATGTCACTAATCTAAAACAGTGTTGAGCTACAAGTCATTATCAAACTTAAAACAGAACAACTGAGCATGAGTTAAGTGCAATTAAACTCCGGAGCATCCTAACTAAGCTATCATGCATTATTCTATAAAATTATACAGTCTGTTTGTCCATCATGATTGGTATTTTGGAAGAGTTTCTTAGAACAATCCTGACAGTGTAATTGAGTGCAAATTCAAATGTAAAGACTGAAAGCAATGAAAAACTAAGATATCATAGCCATCTCCCACTCATCATTATGATATTTTGGACAAGCGTTTAAGAGCAAGAACAACTATGGTTCTTAGTGAAAACACACAACTAAAACGTTCAAGATCACAATCATGCTTAAGACAGTATAAAGATTTTTTGGAAGAGTTTCTTCTTTTGGAAGAGTGCTTAGCATAAGTATAACTGTGATGGTGAATAAAAGAGATTACAATTAAATCCTACAATGCTATAGCCATTTCTCATTCATCATTATAATCTTTTGGAAGAGCTTCTTCTTTTGGAAGAGTTTTTAGAATGAGTATAACTACAGTAGCTAATGAAAGCAACTACAAATTCAACTTCAAAAACGTAAAGGCAGCTAGAATACTTATCTAAATTACGCAAATAAATCCGTACAAGAGGCAGGGGCCCTCTACCACCTGACGGAATCTAACTCCAAATCAAATCAACGCTTTCAAAACAACACTGTCTGCTTCATTAAAAGTGAAATAACTTGAGCAGAGCACTCTGCGTCTTCAGAAATGTAGCACAGAATCTAAGCAAAATCTAGAACAAAATCTAGCCTAGCTCTCGGTTTCCCAAGTGTTTATATAACAAATGCACATAACAAGACTTGCAACAATTTCAGGATCATTGTCTTTCCTTATCGGAATCACATTAGGACTCTTGAAGTGGCTACGTAAAAAGGAAAAAGACATCTGGACTGAGACAGTCCTAATAGAAGTCTGCCTTCTTAAATGTGTTCCCACGTTCCAAAACCATACCCAGAATTCGTTTCTTCCTTCATGGTGAGCAACAAACCATGTAGACATGACGTGGAATATGCCCATATGTGGTTTTTCTTGAGAGGCCACCTGGAACATACTCAAACGTGAAGACAGCTGCAGAATCGCCGGTTAGCTACGGAATGTCTGCATTCTGCAGCTAGTTCCGGTCAAAATGCATTACAATGGCAAAAATCATAAAACTTTAGCAAGTCAGTCATGTTAATCATTCTAAAAGTAATTTTAACTAAATTCATTGATCAATTGGGTCTAGGATAGCAATGGACAAAGGAAAACGAGGTAAAGTAGGATGAAAGAAAGCACAATTTTGAGGCTCAACAGGTATCTCGGAAAGAATTCTAAGTGGGTGTGACTGAAAATAGTGAGGGCTCCCCCTCATCCTTCTTCTCACAGAAGGTTTATGACCATTCCTTGATGTGGGGGACGGCTTTCAGGAGTGAAAAAGTAATATTTTCCCTATTGGAAAAATCATGAACCGAAAAATATCCTTCCAATAGATTTAACCATTTATCTACAACATTTACATCTGCCAAAATTGACTTGTACCTTAAAGGGAGTAGCACCTCCAGAGTGGCTACTAGATGAAGATGCATCACATGTGGATAATCATCAAAATATTTTGGCGACGTTATCCATCATAGCGTTCCTTTGTCGCTCAAGGGCATCTTCGAGAAATATTTTGAAGGGATCTTTTGCTTACTTGTATTTATTTTCTTCCACCATGGGAGTCGTCAGGATTTGTGAGGCTTGTCTTTCAAAGTTTCAACCAATTCAAATCCTGACTCCTTATACCCTGACTTTGTTGGGGACATTCAAAGAAAAACAGAGAAAGAGAAGACAATTATGATACCACTTGTTCGAAATTATGCAGGAACGCAACACAATACATATATAAACATAAACATATCGAAGCATTAGAAATAAAAATTCATTTCATTAATATCAAAGAACTGAAATATTCTTACATACATAATGGAAATAAAACAACTCGGGCGATGGTAGCTTATCTCTGAGAAGAGACGTGATGGATACATGCCACTAAATTGTGTTACAATGAGGCTCGAAGGCATATTTATTATTAAGAAACAATGGAAAACCATAAACATACAAAAACCTAACCCTAGGAGATTAAGCACCAAAACTATCGGCCCCATTGGGGTAAATTGGTACATCAACTTCCCGGGGTCATAAATTTGGTATACGATCTTCATTTGATGCGCACGATACCTCGTTAGAAATATCTATATGAGGACTACAACCTTCGATTGCAAACGTCAATGATATACTCATGTTTTCCCTTTATCCAAAAGAAACGTTCGTTAAGGCCTAAAAACGGCTCTGAAAGTTTAGGACCCAAAATAATTCCAAAAATAGTAAATTGTGCTGCAATTACAAAAACTGGAAGAAATAATGGTACAATGGTGGGTGTCCAAGTGGAATAGGAGGGTGCCCACCAATATCCACCTGGATCATATTACATGTTGCAATAAGCCTTAACTTATTGCTAAATGATGAAGTGTATTTGGACAGTTCTAAAGGTGCTACTCTCAAACCATTCTATGAGGGAATGTCTTACAATGAAGCATTAATCCAAAAAAAACTCTTAATAAGATGACAGGAGTAAGATAATACATTCATAAATAAAATAAAAAAGGAGAAAAAGTTGGAAATAAGCCTTACATTAAGCCTTCCAAAGTGATAAATATACCCCTTTATTTTCCCTTCAAATAAGTTATTTGCAAGTAACTTCTAGCATTCACTGAAAACAATCATAAATGAAAACAACCTTCACATATGATAAGAAAGAACCCTTGCACCTCTCTTTAAGCCTTCAAAAATTTATTCAAAAAGCTCCAAGAGGAGAGACTCCTCACAAATCCAACCATGATTGCAAATGGAGATCTCTAATTTTTAAAAAGGGTTGAGCTCCATCTCCTCACACAATAAAGAAATAATTATTTTCCTACAATATTTAATCTCTTCAAGAAGAAAAATAAACATGGAGACTTTTATATACATATTTTCCTCCAAGGAATAAAATGCAATAATGATACTTCATAACCATTCTCATGACAAGTCAAACAAAGAATATAATAGTGAAAGTGGTTATATCAAGTGCACCCTGCAATATGAACGACTCTATAAATTAGTGTTTGAAATCCCTAAATGTGATTTAATACAGCATGTGTATGCTATCTAAGGTGGGAAACTTAGTCATTAACGATGAGTTCATTCTCCAAGATGATAACTATTATTAAATCATGAACATGTCATACAAATACTCAAGAAAATCCATGAATGAAGGGAACAATCTCATCAAATGTTATGTCCCTTTCCAAGTGATCATCATAGGGGAATGACTCATTAGCCTATCAGATCCTCGTAGGCTATAGTCAAAAAAAGGGGATTAATTAATTATTTAATGCCATCTCTAAAGTGATATTGAGTAATTAAATTAAAGATAGAATATTAAGTGGCATTTGATTAATCAAGGAATAAAACTTTATAAAATCACTTTACATTATTGAGTGAGAAAAAGGTAAAATGGGAAGATCTATGATATTTTGATGACCCATGGTATTCTGCCAACCCATAACATTAAAAAGAATATTGGAGCTCACTCTGGGGATGGATTGGTGAATTTGTCTTCTTTTCTAATTTGATATCGCATTGATAATTTTGGCATAAATTATTTTTAGTGTTGAGATCATACACCCTAGTTGATTAAAACTAGTTTCGGTGGGGAGATTCAACCACCTTGGCTAGTTTAGAGGAGGAATCATCCAGATTCCTCATGGATGCTAATTGGAGAATTTAATTAAAATATTTTGTGGGAATTGAAGTAGCAATGCCTCATCATTGCAACAACTCTCATTTTCCTTGCGGTCGAATTATTTCACTAGGTCTAGCAACCCAAGTAGACCAACTTATTTATTTCCAAAAGTCAAATTATTTGAGATCAAGTATTTGATGGGCTAAATTTTTTCAATAAGGTCGAGATTCAAGTAGGTTTAGGGTTTATATATGTGTGTGTGTGTGTGTGTGTCGAATTTTTCACTCATTTTTCGAGCCAAATAAAGGGACATTTATTAGGGTCAAATTGCAGGCCGAGTTACAACATCTTGGAGGGCAAGTTAGAGTCTCATTGTTAGCCAAGATCATACCCTATTTGTAGGTCAAAATTCACTGTGTGGTATTCTAAGTTTCCTCATCTACTACAAGTCGAGTGATTATCATATGTAGAATGAAACTATGTTTTGTTGGCATGTACAAATTAGTGATCATTGAGGGTCGATGTTCATGTCACTTAAGGCCAAGTATTTCTTGGGCCACAACCTTCTCTAGTAGCTGAATTTTGTAGGGGTCAAAGTCTAATTTTGAAGACCAGATTACAACCTCTAATCCAACCAAGTCATGTATTTTTGTAGATTTTCTATAGGTGACAATATTTAAGTATTAAGCATGTTTTGATCAACATTAATAAATAAGATTGGGTTGAGATTTGTTGTTCATATTTGAGTTAACTAATGGAATAAGGGTTCGATATTTAAATCATAAGTTGTTTGAAGAAGTATCCCTATGATAAAAATGTTTCTTTTGTATTCTTGCTAAGTGTTAGAATAAATGTTAGCTAGTAAAGTGTTTGTCCAAATGCATGAAAGAGAATTTTAAGAATTATTGCATTTTGTTTAGAAAATTGAGAAAGGGACATTACATCAAATGAATAATAAGTTAATCATGTCACATCACATATGCAATAAAACCCGTCCAAATGGCACATATGGATCCTCCAAATTGAGGCATACCATCAATGAGTGCAAATAAGGGTCCCACAAGCTAGACATCCCATCAAATATGCCTAAAAAGGGTGTTCCATGAGCCAAGAAAAGTACCCATAAATGGCATGCATGGGCTTTCACAAGTGAGACATTCTCTTAAATGTGAAAGTGTTTGCAAAGAATGCTCCATGAGATGGGGGCCTCCTCAAATCTCTCCAACTACCCTCCACAAGTGTGAAAATAGTTACATCCAAGAGTGAAAAGTCAACAAATAATATAATAATGCCATGATCCACTTGCCAACTAATGACAAATCCAACTAACTCTGTGCATGAGGGGACAAACCCATCTACAAGAAATAAAATAGTGGAAATAATGCATGGATGCCTCAACATATGTGCCAAGAAGGTGAGTGGTCCACAAGAAACCCTAATCCACCTCCTAATAAAATAAATCAAGTGTGAAATCATGTAAAATAAGCTAAAGCACTCCAATAATCAACCTCCAAATGGTTAAAATAAGGTATAACTACCCCTTGGTGGGGGTAAATCATCCTCAATGTGCATGATAGGAGTGCTTCCTGCAAACCATAGTATGGACCATAATAAGGTTCAATGTGTGTTAAATACACCATAATGACCTTAGGTGCTCACACCAAGAAGTCCTCAACCATAATAAATACATCAAAAACTTATTGGAATAATGTGCAAGGGGATAATCTCCAGGTGAATAAAATCAAGCATGTAAGCACATAATCCTCATGTAGAATATCTTCCCGTGTGCTAAGGAATCAACTTATAGACAATCAATACCATTCCAACATTTAGACCATGTCTTATAATTTAGCCATGTGATGATTAGAATGACATTAAGAAAGTAGCCATGTAGAACACCACATCCTAGTGATAAATCAATAAGATAACATTGTCATTCACAATCATTGCGATGCTCCAAGAATAATATGATGTCATGTCACCACCTTGCATCACAATTATCCAACCCCTTATGGGGTTAGCACTATCACACATGAACCAAGATATAATACTCTATCAATAATAAGAAGAGGATCCATCAACAACAAAATGCATGCATCATGAATAAAGCCAATGGATGAGATATGACCATGTAAATCAACCAATGACAAAATGAGTTTGCTCCACCAAGACACGATCCGATGAAAAAATATGAAGATATACACCCCTAATCCATTAAAATTCCACCTGTAACATGTCACAAATTTGTCCACTGCAATGAAAATCACAAGTGAAACCTCATGCCATTTGAGGTATCACACAACTTGAAAGAAAATAATGCATTGATATAATGCCTAGAGGAAATAATTTTGGACAAATTAGGGATGCAAGTATATTTCCAGACACCAAAGTTATACAAACTAAGCAAACACAATGTAAGACCATTCACAAGACTTCAACCACTTTCTCTGCCATTGGACAAACAAAAGATGAAACCTTACTATTTGAAGGCTCAAAATGAAAGCAACACATGGCACCTAAAAAAGATCAAATGAAATAGTTTTATAATCAACATCAATACAAATAATGAGTAATTATAAAACAAGAGCCACTTAGTGGCAATGTCACTGCTCTTATTTTTTTGCACATTGTCACCAAGTGACTTTTGTTTATCGTGCATGAATGACATGTACTTATGAGTAAAATAATTTGTTATATTATTAAATTTTTATTTCATAACATAAATTGTAATACACTTACTTTTATAATTCTTAAAAAGTTAAAATTATAAAAATAAATTAAATATTATTAAAAAATTGAAGTTATAAAAATGAATTATATTATTAATAAACACTTTGGATGTCATAATAGGTAGTGTGGTTTGCTAAAGTGCAGACTGAGTTTATGGTTTGGAAACTATTTTCTGCATGCAGTACCTGCAAATTAGTGAAATAGTTAGTTCTGCCAAATCCTTCATTTGAAAAATGACCACTTCCCATTTGTGTGGAGGTGTGATATCCACTTGGTTCCATGTTTATGACCTCACCACCCCATTCAACCATATTGGCATGATCTACTAAATGTGTGAAGAGATGTGTAGGCCAATATCCCACAAATTCATTGTCTGCAAACTCCATCCACCAGTCACCCTCCTTAGAATCCTGCAAACAACAAAAACATATGCATGGAAAACAAATTGTAGTACATATAAAAAAAATCAAAGTTGTATATTTTGGTTTTTTTTTGTAATGGAAACTGCCTAACATTTTTAAATTGGCTTATAAAAATAATAATACATAAAATTCCTAAAATTATCGATCTATCCTTGTCTGAATTGTAAATTAGGGAATAGATTTTGGAAATTGGACTGAGATCAGCAAAGTGAACTAATTGAATTGATTTTGATTTTGTCCATCTCATTTCTGAAATATTTTGGAATCTGCAATGCAATTATACTTAATTGCGTTCAGGATTTTTTGTAATATGCATAGGAGAATAGTATATTGCACCTGTATGCTTTTGATGGCTTCGATAAGTTTCATACCATTATTATTCACCGCGGCCAAACGACCATACAAAAAAAACCAAACCCAACCTACAAAACAGAACCTTGAACTCCTGTGAATAATATTGTGGTAGGAGAATTTCAAGAACTCGTACTGGGCTTTGATAATTTGGTTCAGTAAATGAGAATAAATCGTACCGGGAAATATTTATTAACATGTGAATTCATCGCACCGGGTATGGTAGCTTCATTTCTTGGGCTATAAGATAATAAATGAATTAGATAGTATAGGTTTATTTTTAAATTTAAACAAATTTAAATTTAATGGTAACATATACTGCCGAACCACCTTTATTATTTTATAACTCAACAAAATATGTATACCTATTGTGAAAAGCTCCATCGCCCCCTTAATCAATGCATTGCAAGTGACGTTGTGACTCTAGAGAGCAAAGAAACTAAGTACGCAGTGTTTTAGTCCACGTATGAGGCAATGAGTAGTAGTCAGAAGAGATAGTGCTGATGTCATGAGTTAGGAACTTTAGCTTTGGTGGTGGTTGCGGGCTAGCATCACTGACTTGCCATTGCAAAAACCTAATAAAAAAACACCTATGTAAAAAAACAAAAATTGAAAATATGGTTCATAAGATGCAATTAATAGTAAAATATAGTTACTATATATCGCTGCTATCACAGTGACAACAATATTACCATATACAATGTTGATGTTAATATATTTAGTATTTATAGTGTGTTTTCTTTTTGTAAATGCCCATGCCTTTTAGATCTTTTCTTCATTGCACATACAAATGTGAACAAACAATCAAAATAAATAACCATGCCCCATGCCAAATAATTAATAAATACAACAAACCATCAAAGTAAATCACCATGTAATATCTGTAATATGATTAATAAGAATTAATGAATAATCAATTTATATATATTAAATAAAATGTAATATAAAAAAATCATGATTGAAAATTATATATATATATATATATATATATATATATATATATATATATATATATATATATATATATATATATATATAAAGTTTAATTTTGGAATAAAGTCTATTTAAAAGGGAAATTAAACTGACATAGATCCATTTTAATTCACGATTTACCTAGAGCTTAAAAGCCTCAAATCCCTTGAGATGAAAACATCTTTTTAGAGTGAAAAGAGATTTATCCCAGAATTACTAAAGGTCAAGAGGGATAAATCTCTTTTCACTCTAAAAAGATGTTTTCATCTCAAGGGATTTGATGTTTTTAAGGGATTTGATGCTTTTAAGCTCTAGATAGATCGTGAGTTAAAATGGATCTATGTTAGTTTAATTTCCCTTTTAAATAGGCTTTATTCCACATGAATACATACATATATATATATATATATATATATATATATATATATATATATATATATATATAAAGTTTAATTTATAGATAGAATAAATTTATTTTAATTCTAGATTTACTAAAGGTCAATGTTGAGATTTTATTTTTTATTTTTAATTAAATTTGGAGAAAATCTCATGTAGGTGACAACAATAGGATTTGTTGCTACATTGGCTCCATCAATTTATGATGAGGAGTTAATGCATCCTATTTTTTTTGTGAGAGAATTTATGAGTCTGTTGGCATTCACAGCTATAAAATGTAAGCCCGTAGAGGCAAGTGAGCATGATGAGGAATGTGTAATGAGGAAGAGCTGAGCAGATGAGAAACTCTGCTATTGTGTTTTCTCCAGTTGATGAATGAGATTGCCGATGCCCTGTTAGGTGGACGTAGCCCAGATTGGTTAGGTGAACCACGTTAAAATCTCTGTTTTTTTTCATGGTTTATGCAGTGTGTGCTTATTTAAAGTTTCTGCTGTGATTTTTTTCTCTAACACCTGGTATCAGAGCCTTTGTTAGCGTTAATACAGAGTTGTGGTTGTGTAAACCCGTGGAATATTGATGATTTGCGTTGTTGTGGTGAATGAAGTTTGCTACGTGCGTTGATTTAATAGATGCCGAGTGCAGAAGCCATGGACCTGCATCCAAGAGACAGAAGCCATAACTCACTGTAAAACCGCGTGGAAAATTGATGGCATGCGTAGATCACTGAGCAGAGGTCTGTGCAAATGCTGGCGGTGTTAAGGATCGCTGAGCAGAGGTCTGGTTCGCGGTTGGTGTGAAAATTGATGGCATGCGTAGATCGCTGAGCAGAGGTCTGGTTCGCGGTTGAGTAATCAATCTCCAATTATAAGAAACGATCATTGATTGAAGGTATGCAGGAGAGACGCTAGTTAAGCTGCGTTAAAGGCAGCATTGAACGGTGATATGTGAGCTATTGCCATTCTTTAAAACAAAAACGATTTTTTGAAATGTCGTTGACCCTTTTTTAACAAATTTGATTTGAAGTATTTGAAGGTGTTGTTGCATTAAAGTTTTCCAAAAATCAATTTTTGCATTAAAGTATAATGGTATTCAAAAATTCCATTCAAATCATTTTTTATTGCAACATTTTTCTTTTAAAAAAAAAAGGGAACAAACGATTTTGAAGTGGTCAAAATAAATCATTTTTGAGGTGGTTTAAAAATCAATTTGACATTTAAAAATGCCAATGCCATTTGCATATGGTATGCGTTTTAAAAAAATCGATTGGTAATTTGTATTAATTACCATTTATTAAAAGCCTTGTATAATGTTTTTGTATTAAATTGCCATTTGCACATGGTATTAAAGAAGGAAAGGCCTTTTTTAATTTAAGGGCATTTTTTTTTAAAGGCAAGGGTTTTCTAATCAAAAATGATTTTTTTGATTAAAATTAAACACTTCACTTATTAAGAGTTGCAATTGGATTTTTTTGTGACACAAGTTAATAAACATGGAAAAAACACAAAGTGCCCGGTTTGAGATCGAGAAGTTTAATGGAAAAAACAACTTCGAGATCTGGAAAGTGAAGATGTATGATCTACTTGTGCAACAAGACGTGGCGAAGGCGTTGTTGCGAAAAACCAAACAGCCTTACACCATGACAGATGATGAATGGAGTGACTTGGATGAAAGAGCGTTGAGCGGCATTCGACTGTGTTTGGTAGATGATGTTTTGTTTAACATCGTGTCATAAAAAACTTCTGCTGGTCTGTGGACAAAGCTTGAAAAGTTGTACATGACAAAATCCTTAACCAATAGGATTATTCTGAAGCGACAGTTGTACAGCTTGCGCATGAAGGAAGGTACGACGATAACTGATCATCTGAATACCTTTAATGCTCTCCTAGTGCAGTTAGAAAGTATAGAAGTAAAATTTGAATCAGAAGATAAAGCTGTAACTTTATTATGCTCGTTGCCCGAGTCATGGGATCATTTCGTTACTTCTATAAGTCTTAGTTCATCAAAAACCCTTGAATTTGATGATGTTGTTGGAGCTTTGTTGTCCAAAGAAACAAGGAAGAGGTCAAATTCAGAAACCTCTACATTAGAAGCAATGATGGTCAGAGGTCGTTCTAAAGAAAGACGCTTCAGTAAGCACAACAACTCGCGTTCAAAATCGAAAGGGAAGAAGAGTAAGGTAAAGTGCTAGTTTTGTGGCAAATCAGGACATTTGAAGAAGGATTGTTGGAAGAGACGACAAACATCCAAAGGAGACTCTTCGACAAAAAAGAAAGAAGCAAACACGATAGATACAGGTTCGACATCCATTTCAAGTATGAGTGATGAAGTGTTATCAGTTAGTTTGTCTAATCATGATCAACATTGGCTGTTAGATTCTGGTGTGTCAAATCACATGTGCATTCATAGAGAGTGGTTTAAAACTTATAAATCAATCACTGATGGAGTTGTTTACATGGGAAATGATGTCTCGTGTAATATTGTGGGAATTGGAAGCATCCAGATTAAAATGTTTGATGGGACAAATAAAATTCTAACTGATGTAAGACACGTACCTGAACTAAGAAAAAATCTCATTTCACTAGGAGTACTAGACACTAATGGATATAAAACCTTTATTCAAGGTGGAGTAATGAAAGTTTATAAAGGAATTTTACTAGTAATGAAAGCAAATAAGGTTGGAAATCTTTTTTAGTTAGAAGGAAGAACAGAGTCAGATCATGCTTCCACAGTATCTGAAAACGACAGTAATTATATTCGTTTATGGCATCAAAGGTTGGGCCATATGAGCGAAAGAGGATTAAAAATTTTATCTGATCATAAGTTACTTCCTAGTTTAAAATCTTCTAAGTTAGATTTCTGCAAACATTTTCTATTTGGGAAACAAAGCAAGCAGAAGTTTAAAACTGGAAAACATACTAGTAAGGGAATCCTTGATTATATCCGTTCTGATGTTTGGGGTCCATCTCCTACAACCTCATATGGAGGATCGTCATATTTTGTATCTTTTATTGATGATTTCTCTAGAAAAGTGTGGGTCTATATGTTAAAGAAAAAGTCTGATGTATTCACAGTTTTCAAGCAGTTTAGAGCATTAGTTGAAAACATCACTGGAAGAACCATTAAATGTTTAAGAACTGACAATGGTGGTGAGTTTACTTCAAAGGAATTTGATAATTATTGCAAGGATGCTGGGATTGAAAGACATAAAACCACTGTATATACTCCTCAGCAAAACGGAGTTGTTGAGCGCATGAACGGGACTCTTTTAGAGAGAGCAAGAAGTATGCTTAGTAACGCCAATTTGCAGAAGGAATTGTGGACAGAAGCAGTTTCTACAGCTTGTTACTTGGTAAATCGATCACCATCAACTACAATAGGATGCAAAATTCCTCAAGAGGTATGGAAAGGTTATCCATGTGATTATTCTAAACTGAAAGTTTTTGGTTGTGATGCATATGCTCTAGTTCCGAAACATCAGCGTTCTAAATTAGATCCTAAATCAAAAAGATATATCTTTGTTGGATATGGTGATGGCACTAAGGGATACAGGTTGTGGGATCCTACTACTCAGAAGATCATCATTAATAGAGATGTTAAATTTAATGAATCTTCACTTGAAAATCCAAATGTAGATGATAAATTGAAACAGGATAATGTACCTAAGCTTCAACACATTCAGTTTGAAACCAGTTCAAATATTGATGATAGTCCAGATGAACAAGTTTCAAATTCAGATCATGAACAAGTTTCAGATGCAGATCATGAACGTGTTTCAGATTCTAATCATGAAGAAGTTCCTACAGACAATAATCAGTAAATTGGGGAAGTACCAGAAACATATTTAAGGAGGTCTACGAGAATCAAACGTTTTCCTAGAAGGTATGATGATTATGTTACTTCAGTTGCTTTAACTACTAACGATGATGAACCTTTGTGCTATCAAGAAGCTATAGAAGGTTCAAACAGTGGTAAGTGGAAAGAGGCTATGAAGGACGAGATGAAGGCATTAGAATAGAATGCCACATGGGATCTGGTAGAACTTCCTAAAGATAGAAAAACTGTAGGATGTAAGTGGGTTTACAAATTGAAGAAGGGTGTTGATGATACAGAAGACAGGTACAAAGCGAGGTTGGTCGCGAAAGGTTTTTCTCAGAAAGCCGGTATTGACTTTCATGAGATATTTTCACCAGTTGTAAAAATTGTTTCAATTCGGATTGTGTTAGCATTAGTTTCTTTACTTGATTTAGAATTACAACAACTAGATGTTAAAACTGCATTTTTACATGGAGATTTAGATGAGGAGATTTACATGGAACAACTGGAAGGGTTTGTTCAAAATCGCAACAAGAAATTTGTCTGCAGGCTCAAGAAATCATTGTATGGTCTGAAGCAGTCGCCTCAACAATGGTACAAGAAATTCGATTCTTTCATGATGAGTCAAAATGATATAAGAAGTGAATATGATCATTGTGTTTACTTTAAGAAATTAAGTAATGGCATGTTCATTATCTTAGTGTTGTATGTTGACGATATGCTTTTAGCAAGAAAAAGCATAACAGAGATCAACAGGTTAAAGGCTCAAATGGCTAGGACGTTTGATATGAAATATCTAGGAGCAGCAAGACAGATTTTGGGCATGGAGATTTTCATAGACAAGAGTAATGGTAAGTTGTGGCTATCACAACAAAAGTATATTGAGAAAATACTCTTGAGGTTTGGTATGAACAATGTGAAGCCTGTTTCAGTTCCTTTAGCTTCCCATTTTAAGCTTTCTTCAAGTTTATGTCCTAACACTAATGAAGAAAAGGAATATATGTCTCGAATTCCATATGCCAATGTAGTAGGTTGTTTGATGTATGCGATGGTTTGTACTCGACCAGATATTTCACATGCAGTTGGGGTTGTCAGTAGGTATATGGAAAATCCAGGAAAAGAACATTGGTCAGCAGTGAAATGGGTGCTTCGATATCTGAGAGGCACAAGTGATTACTGTATCACTTATAACAGGAGCAGTGAATTTGTTTGCGGATATGTTGATTCTAATTTTGCAAGTGATTTGGATAAGAGAAGGTCAAATTTAGGGTATGTCTTTACTCTTGCAGGTGGAGCTATTAGCTGGATGTCAAAGCTATAGAACATTGTTGCTTTATCCACTACAGAAGCAGAATACATAGCTGCTTCACATGCTTGCAAAGAAGAAGTTTGGTTGAAAGGTTTGTTTGGTGAGTTTGGTAGGTTGCAGGAAAACATCAAGTTATTTTGTGATAGTCAAAGTGCAATTCATTTGGCTAAGAATCTGGCCTATCATAGTAAATCAAAACATATACCTATCAAGTATCATTTTGTAAGACAGGTTATCACTGAAAGGGGAGTCTCTCTTGAAAAGGTGCATACAAAGGAAAACTGTGCAAACATGTTCACGAAACCAGTTTTGTTAGAGAAGCTACGATGGTGTCTAGCTTCTCTTAGCTTGCAGAAAAGATAATAATAATGATGAAACAGGGTATCAGGCTAATTGTTGTCAAGGTGGAGATTGTTGAGATTTTATTTTTTATTTTTAATTAAATTTGGAGAAAATCTCATGTAGGTGACAACAATAGGATTTGTTGCTACATTGGCTCCATCAATTTATGATGAGGAGTTAATGCATCCTATATTTGTTGGGAGAGAATTTATGAGTCTGTTGGCATTCACAGCTATAAAATGTAAGCCCGCAGAGGCAAGTGAGCATGATGAGGAATGTGTAATGAGGAAGAGTTGAGCAGATGAGAAACTCTGCTATTGTATTTTCTCCAGTTGATGAATGAGATTGTCGATGCCCTGTTAGGTGGACGTAGCCCAGATTTTTTGGGTGAACCACGTTAAAATCTATATTTTTTTTCATGGTTTATGCAGTGTGTGCTTATTTAAAGTTTCCGCTGTGATTTTTTTCTCTAATAGTCAAGAGGGATAAATCTCTTTTCACTCTAAAAAGATGTTTTCATCTCAAGATATTTGATGCTCTTAAGCTCTAGGTAGATCGTGAGTTAAAATGGATCTATGTTAGTTTAATTTCCCTTTTAAATAGGCTTTATTCCACATGAATAGAAATGGCCAATACCATGAGTCATTTTTATTTTTATTAAGTTATTTTTTATTTTTATTTTTCCCAATTTAAAATATTTACATTACAGTATATTAATCATTTTTTTAATTTAATTTTTATTTATTTATTTAGTTTTATGTCATTTGATTTAGTCAAAATATTATACATTACATTACAACATCTCTACCCAACAAAATAGTTTTTTCACAGTCGAAGATAATTTCAAGCAAGATTATGACTTTTTGTTATTTAAAATACATGTTTGAATGCATAAATAGATCAAATACCGTGAAAAACCCCTAGGGAATTCAAATTCTATAGATTAAACTAGATTAAACAACTTAAACTCAAGTTTTTAAAAAATTATGCCAGATTTTGTTTAAAATTAACAAGAAAAAATGTCATGAAAAAAATCATTTCATTTATAATTAGACTATGTGTGTGGGTATATATATATGTTATTTTCATTTTACCCTTGAATCGGGAAATTTTCATAGAGTTAGATCCCAATAAGAAATAGTTAAATGGTTTAAAAATCAGCATTCTTGTTGTTCAAAATATCTATATTTTGTTTTCCTATTTTTTCCTAATTTTCTTTAATTGCATCTTGAATTTGTATTATCCATGAGTTTGTTCCAAAACTAGAGATTATTGGGTGAGGGGGTTTCTCCCATACAACTTGTTATGCCCCATATAACTAGTTCTCATAAATTAATTGGTTTTCATCAATAATTGCATAATGAACACCATGTGCACTAGTTTTAATTTTTTTAAATAAATATTTTTATATTTATATGAGGGCTTCAGTATTATTCATACATACATATCAATAAATAAGATTATGAGTCATTAAATTTATTGGAATGGCGATTTTAAATTTAGGTTGAGCTCCTCGTTGCCTCGGCATCGGCCTCCTGCCGATGCGATGGCTCCACCGGAGCCTCCTCCGGATGGTGATCCACTCCCTACCTCTCCTCAAAAGGCTCTATAAGAAAAAACAATTGCCTTTGCCTCTCTGCTTTCCTCTCTTGGACCTCCCATAATAGACCTTCAATCTCAAAGTTTGTAAATAAAATAGAAGAAATGCCATAAATCATTCTCCTCCCTCCCTTCCTCATGATGCAGCGATCTCTATCTCTGAATGAGGACTGTTGGGACAGTTTACACATCTTTGGCCTTCTCCACGCTCAGTTCAGAAGTAGGTTGAAAGGAACTATGCTTCCTCAATCAATGGGAAAATCTCGATCAGGTTTTGTGGAAGAGGATAATATGCATTCCATTTTGAAACAAAATAAGATAGAGACCTAATCTTTAGAAATGGCCCTTATTTCATGGATTCTATGGGAATATATCTCAATAGATGGACCCCGGATTTTGATCCTGAGTTGGATGTCCCAAATATTGTGCCAGTTTGGGTGTGACTTCCTCATTTCCCTCTCCACTACTGGGGGGATGAATCATTCAAAGCAATAGGAAACTCAGTGGGAAAATACATTAACAAAAGCGAGCCTAAGGAGAATACGCATGCGTGCGCATATGTGTTGAAGTAGACCTTGGAAAGGGTCTCCCTGAAGCAATCAAGATCAAATTCAATAGCTGGGTGCATATTCAACAACTGGACTACGAAAAAATCCCATTCAAGTGCAAGGTATGTCATGAATACGACCATTTTGCTAATAGATGTCCAAGAAAACAAGAAAACGAAGAAGTAGAAGTTCAAGATCCAAAATGGGAACAATTCAAAAATAAAAAGACTGCAAATAAGATCTCTCTCCATCCCCCTTCTCTTCAGCCAGCTCATTCTAAATCTGCCCCTTCCCTTTCAGCTTATATTCCTCTCCCCTCTTCTCACTTCCCATCTTTCAATCCTTCCCTTTCCTCCTCCTTCCTTAAATCCACCAATCCTTTCGAACCCCTCGAGGAGCATGGCATGCCTTCCTCATCTCCCCCCTCTTCCCCTCTTCTTCTTCCCACCCCCTCCTCCTCTCCCCTTCCCCTTAGCCCTCCCCCTCCCTCTTTTGACCAAATCCTTACCAGGAACCAGTCCAAAGACTCTTTAACTTCTCTCGAACATCAAAAAAGACCTGGAAGAAATATAAACAAAGAACTAAGACATGAATCAGTAGCTACGGGATGGCTTTGGGCACCCAACATCCTATGGACTCCTTCCTCAAAAATACCTCAGTAAATAAAGAGAAAAGTACCCATCCCTCCAGAGGGAAAGGTCCCTCTTCCCCAACCATCATAAATAATGATTCTGGTCTCTTGGAATTGTCAAGGATTGGGAAACACATCAAAAAACAATGCAATCAAGGACTTAAGAGCAAAGGAAATTCCAAACATCCTCATGATTCAGGAGACGAAACTCAAAGAAGAAGAAACATAAAAAATGATCCAAAAAACAAAGAACTATGGAGGCATGGTGCTTCAGGCCATAAGGGCCTCGGGAGGAATATGCACAATGTGGAGGAAAGAAAAATGGGACTTAGTAGCTCAATTAAAAGAGCAAGAGTGGCTTAAAACTGTCTTGAGAAAAAAAATTTATTAAGAGCAATATTGTATGGTCAACGTTTATGCTCCAAACCACTATAGAGACAAAGAAGCGTGTTGGAGCACTCTTAAAGATCACTTACATCAGGAAAAAAACATAAATATCATTCTTCAAGGAGACCTAAATCTAGTTCTGAATGTGGAAGAGAATATGGGAGGCTCCTTTCATGTTGACCCATCAAGGGATTCCATAGAAATCATTATGGAATCTAACAACCTACTGGATATCCCTCCCAAGAATGGGAAATATACTTGGAGCAATAAAAGAATTGGAAAAGGTAATATTAAGGAAAGGCTATATTGCTTCCTTATCCAGGACAATATCTTATTAAATTACAATTCAGTAATTTCTAGAATAGTTCACACTTCAGCTTCTGAATATAAACCTGTGGTCATATCCCTAGGAATATGGAAAATTTGGGTCATATCCCCTTTAGGTACAATCCAATGTGGAATAGTAATGAGGAAGCTAAAAAAAATAGCATAGGAGTTTTGGGCTCAAAAGATCATAGGATCTCCAAACTTCATATGGGATTCCAAACTCAAAAAATTGAGGAAGGAATTGAGGACATTGGCCAAGAACAATAAAAAAGAGGCTCGGGAAAGGAAGGCATAATTAAAAAAAAAAAAAGGAATTTGTCCAAGAAGCCACAGAACATATGGAAGAAATGAATGTCAGTCAACTTCGGGACAAAAAAATGTATTGGGAAATTTATAGAGAAAACAGAGCTGAGGAAGAAGAATGGAGATTAAAATCTCGTTCTCTCCGGCTGAAAGCGGGAGATAAAAATACAACCTTTTTCCAAAATTCAATCAAGATGAGAATAATTCATAATCATATTAACAAGATAAAGGGAGATGATGGTAGATAAATCATAGGCCAAGATGCATTGAAAATGGAAGCTTTCATTCACTTCAAAAATCTTCTCACTGCAAATTTGGAAAATATAGATTATGAGACATTCACTTAGAAAGTTCCAAATAAAATAAGTGAGAATGTCAACTTCAACTTCTCTAAAAAAATTTAGGAGACCAAGATTCAATCAGCTTTTTGGGATCTTCACTTAGACAAAGCCCCAAGCCCTAATGTTTTTTCCATCTCTTTCTATTGCTCCTACTAGCTAATAATTAAAAAATATCTTATCAGAATGATAAGAAATATTTTTCAGGAAAACAAATCTTGGAGGTTTCACCAATTCCTCTTACCTAGCTCTTGCTCCCAAAGAAGAAAATCCCTCCTCATTCAGTTGATTCAAGCAAATCTCATTATGTAAATCCTCTTATAAAATCATAAAAAAAATCCTAGCCAATCGCCTTAAAGCCCCTCCTTCCTCATCTCATCGCAGAAAATCAATTTGGCTTTGTCCCAAATAGACAAATTCTGGATAACATAATGATTGTCCAAGAGGAATTGCATTCAAGTGTGTTAAGGAAGAAAAAGGTATCATTATAAAATTAGATATGGCTAATGCATTTGATAGAGTTAATCTCGATTTCCTATCAGAAGTTCTAAATAAATTTGATTTCTCAAGTGAGATAATTGATGTAATCCAAGCCTGCACTTAAGGTCCCTAGATTGCTCCTTTGATCAATCATAAGCCTTGAGAATTCTTCAAAATTTCACGTGGGTTGAGGCAGGGATGCCCATTATCTCCCTTTCTTTATATAATAATGGCACATTCATTAAGCAGAACTCTTGAAAAGTGTAGATTAGATCACACTTTAACCGGCCTCTTAATAACCCTAGGAGTGAAAAGCATCAATCATTCGTTGTTTGCAGATGATACTCTATTGGTGGGGGGAGCTTCTTGTATTGTAGCTCAAAGAATCAAAAAAGTGTTGTACAGTTTCATGATGGTTCAGTGGGTCTCCTTAATATTACAAAATGTTGAATATATGGATGGAATTCCTCTCCTCGTACTCCCCAAAGAATATCCTAGATCCTGGAAATCCTCTTCCAAACAGGATGGAATCACTTCCTCTATCTTGGCCTCCCAATTTCAAAATAAATCATAAAGACTGATCTATGGAACAATCATATAGAGAAAATTTAAAAAAAAATCAAAATTGGGGAATGAACTAGCTCAATTTAGCAGGCAGGGTAGTTCTGATAAAGTCAATGCTCACTACTTTCCCAATTTATCAATCCACAGCAATACTAACCCCAACAAGCATCCACAAACAAATAGAGAAAATAATCAAGGTATTACTATAGCAAGGAGGGAAATATGAAACAAGGAAGTTCGGCTTTATGAAATGGGACCAAGTCACAATGCCATATGAAAATGGAGGTTTGTCCATTAGACTTCCAACCCATTTGAATATGGCATTAGGGGATAGAATAGCATGGAGGATTATTATAGGTAAGGATTGCTAGTGGAATCAAGTCCTGGAATCAAAGTATATGAAGCATGCACTTAATTTCTTGTTAGAAAAAGGATGGCCAATCAGACCATGTTCACAAGTGTGGAAATTAGCTTAAAAATTCCTCTTGGTCATCAAGAAGCACACTTCAAAAATTTCGGGGAATGACAAAGATATAAAAATTTGGGAAGATAGAATCATGGGAAATCCTCCTATTGCCTCACATACAAATCTCAAAAATCTAAGAAAATGAATGAGAACTAAAGGAATTTGCACTCTGGAAGCAATATCTATTTGGAAAAATAGAAAGTGGGTTGAGTGGAAGACTCTCATTCTTCCTAATAGCCTCAAAAAAAAATGGGGCTCTTTAAGAATTCTCCTTAAGGGTGTTGCACCAGTTAATCAAGATTCTCATGACTCCTTTCTATGGGAGCCAAAAGGAGGAGCTTACACCATTAAATCTGAATATTTAACAATTCAAGCTCATCAAGTTACTCATGAGTGGGCATCGTCAAAATCAGTGTGTAATATCGAATCCATGCCAAAAATTAAAATATTCATTTGGACTCTGTTAAAAGGAAAAAAATTAACTGTTGATAACCTCAAGAAAAAGGGATTCTCTGGCCCCTCCAGGTGCCCTTTCTGTTTTATGGCTGAAGAAAGCATACAACATTTATTTCTAGACTACTCATTTGTGAAGGAATGTTGGAAAATCCTAGTTAGCCCTCTTGAGATTAATTTGAACTTGTCAAGAAATTTTAATGAATTCTACATAGCCTGGAAAAGGTAATACCCCTACTCTCATAAAGGAAAGCACGCTATCAAAAGGATTTGGAAAAGTCTTCCTACCCTTTTATGTTGACATATTTGGTTAGCTAGAAATCATCAAAACTTTAATTCTTTCCCTCCATTCATCAGCAAAGTTTTGGCTAAGACGTGGAGTCTTACATTTGAATTCCTTTCTTCCAAAGGGATGGAGTCCCCGGACTTCAACAAGATTTAGCAAGAGGAGAAATTATGGCTCAGGAATGCCATAAGTAATCCTAACTTGTCAAATTTCCCCATCTCAAAGCCAGCTATACAAAATTGGAAAATAAGTCTCAAACATGAAGACTTCCTCCTATGGATAAAACAAGCAAATAGGCCATGCCTCTTTTTCGTTGGAGCCTCAAAATCTAATCCAGACAAATCGGGATCGGGGGGCATTATTTTAGAGCTCGATGGCTTCAATCCAATAACATATGAACGGGGTCTAGGGAATAACACAAATAACAAGTAGAGGTGTATGGAATATTATTTGGATCAATGATACTCAAAAAGAGAAACCACCAGAACCCAGTCACCTTGGGAGACTCAACGATCATCATTCAGGCTATTGTGAAAAATAGAAACCCAGCAAATGCGGCTCTGAATCAATCCATTTTAATAATTTGACAAAACTTGCAAAACTTGGGTCAAGTAACATTCAAGCATATACTTAGAGAAAACAACAAAATAGTGGATATACAAGAAAATGAAGCAGTGGATCAGCCTCCTGGAGAATCTCAAATTTAGCATGAAGTATCACAAATCCCAATTCCATAATCCCTCCAACATGTCAATCTCGTCATGATCAAATCAACATAGTAATAGGAAGGGGGGAAATCTATTAATAAATTCCTAGTTCAAGTTTCATATCCCCTCCATATCTTCTCTGTATTCTCTCTCTGCCCCTGCTCGCTTCCCAAGCCTGTAACACCCTCTCATTCTCCTCGTGACTCTCCTATGTCCCTATCCTCTCCTCTATTGGCCCTTCCTCCTCTCCTTTTTATCATTTTTTTATGTGATTTCGCTCTCATCCCTTCATGTGCTTGCTCAAGCTCTGCTCCCCTCCTTATCCCTGCGCTCCTCTTTGAGTTGTTGTCTCCTTGTGTCGTTGTCATTATGTTATCATAGTTTATCCTTCCCTTTAGAGTTGTCCCCCTCTTCTTATTTGCATCCTCTAATCACTTTCGCATCCATGTTCCTCCCTTTCTCCTCTCGTGCCCCAGCTATGTCTTTGGGTACCCTCCCCTTGCTGGGATCTTCGCCTGTAGCCTTCTATGCTTCTCTTCTTTTGAAGTGTTCCTCCTATTCCTCTTACTTTCATATAAGCGCTCCTTCAAAAATGGAGATGAATCATTTGGATCGGGCAGCTCAAAATAAGAAGTGTGTAATGTGCAGAGCCAACAAATATATGATAGAACAACTTCGTGAATCATTGACAGATGTCAAGCAGAAATCAAAGAATGAGAACTAATACCTGAAGAAGCAGCTTGATGATCAGAACAAGGAAATAGTAGAGCTCAAGAACAGGTGTTCTCATCTTGAATAATTATACAACTACATCAAAGGCATCACCTTAAATCAAATGAGAGAGAACTCCAACTTCCAGGGTAGCAGAAACAAATTGCCACAAGAACCATATGTGAACCAATTTTAGCTTATATCATAAGTGAAATATGAGTTTTCTTATGTTATGTAAATGCATCTTATTACTCAACCAATTTGTAAGGTAGTATAGACAAAACTTAGTAGAATTTTCGAGCAAATTCACTGCTCGTGGTAAATGGCACTGAGTTCCCTCCTCTTTCCCAAAGAGAGAAATTTTCCCAAAAACTAGTATGTAATGGGATCTTGCTCCAGCTTTTTATTTTTGGAATAGAAATCACACAGTAACCGATCTGGTTTAAAATATATATATATATATATATATATATATATATATATATATATATATATATATATATATATATATGAGTCATTAAAATAAAATAAAAAATTATATTTTTTATGAATCAAATTTGAGGAGGATAACTAATTATTTCTTGCCATCATCTAAAATAAACTTAATTATTTACTTTACCTTATTTATTATTGAAAAATATAAATAGAAGGATTAACTATTTTAATATATTATATTATTTTGTTAATAAATGGATAAAAATGAATTCTTCAAGAGAAATAATCATGGAACTACATTGGGTTGAGAGGTGTTTGTAATGTCCTATCCTTTTTAACATAAAAATAAAAATAAAATAAAATCATAATTAATGTAAAATAGTTTATTTACCATTGGCAGTTTTTGAATTCTAGATTTTGAATATAATATTTTTTATCGAGTCCGGAGGCTCATTCTACAACCCAATATCACGGATGTGTAACGTAAAATAGTTTATTTACCATTGGCAGTTTTTGAATTCTAGATTTTGAATATAATATTTTAAAATATTATATAATATTTTTTATTGAGTACGGAGGAAATAATGTTGGTTATAATAAAGAAAAAATGAATATGCTCTAAAGTAATTAGAAGTAAAAAAATATGCCAGTAAGATGTTTGAATCTTATACTTTTCAAAAATGTTTCAACCTGAGATTTAAATAAACTATTTGAAGATCTATGTTAAGTAACTTATGTCTATATGCAGGGCCCCTCACTTTGTCAAATGTGTAACAGGAAAGAAGAAACTATAGACCATTTACTAAATACCTGTGTAATGGCAGAAACTCTATAGTAGAATAATGCAATGTTATTCCAGCAAATAGATAGAGATAACACAAGCGTCAATCAGACTATCATTAAAGAAAGAAAGAAACCATCTATATTATGGTGCATCTAGAAAGAAAGAAACCATCAAATATTTCGGGGATAATTCAAAAACATAACTCAAATATGGCAAGGGACCATAGAAAATATTTGGGAGACCATATTAGTAGAAAAATAGACAAAGGATGACTGGAAGACAATAGGAACATAAGGCCATATCCTAGCCAAGTTGAATTTAAAACCACAAATGCTGGAAAACACATTATGGAAAACAAATGATATTTTCTAGTTGCCACAATCTAGATTTATCAAACTCAATTACGATGGGGCATCCAAAGTAAATCCAGGCCAGGCAAGGGCAGGAGGAATATTTCGAAATTCTCATGGAATAGCTTGCAGGGTCTATGCGTTGGACATTGGGTTTGCTACGAATAATGAACCTGAGTTAACAGCGGTCAAACAAGGGCTTATAATAGCAGTTCGCGAGAACTACCATCGTATAATTGTTGAAGGGGATTCGACAATGGTTACAGGGGTGCTAAGAAAGTTGCAGCAAGGGACTCCCTGGGAAAAAATAAGCAAAAGTTGGAGGACATCACGCCTCATTCAAGAGATAGGTATACTCATATAGGATGTTGGCTATATAGACTCGCAAAACAGGAAATGAGGTTGCAGACTATTTAGCGAACTAGGGATGTAGCAACGAGGGGCGACAGCTGGATGTGAATCAAGGAGATAGGGCATGGGATATAGAGTTACACCCCTTTCATATCATCATAAAGAGCGATAAAGACAAAGCCCAAGACCCCCGATCGGGGTACCCAGTGACAAATGTTGCTCGACAATTGGAGGTTGGTCGACAGTTGGAGGCACGTGAAGGCGTGCACCATCCCGCCCTCACTCATTAAATCCCTGCAGTTGGAAGATGGACGGTACCTTCGCATGCCGGATAATTATGGCAGCAGAAGAATGCCAACTAATTATGTCAGAACGACATTGGAAACAGCAAAAGAAGTGGTTAAGGAAAGAAGAGGCTAGTTGGCAGAGCATTCTTCCTGGCTACCAAATTCGTGGAGGATCGGAAGGAATTTTTGAAGGTAATGTTGCGCCAGGTATGCAACGGTCACGCCTCCAGTTTCTTTGGTATGTAATGGATCTAGTTCTTATCCTCGTCAATTTTCCCACTTAATGTAAAAACAAAGGAGATAGTATGTGCATAGGTAGGGTAGAGGGATTGTATAAGTATTGTTGCAGGAAGGGTGGGAAAGTTATCATTCTGATCTTAAGAAAATGTATGCACTCTTCGGCAATGCATTGCCCTTAAGTATGTTAAAAAACCAGAACCTAGTTATTCCTGAGAAGGCCATCGAGTCATGCTTCAGAACCCCCTGTAGGATTTTTCTTCTGCAAATTCAGAGTCTCTCATCTCACCCTTTTCACACTTCCGTGAGGTGCCACGGAGACCCAAATTGCCTATCTCAATTCTATGAGACCTCTTGCACGATGCGCCAAGATAAGCCGACAGGCGTCTGCAATCTTACCTCTGCTCACTATGACTAGGGTAGGTAGGAATCCAAAACCCCCTCTCTGTGTAAACTAAGAAGTCTGGCCCGTCATTCTCTTACTTCAGTATTTCTTCACGCAAAGTTGTTGAATTCTAACTTGGTATGTTAGATAGGGAGAATTATAGTTTTAATGATAATCTTGGCCAAATTCTTTTGTCGACCAACAAGGTCTTCAATCACACTAGTTTAATTACCTTTCTGAGTAATATGATATGCACGAATATCTTCATGGCTAACTCCATTGCGGCGGTGGGTCCCATCAAATTTCCAGTGTATTTTGTTTCTAATTTTCCCTCGCCACCCTCTACAGGCCCTCTTACAATGCTCACAGGTTTATTTCAGCAGCTGCCAAAGCTCGTTAGTCCGAGTATAACAATGGTGAAAGGTCAGTCAGTAAAGTGACAAACCAAGGACAAAGGAAAGTAGAGGCTTTCAAAAACCACGGCCGAGCCAAGCAAGCGAGGCATAAAGACGAAGAAAGAGATCATGGAGAAACTCTTTGAAGTTTATTCTGCAGGCAATCCCCCACAAATTTGTAACGTAATCCAAGGCTGGGAGAGGGAAAGTAACAGTAAGGAAGAAGATATAGAGGTTCAGGAGGAAAACATGGATTTTGTTTCTCACCCCGGGAATCCAAGAGAGCGACTATCTCTCTTTCCCAATCCATCCACACATATTGGACTCTGAAATGTGTGCTGGCTAAAGCCTTGCAAAGCTTACAAGAAAGTGAAGGAAGTCCCACAATGGTCTCAATTCTACAAAAAATCAAAAAAGAAATTCAAGATATAAGGGTATCTCAATATCATGCCACAGCTCGTATTGGTAGAATCGAAAGGCAGCTTCAATTGATGCAGCAAGTCGACATGTCGGGCTCAACTGCAAAAGACTTTCATGTTGTCAAATAGACTTTGCTTTAAACAGTAAAATGGACATAGTGGCTAGTAGACGAAAGAGACAATTTTAATACTGAATGGATTTTAATGCTTTAAGGTGGCCAACACACCTAGTTTCCTTGGGGCAGGTTGAGGCCACCAAACGTGTATATGTTGCAAATTGCTCTCCTTTTTTATAAATAGAGAATGGTACGGAACTACTAAATTTACCAAAAAAAAAAAAAAAAAAACTTATGTCGATATCAACTTCCTATATATCTATATATAGGAAGATATTGTTAAAATAAAATATTTTAAACGAATTAATATTTACACATACTTATAAATACAATAATAATAATAATAAATCATTTTAATTTGTCTCATAAAATGTCTTTATGTACATGTAAAATATTTTAATGTCAATTATGTAAATGAAATATATCATTGAGCCGAAGAGGCTCATTCTACCCTTGAGTCTGAGGGGATGTGAGGGGATGTGAGGGGATGTGTAAGTTTGTCAGTGCGTCCTCTTTTAAAATAAAAATAAAAATTATGTTCTAAATAGAAAAATAATGCAAAAAATGAATATGTTATAAAGTAATTAGAAGTAAAAAAATGTGTCAGTAAGATGTTTAAATATTATACTTTTCAAAAATATTTCAACCAGATATCTAAATAAAGTATTTCAAGATCTATGTTAACTAATTTATGTCGATATATATATAAACCACACGCAATGGTTCTAAAAGTGTGACAAAACTCTAATGATGTGATCTTTACAACAACAACAACAAAAATCTTACTTTTAATGAAAAAATTTGTTAAAATAAAATATTTTAGTGTTATATATAAAAAAATATTCAATGTGGGTTATCAAAAAAATTAATATTGACATAAACTTAAAAATACAATAAGAATTTAAAAAAAAAACCATTTTAATTTGCATTATAAAATGTTTCTATATACATGTTATATAAATATTTTGATGTCAATTATGTATATATTATATATCATTTTAAAAAATATATGTATATATCATTAAAAATAAGTTTTAATGGTTAAAACTGTATTTGTTCCTATTATACCCTATTTAGCATTCAAAAATATAATTTAAACAATGAAAAATAACATCTTATTTTGCACTCTAGAAGTTTGGGCATGAAAAATTAATAAGATGTTTAAATCCTATACTTTTCAAAACTATTTCAACCAAAGATTTAAATAAACTATTTGACAATCTATGTTAACTAATTTATATCTATATCAACATAGAAAAAAATTGTTAAAATAAAATATTTTATTGTTATATATAAAAAAATATTCAATGTGGGTTATAAATAAAATATTTTAATACGAATTAATATTGACATATACTTAAAATATAATAATAATAAAAATATCATGTCTCTATGAAAATGTCTCTATGTCTCTATGTACATGTTATGTAAAATATCTTAATGTCAATTATGTATATATTATATATCATTTTTTAAAAATTATTTTTATATCATGAAAAAAACAAGTGTTGTAGTTAAAAAGTTGATTTGTTCCTATATACTCTATTTAGCATTCATAAATACAATTTAAACAATGAAAAATAACATTGCATTTTGCACTCTTATGTGAGATCAGTACTTAAGATGGATTTATGTTGGTTTTTAATAAAATTATTCATTTAGGGGCTCTTCTATAAACAATATAAATAAAATAATAAAAATAAAAGTAGTGATATGTTGAAATAAAATAAAAATAACTCTTTGAGTCATTGCATTCACCTATGAATTTTATGATAGTTTTTCCCATGGTATTTTTCTCTAATGTAGGTTATTTAAAAGCATGAATTTTTTGTTTTCCCAAATAAAAGTATTTGATTAGGGCTTTGAATGGTATTATATGTTGTATCGGGCTACACATTATAATAGTCATTTATGACTGATGATCCATGGTTAAACATCAAATCCTAACAATAATGATGATCCATGGTTAAACATTAAATCCTAACAATAATGATAATGAGAGTCATAGTTATAATGGTTATTCTACCTCATGTTCCATGGTTAAACATTGAAGCATATTTAATAGAGTGCAACAAGTATAAAAGGCACAAGCATAGAAGACATCTGAGACTATTGAAGATATACTGGGTTTTTTTATGGGGCTGCCCAAAAAAACATATGCAGGTATGGAGCCTGGTTGATGCTCTCACCTACATGTCATTACAAAATTCATTGGACAGGTGGTGTAGGTAGCAATATGAGAGCCGAGACTCTTGCTCTTTGGGGTCTCATGTGGTTTGCACATCACCTGTGCATTGAGACAGTTCATATTTTTGGGATTCGCAGGTTCTAATAGATCATATAAACAAAGGAATTCATTTAAATCCAAGAGATCTGGAGGATGGCTGGCGAGGATTAAGAAGCTGAAGAGCAAGTTCTCCAAAATTTCCTTTGTACATGTCTACAGGGAAAAAAAATCAGAGGCTGAAAGACTATCAAAGATGGGTTTGACTGGCAGATTCAAAGAGATAAACTATGAGTTATTCATAGCAAATGGTCACGGTGCAAAAGGCACTGTATGTTTTCTTTAACGTTTTTTGGGTTGTTGCAGGTTTGGATAAAGGCTCAAGTAATTTTTTGGAATGGGTAACTGTCTATTTTGATTCTGAAAAGGTCTCCAATGAAGTGCATTCATGCCTTACACTTTCCTGTTATAGAAGACCAAAACCGAAGAACGATAGGAAGGAAATGACCGGAAGAAGAAATTTCACATATCTGAAGGACTACAAGCATCTATTTGGTTGTTTTTTTTGTGGATCACTACCTGGGAAAAAAGTTTTAAAAGTACTCTCTGTTGTGAGTGAGCAGTCCGTTCGCTATTTGTTTTAAGATGTAAACAAATGTAATTTTTGGAAGGTTGGTTGATATCAGTCTGAATCGAAATCATTTGTGTTTTGATATGAAGTAGATGAAACTGTTTTTCTATTATGGCAAATATGTAATTAGATTTAAATCACAAAGAATAATGTACTGGTACATAATATAAACCAGTGGATTTTTTCATTAAAAAAAACAGAAAGACCTTGCAACAATCAATGTAGTGTACTCTGCCACACTGAAATATGATCCTGCAGAATGGCAGCTCCCACATATGTTTTGCACTATCCTTATTCCATCTATCTGTTGTCCTTCTCAAGGTGAAGTCGCCTTCCAAAATATCTGATTAGCACATCTCTCCATATTCTCCCATAGCCACCGCATCCTTCCATCTGTGATGGTTTCATGGTTGTGCATGATGGGATTTAATACCTTATAGTCCAGACCCTTTTCCTCAGCTTAATACCCCTCGACATCAGAAAAACAATGATTAGACTTGGAATTATTATGTTATAACTTTGTTTAAAATATTCCCAGCATCATAACTTATTTCTCCTTGTTTTAACTGTACTCGACCTTGGTTGGCCAAGGAGTCAACGAACTCGTTAAGGTTTCTTCTAATATGATAAAATTCGATCAAATCGAATTTATCCACCATCAACTTGATTCTATGCCATCAATTTGATTCTATGCAGTATTGGAGAAAGAAATTGATCATCACTCTTTCAAGAAATTGATCATCACTCTTTCAACATTTTATAACATGTTGAATCATAATCTTAGAGTTTCCAAAAACTAACAAATTCCAAAGAACTTTGGAGAGGGTCATTTCCAAATCTTGTTATAGTGCAACATACTCTGCCTGATTGTTTAAAGCAACTCCTAAGTCCTAGACTAATTAAAACTCTCTTTCTTCATTGAAACAAAATATAAAGCAACTCCTAAGTCCTAGACTAATTAAAACTCTCTTTCTTCATTGAAAGAGAAGATAATTCCTTCCTACCTCCTGAGAGTAGCACCATCAAAAAATAATGAATAGTGTCCCAATCCCTCTGGGTCCATCTTGACTAAATATGATTGATTATCCAATCCTTTGGATCTAAAGTTTCCAACATGATTTGAACGCGGGTCCAATTTCAACCATTCATTTTCTGAATGTAAGAGCTCTTCCAATTCTTTTTGTTGAAACCTCTGAAATTGTCTTGAACATCATTGATAATGCTTTGGAGGTCGTTGCAATTGCACGCGTCTTTCATCCTTGAAGATTGTGCGGCTGTGTGCTATCCAGATTACCGGTTGTGTGTGGTTGCAAAGATACTTTGCAAAGATTTTCAGCTTCTCACAACAACTAATTTGGTGGTTTTTATGAGCCCAGAGATTTTTTTTTGCCCAACTAATAAACATTGTTTTCTATGAATATGGAATGATGCTCATTTTACAAAATAAAAATAAAAAATTAAAATTATGTTATAAACAGAAAAATAATGTAAACTATAATAATTATTTCAAATTTCGGCCATCCCCTGCAATCTGCCCTTGCCCACCTCCATCACCACCGAGTGCATACGGCATCCATTGACTACCGCAACTTGAAGCAACTTCAATTCCTTGGTTACGTCAAAGCAGAGGGTGTCTAGTCTCTCCTGAAGCAGCACCCGACAGTGAAGCAATAGGTATCTTTGTCTTTCATGGATGATCCCATTTTTTAGACTCGTCACATCACTCGAGAAACAGATTCAATTCTAACTCTGACTCTATGATACTTATAAATCGTCTCACCAAACGCAGGCTTCGGCGTCTCCTCCATCTCGAACCATCTTTGAGTCTGCTACGCACTGCATCCTGCGCTGCTAATCTTCGATTCAGTGCTTTCTTCATAGTTTTTCATTGATTCTCGATAACTTTGTTTCCATGGCACCTCAAAAATGAAAATCACCAGAAAGCCGACTATCCTTGACGCTCCTCAAGTGCCTCTTCAACAAGCACAACTATCCGAGTAAAATATATGTAGCTAACTACTATAATGTAATATTGATGAAACAGAGTTAGCTTCAGTAAGATTCTGGCCGCCTTGTCATCAGTTAGGGCAGTTTCTCGAAGATGCTTGATGGACCAGATTATTGGGAAAAGAACAACACAACAAAATATTACATCCAAAAGTAGCAACAATTGAGTCCAAGTAACCCAATACTTTCATGATGGGGAATCACTATCACAACTAGCAAATACCTTAAGGGGAATCACTATAATGCGGCTTTAGGGCCTAGTTACCTCCACCTGCATTTCCAGGGAGAGGATATCAAAAGGGATCCTCTTTTTCAACCATGTTCCTTAATAATCCCATGTTCAGGGCGAGTCCTAGATAAAATTGGTATGCAGAAACCTTAATTTCATCAATAAGAGCAACTTATATGCTGATAAAATTACAAGAATGCTAGCTGACATGTCCGCAAGGAATTCTGTTAGAAGGTTAAGAAATGATTTAAGGAAAAAATCATTAATTTGTACAACAGTAGCCACACATACAAGCCTGCAACACCCTTCAGAATCTAGCCTCTGCCCTCTCCCATTTCTCATTTCTCCTTCGGCTTCCTCAGTTCTAAGTAATTTTTCGACTAACAATGGTGGAGGCTTGTATAGAGATGCCATTTAGAAGTAAAAATTTGCCCTGAATTTCAACTCAACCTATCAACGGAGGTAAAACAAAACGAAGAGAGTGATAATGTGTCAGTGTATATTTCAGTCATTCATATTACTAAAAATTGTTAGAGTGTATATTTCAGTCAGTCATATTGCTAATACTTTTCTAGAGTGTACTGTGTGTATTAACTTAAAACGTGCCACGTTTTCAGTGGACACTCCAATCTTTAACAATGGGTGGAATGACTACTCTAATAGAATCATTCAAATTTATTTTTTCACTTTCATATTTAACATTTAAATGACTACTCAGATTCAATCATTCAGATTTATTTTTTCACTTTCATGTTTAACATTGAATGATTCAAAGTTTCATTCTTAGGGATTTCAACCACCTAAAATGTGAACGGTATATTCAAGTTTTTTACAAAAGCACACAAATTGTCCCTTATCAAATTCATTTACATTTATTCATATCCTACTGCTGTGAGCCTGAGTGTTGGAGGCCCTCCTGGCCTTAATGCAATCTCTTGTAAGAAAGAAGCCCATTTTCCTCTGAGGCCCATATCAAATTCAATAATACGAATTTTGTCCATGGCTTCCAAAGCCTCTAGAATAATTTGATTGGCAGTAAAATTTACAAAATAAGGGATAAAAGATATTTCAGAAAAGCTCTTACATGCATTAATCTTGTGAACGAGATGGAGAGGAGAAAGGTATGACTTCGAATTATTTTGTTGCATTATGTATGCATTGTCCATGCTGGAATCTGGATGGTGTTGATACTATTGATATTTTATCTTAATTAAAGCAACAATTATATACTAGTAATGCACAAGGCGCTAGGATAGCCATAAATTAGCAAGCAAGAACATGGTTATGGAGATGAAGAATAGCAAGATATGTGTTGCCATAAATTTTGCATGCGTATTTTCCCTAAAGCACTTTACCAAACTACTAAGGCAGAGAACATGCCCTGATACACTTGTAAAAACTACTAAGGCAGAAAATTTCCCTAATACATTTTACTTAGCAATATTTTAATAAACCACCGAAGGATAAAATATTATGATAAAGGTGATCAAAGTCTTTGGAAGGAAAGATATCCTCCAAGATGAGAAATTGTAAAGCCTGGCTCTGACAGCTGAAGCAATGCAATTCAATCCAAATAAGACAAATAACATATTTTCATAATGTGTGCTCAGTTCTCCATAAAACAGGCCTACCAATTTTGGTTTTTGCCCATCTATATACTACTAAAAGAGTAGATGACTATAACAGATTTCCACAGATTTGAATCCTTGAACCCTTACAGGAAAGTGATATGGTATATTTGGTGTGTCCTCATAATATTCACAAACTTTCTTCTCATTGAATACTAACAGGAAAGTGATATATTTTATTTGGTGTGTCCTCATAATATTCACAAACTTTCTTCTCATTGAATCCTTACAGGAAAGTGATATAGTCTATTTGGTGTGTCCTCATAATATTCACAAACATTGTAGCATCTTTTTCGAAGATTGGTTTGAATGCCAATGTTTCTGACCATTGCTTTACTGATTTTCTGAAGGAAGCAAGCACCCTTTCTTTAACATTCATCACATGCACCTTTTTCAGGGCATGTTTTCTGCCTTAGTAGTTTGGTAAAGTGCTTCAGGGAAAATATGCATGCAAAATTTATGGCAACACATATCTTGCTATTCTTCATCTCCATAATCGTGTTCTTGCTTGCTAATTTATGGCTATCCTAGCGCCTTGTGCCTTACTAGTATATAAGTGTTGATTTAATTAAGATAAAATATCAATAGTATCAGAACCTTCTAGCATGGACAATGCAGACATAATGCAACAAACTAATTCAAAGTCATGCCTTTCTCCTCTCCAACTCGTTCACAAGATTAATGCATGTAAGAACTTTTCTGAAATCTCTCCTATCCCTTACTTTGCAAATTTTACTGCCAATCAAGTTCTTCTGGAGGCTTTGGAAGTCGTTGACAAAATTCATATTATTGATTTGATATGGGCCTCGGAGGAAAATGGGATTCTTTCTTACAAGAGATTGCATTAAGTCCGGGAGGGCCTCCAACACTCAGGCTGAAAGCAGTAGGATATGAATCAATGGAAATGCATTTGATAAGGGAGAATTTATGTACTTTTGCAAAAAACTTGAATATACCGTTCACATTTCAGGTGGTTGAAATCCCTCAGAATGAAAATTTGAATCATTTAAAGTTAAACTTGAAAGAAGGAGAAACCATAGCAGTGAAATATTCTCTTGGAACGCAAGGATTACTCTCGAAGGACTCAATAGCTTCTATTTTTCACCTTATTAATCCACTTCTAACAGTGTTGATCTAATCCAGGAGCTTGAAATCACTTGTAGGTTGTTACCATGATTTGAGGGCAAATACTAATCCAAACTAATGTTTTGTGACAATCTCATGTTCACGAAAGGTTGCTTTTTATTTTAAATATTCATTGAATGACACCATGAATGACAATTTGGTCACAAAAGCTTAACAATTTCTACACAGTATAAATTTCTATCATGTCTTGTCTGTGTTGTGTGTGATGACTGTGTTATGAGAGAGAGAGAGAGACTGCATGCTGCATTGCTTGAGCAAATGTATATGGAAATATTTAGGAAGATGGGTTGGTTCTGAATCTTACCTGAGGTAGCTCTACTCAGGTAAGGTTTTTACAATCGACCTGGCAAGATCTTTTGAGAACTTATGATCGGTCACCACTATGGGGTATTCTAGTAGTGGAATATACCCCTTGTCGCAATGGATCACGTCTCTTAAAATAACAACGAGCAGGCAGGCAAATGTGGAGACAAGTAGCAGACACAGACTGTTATTGCCTAGATTAATGCGTTCAAAAATTTTATGCTACTAGCATGTGGGAATGGCCCTGAAAGGTCTTACTTAGCATTTAGGAAAAAATGAAAAACATTCATAAGATCATCACAGTAATCTTATTCACACGATGTTATTTCAAGAAAAACCAGTAGAGTGGAACAAAATGTTTGTGCCATATTTTGCTTGTACATTGTATCAGTATATACTTCTAACAGCTTCCAAGTATCTGCCATTATGCCATCAGTTTTTTTGAACATTGAACCACACTAAAGCTACTTGAACTGAAAACTACTGAATAAGGAGACTGAATCTTTCTTATTTATGAAAATGGCCAAGCCTTGTACGTCATAATAGCAGTATTGACAAGGATAATAAGTGAGATGAAATGGTGGGAAGATAAGGATATACAGAAAAGTAGAATAGGGAAATTAATAAGACTCAAAGTCACATTAGATACATAAATTACTATTTGACATTCTCTTTTACATACTTTAGTTGTTTTCTCTCGGATATCCTTAATGAATATCTAATGAAAGAGGCTATTCTTTTTATTAAGATTGTTGTAAACTGAACGTTGTAGAATATGGCAACCCTGTAACAGTCTATTTTGCCTTATAAGGAACCTGTGCAAATATATGGAAAAAATAACAAATTGAAGTGAAAAAATAAACAGTGTATTATCTTAAGAGTCTTACGACGTGTTAAGGTGGAAATGTATTCTGCAATGTACATTTCTTGCATCCAAAGAATGTATGGACTTGTTTTATGCCCAATTCTTCCATTAGCCAATATTAATGTTCCTCTTCAAGAATTGTAGCAGTGCCAAGTTGATAATAATTGTATCGATGTCAAGTTCATAAGCATATTTCATGAACTTGAACATCTTGAATGATGTTGAGCATGTTTACGGATGTTGAAAGTTGTTCCTCCAATCAATATTTCTTTCTTGATTATTATGTTTATTTTTATGGAAACATTAAATATATTCTCTAAATCACATATTTTAATCAATGTAACAAGAAATCTCAATAAATTTTAAGATTGCTATCAATTTTATATCAAAATTATTTTTGAGACTAATGAGTTTTTCCATTTCAGTCTAACCCTTATTGCAAACAAGGCAGTTGTTTGCAATAGTTGTATAGTATCCTCATATTGTGGACATTATGTCACGATTTCTTTTGTTTGTGCTTTCAATCAATGTTGTTGATTGCGATAATTGCTTTGAATATTTGGCTCCTATTGTGTTCACTTTGAGTAGGCACAGAGATATAGTATAGGGTATTCTTTGTAACTGAAAAAGGTGCATGTTTGACCAAGTTTTAGGTAGTAAATTTAGCAAGAACGTTCCTCATAGTTTTATTGACCAAATTTTTAGGAGTATAGCTCCTTGAAATTTGGAAACTTACAGGTTACAAAATTATGCAAAATGCGGATGAAGGTAAAAATAAATACATTGAATAGGCTAACTCTGACTTTATGAGTTTAAACCATGTCCTCCGGGCTGCAAAATTTTTAACAATTAACAGAACTTTTATCAAAATTTAAAATATACCGAGCAATGATCCCCACTGAAGAGGAAGGATGGTGACAAGAATGAATGGAATGGAAAAAGCTCGAAATACCAAATGAATGACATTGTATATCAGTGATTACACAGAACAGAATATGTACAATAAAATTACCAGTCCCAAGAAAATCTCTCAGACAATTAATTTGTAAAATATAAATCTTGTTACATAAAAATGCACTTTGACATATACTTATAATGTTGAACCAAACTAAGTAGAAGATAAAATTTGTTCAGCCTAATCCTTTCGAGGTTGCATTAAATTTGTTGCTGACTTTTCAACTCTGCACCCTGTAGACTCTCTGATCTTCTTTGGCTAGTTTTCACCCCGAGACTATCTTTTCAACTTTGCAATCTGGATATGCTCTTGTCATCTTCGGCCAGTCACCACATCGATATTTTAAAGTCTAATCAAATTCTATAATGTGTGTTGCATATCTCTCAGCATGGTTCACATTGACAAATACTTCAACATTAGCATTGTTGGATCCTCCAATGAAAACAAGAAAAAATGTTTCAAATATTTAGAATACTTTTCAATGATGAGCTTCTTCTGGAAATCCATAGGGTTTTCAAACTCTTCAACTGAATTTCTATTGTGTTACAAGCATAGGTGTCTCAGATTAGGAATATCTTCTAACCCTTTAATACCTTGAAACTTATATAATAGAATTTATTTAAAATTGGAGTGTCCACTGAAAACGTGGCGCCTTTTAAGTTAATACACACAGTACACTTTAGAAAAGTATTAGCATATGACTGACTCTGAAATATACACTTCGACAATTTTTAACAATATGACTGAGTGTGAAATGTACACTATGACACATTATCACTCTCTTCGTTTTGTGTTACCTCTGTTGATAGGTTGAGTTGAAATTCAGGGCAAATTTTTACTTCTCCATGGCATCTCTATACAAGCCTCCACCATTGTTAGTTCAAACATTACTTACAACCCAGGAAGTTAAAGGAGAAACGAGAAACGGGAGAGGGCAGTGGCTAGATTCTGAAGGGTGTTGTAGGCTTGTAGGTGTGGCTACTGTTGTACGAATTAATGATTTGTTCTTTAATGCATTTCTTAACCTTCTAACGGAATGCCTCGCAGACATGTCAGCTAGCATTCTTGTAATTTGATCACCATATAAGTTGCTCTTATTGATGAAATTAAGGTTTATGCATACCAATTTTATATAGGACTGGCCCTGAACATGGGATTATTAAGGAACATGGTTGAAAAAGAGAATCCCTTTTGATATCCTCTCCTTGGAAATACAAGTCGAGGTAACTAGGCCCTAAAGTCACATTATAGCGATTCCCCTTCGGGTATTTGCTAACATTGCAATAATTGTGATAGATGAGACCGGCCCAGCAAGAAAGTATTGGGTTACTTGGACTCCATTGTTGCTACTTTTGGATGTAATCTTTTGTTGTGTTGTTATTTTCCCAATAATTTGTTCCATTAAGCATCTTCGAGAAGATTCCCTAACAGATGGCAAGGCGGCCAGAAGCTTACTGAAGCTAACTCTGTTTCGTCAATATGACATTATAGTAGTTAGCTACATTTATTTTACTCGGATAGTTGTGCTTGCTGAAGACGCACTTGAGGAGCGACAAGGATAGTCGGCTTTCAGGTGATTTTCATTTTTAGAGGTGCCATGGAAACAAAGGTATCGAGAATCAATGAAAAACTATGAAGCAAGCAATGCAGTGTGTTGCAGACTCAAATATGTTTGAGATGGAGGAGACGCCAAAGCCTGCGTTTTGTGAGATGATTTATAAGCGTCATAGAGTCAAAGTTAGAATTGAATCTATTTCTCGAGTGATGTGACGAGTACAACAAATGGGATCAACCATGAAAAACAGAGATACCAGTTGCTTCATTTTTGGGCGATGCTTCATGAGAGACTAGAGACCCTCTGCTTTGATGTAACCAAGGAATTGAAGCTGCTTCAAGTTGCGGTAGTCAATGGATGTCGTATGCGCTCGGTGGTGACGGAGGTGGGCAAGGCCGGATAGCAGGGGATGGCCGAAATTTGAAATCGAAATGGCGTGGTTGGAGAACTAAATGCATTGGTAGTGTTGGGGTGATAAAGGTCAACGAAGAAAAACAGATGAACTTTCCGGTGTGGAAACGGAGGTGTTGTTGGAAAAATGCGCTTTTTGGATTATGGGAATCTCAGAAAAATTACGTTATAGATTACTCTTTTCATATATATTTATATAGGCATAAATTGTTAAAATAAAATATTTTATTTTAATGTTGTTTTTAAAAAATTATTCAACGTGGATTATCAATAAAATATTTTAATACAAATTTATATTGATATATATTTAAAAATAATTTTAATTTGTGTGGTAAAATGTCTCTACATACCTGCTATGTAAAAAAATTTAAAAAATTTATGTATATATCATGAAAAAAATAAGTTTTAATGGTCAAAATGTTTATTCGTTCCTATATATATTCTATTTAGCCTACAAAAATATAATTTAAACAACGAAAAATAACATTGTATTTTGCACTCTATAGAAGTTTGCACGTGAAGAAAATTGATCCCATTGGGCTCCTTACTTGAGATGTATTTATGCTTGTTTTTAATCAAATTATTCATTTAGGGGCTCTCTAACCTTAAGATGGATCTATGTTGGCTTTTAATAAAATTACTCATTTAGGGTATCTCCAACGTAGTATGGAAGAGATGTTGTCATGTCCTATAAATAGTACAAATCAAATAATAAAAATAGTGATACATTCAAATAAAATAAAATAAAAATAAATTTTTGAGTCATTGCATTCACCCATGGATTTTATGATAGTATTCTAAACACATGGTTTTTCCTATGATATTCATTTTTAATATAGATTATTTAAAACAATGAATTTTTTGTTTTCCCATATAGAAGTATTTTATTAGGGCAAAGAGAGTTATGTTGCATTGTTTTGAAACATAAGAGCAAGACCGAAAAGACGGTTATGCTACACAGCTGGAAATATAACAACACGCAGATAAGACATAGGGACAGCAGGCAGAGAAGACAAAATGAACAGAAAAGCAAGAAGCTGAAAGGGTTGAATTGAAATATTGTTGTAACTGTAAATGTAAATTAATTGATTATTTTATATTGTTTGTGATGCAAAGACAAGTTTCCGTAGGCATAGGCAAAACTCCATGAGTGTTGTGATGATTATTTATAATGTAATAACCTAATTGAAGAATGAGGAATCGAATGGGTGGAAGGCATTGGGTCAGGCATGTTCACTTCGTATTCCCTGTAAAATGAAAACAATCATATAGTTATCTATATAAAACATGTAATATCAGAGTGCAAAGAGAAGTTAGATAGCTGCAGAATGGATGTGAGCGGAAGAATTTAAGAGAGCTGTAGAAGGTTGGAGAGTGGAAGAATCAGAGAGAGCTAATAGAAATTTTGTGCACATCAAGAACCGATATGAAGCAGATATGAAGGTTGAAGAGGTAGCAGTGGAGAAGGAGTATAACAAAGCTGATATCCAGGTAAATCAGCATTCTAGTTTCATGTTGAGTGAGGGGATTGCAGTCTCCTTTCAAGTTATAGCTTGATAAATATCCAGTTGGAGCTGGTTGAGGTAGGAGCCTCCTGTAGGTTGTAGCCTACAAAAAATACATGGGAGTTAGTGCTTTCGTTTCAAGTTGTAGCTTGATACATGTCTAGTTGGAGTTGGTTGAGGTAGGAGCCTCCTATGGGTTGTAGCCTACAGAAAATACATGGGAGTTGGAGCCTCCTTGCAAGTTGTAGCTTGTATAAATTGAGGTAGTAGCCTCCTATAGGTTGAAGCCTACAGAAAATCAGTTGTGAGAGGGATTTGAAGCTTGCCTTTGCATCACAACAATAATAAGATGTGGTTTTATCCCTTATGGGTTTCCACTTATATCTGTTTTCTATGTGCTTGATGATTATGTGTTGATGTGATGTTTTAATCAGCCTAATTATTTGTTGTCCACACATTAAGTTTGTTGATTCATTATGTATTAAGCTGCTTATGAAATGATGGTGTAAATGAGTTGAATGAAAATAGTTTTAAATGTACATGAATGTACTAAACTGATTCACCCCCCTCTCAATTTAGCTAAGGATTCATTAGTTTGTCGTTGAAATCAGCATGACGAGTTTTGCTCTTTGGTCCTATTTTTTATGAAATATAACAACGTTTATTTTTGGGCCTTTCCTGAGCCCTCTTTCGTTTTTTAGTTTTTTTGGAGCCACCTGGATCATTCCTCCCCACTAAGGAGCTTTTGGTCCTCCAAAATCACAAACACAATCTGCAATTTATTGTACTCCCTCGCCTGCACAACAAGTGCCCTAACAGGCCACACTTCCTTCTCCTTCACCTTTTTTCTTCGGAGCCATAAGTGACGAACCGACACTTGTACTCTATGCAAAATTGTAGTACATCTTGCAAAATACATGTTCAATTACATGACCTGTAATGACCCAATCAACCCCATACTTTCCAAGAGTTTATAACACACTCTTTGGTCAAGTTTACGTCAAGATCATAGCAGAAACCAATACCCCAACTATCAAAAAAAAAGCCAAAAATATCTCCATGTTGATTTCATAAGTGATGGAAAAAACTACATCATTTTTACAATCATTTTGCAACATGTAATTTACAAATGTGGCCTCTCAACTACTTTAAAATGCTACCCATCTCTTACCCAACTACGTTGATGGGCTCTCTCCATGTAGCTAGATTTCTCATTGATATGCTTCATTGACAAGTTCCTTTTAAGGTTATTTATGGTCCTTTGGGTGTTTCTCTAAATGGAGCCCCCAACATATGGCTCTCTAATGTCGATGTTTGTTACAATGGCTACAAAAAATCTTCTTCCTCCAGCCCTACTTAACCTTCTTCTTTCCTTGATGTGGAGAATGCCTTTCACGTCTTGTCCTCTTTATTGTTTCCATTATTTTCCAACACTCGATAACAACATGGTTATACAAGCCACAAAATCTACATGGTTTTCTATGCCACAAGTTTTGTTCACTATTACCAATTTTCTTGTAATCAAAATGAACTTTAGAATACTGAGACTTTTTATACCTTGTTTTAGCTCTCTCTTTGGAATTTTCACTTCAATTTGGAAATTACCTATAATCACAATCATTGAAGGATTGTGATGTACTCTCACCATCCTTCATTCTCTAGGACTTGTCGCCTAAAGATTCTCCTATCTCTTTCTTTCTAACATAGCCCAATCCCGCATGTCATGGTAATTCCACCACTTGGATGGGATTCACAATGCCTTGCTCATTAGCTACTAGGCCCTTGCCTTCATATCCCATATTTTTCATTAATCTTGAACCAATCCCTATAGTGTGATTTTCAAAATCACCAAAATCATCATCATCATGTGAAAATGAAACTGAAGAACTACCAAAATTGTTTACCTCAATAGTTATTCTGAAGTAGGTGATGATGCCTTTATTAATCCCTTATTTCACTTCAACCTTTCCAAGGCCTCTTCTGTGGCTCGTAAATAAAATTGCAATCTCTGCTTCTTATAGAAGTCTCTTCAATTCAACATTATTTTCTTGAAGGCTCTCATTAATCTCTTCATTTGAATGATGAGAAGAAGATGAATAAGAAGTATATCCACTCAAAGATGGAGATGTAGCATTGTCCTCTCCTCTACCTTTCTCTTGTTCATATTTTGCCATTTTCTCCTCATAATATGCATACATTATATCTACCATGATTTCCATCCTATATAAGCCCTCATAAATATTTATGTGATCCTCCATTTCCTTTCTTTTTGCATGTTCAATATCTAGTTATCATTAACACTCTCAATTCGCATTAGCAAGAAGACCGCTCTAATACCAAATTTGATCCAAATTCTCCTAGGTACAAGAATTAACCAAGATCTTTTTACTTTTGTGATGTTAGAAAATTTTCATGTGAAATAGAATGAAAAAACACATGTGCATACTTTAAAGAAGAGGAAACATAAAGGAAACAATCAAATCAAAGAAAACGCACAAGTTGATAATGAATTTCACCCAGTGTGGGTTATGTCTTCGAGCCTAGTGTCAAGAGTGGGGAGGTCACTTCATTAGTTGTTGCAATAATATGATGAGTACATGATGTATTCTTTTTTCAATACAAGGATGAACCCCTTTTATGAGAATAGCATGTCTCTCCACAAGACGTTCTTCTATAAGAACTCTCACTCATAAAATTTCTCCTTTAGCATGACAAAATAAAAATCTATTATATAAAGTCGCATTCAAAGTTCCTCTTATGAAGTGGAAAACAAATATCTCAACATCAAGTTATTATCTCAGCAAAATTAAAAATAATAGTTATATGGAAAAAATAACAAATTGAAGTGAAAAAATAAACAGTGTATTATCTTAAGAGTCTTACGACGTGTTAAGGTGGAATCTATTCTGCAATGTGCATTTCTTGCATCCAAAGAATGTATGGACTTGTTTTATGCCCAATTCTTCCATTAGCCAATATTAATGTTCCTCTTCAAGAATTGTAGCAGTGCCAAGTTGATAATAATTGTATCGATGTGAAGTTCATAAGCATATTTCATGAACTTGAACATCTTGAATGATGTTGAGCATGTTTATGGATGTTGAAAGTTGTCCCTCCAATCAATATTTCTTGATTATTATGTTCATTTTTATGGAAACATTAAATATATTCTCTAAATCACATGTTTTAATCAATGTAACAAGAAATCTCAATAAATTTTAAGATTTCTATCAATTTTATATCAAAATTATTTTTGAGACTAATGAGTTTTTCCATTTCAGTCTAACCCTTATTGCAAACAAGGCAGTTGTTTTCAATAGTTGTATAGTATCCTCATATTGTGGTCATTATGTCACGATTTCTTTTGTTTGTGCTTTCAATCAATGTTGTTGATTGCGATAATTGCTTTGAATATTTGGCTCCTATTGTGTTCACTTTGA